>VZTQ01011781.1:0-13897 GCA_013400755.1 Pelecanoides urinatrix | reverse complement strand
AAGAAGGACACAGACAGACTGGAAAGGTTCCAAAGTAGGGCCACAAAGATGATCAAAGGGCTGGAGAACCTGCCCTATGAGGAAAGACTGAAGGAGTTAGGACTTTTCTCCCTGGAGAAGGGAAGGCTCAGGGGGTATCTCATCACAGTATTCCAGTACTTAAAGGGCGGCTACAAAGAGGATGGAGGGCCTCTTTTCACATGGAGCCACATGGAGAAGACAAGGGGCAATGGGTACCAGTTGCACCAGGAGAGATTTCATCTCGACAGAAGAAAGAAATTTTTTACAGTGAGAGCAATCATTCACTGGAACTTCCCCATCGCTGGAAGTTTTCAAGATGCAATTGGACAGGGTGCTAGATAATATAATCTAGGCTCCCTTTCCCACAAAAGGTTGGACCAGATGATCTTTCGGGGTCCCTTCCAACCTGGGCAGTTCTATGATTCTATGATTCTATGATTCTATGATTCTATGATTCTTTGATTCTATACTTCTGGGATGATATGGCTCTCATTTAGGAGTCACTGCTGCAGAGATGTGTATAGAGGTCAGGAGAAAGGAGCAACAAAGGCTCAGTTATAGCATGGTTTAGAACATCTAATAACTGTCTCACAAAAATCAGTTTTTCCTTACATAGGCACATGTCCTAACTGGTAACACTGTAGGTACTCTTGCAGCTAGTGAAGGAATTGTATTGGGTTTGCGTGGCAAGGTTTTGGTAGCTGGGGGACTACAGGGGTGGCTTCTGTGAGAAGATGCCAGAAGCTTCCCCCATGGCCGATAAAGCCAGTGCCAGCCGGCTCCAAGATGGACCTGCTGCTGGCCAAAGCTGAGCCAATCAGCGATGGTGGTAGCGCCTGTGAGAACATATTTAAGAAGGGGAAAAAACTGCTGCTGCTTCTAAGACAAACAGATAAATGGTGCTATTGAATTGTAACACAAAGTATTTTAGAAGCCTGTTATAGTTAATTGAGAGCAATGGGGACTGGACTTTTAATAATAAAAACAAAAAACATCATATATCTATCGGACTTTCTCAAATTAGCTCTGTGTCCTGTATATCTGATTCCTTTTACTGCTTAATGTGTATGAAATCCTGTATTGTCAACACTACTGGTATTAGGAAAGATGTTAGTGACTAAATAGAAGTTTATGGACTGCTTGCTGAACTGTACACACTTACTTCAGACTAAGTATATTTGTATAGTAACTTTTCTGATACTATATAAATGAAACAGAGAGAAAATGGAACTAGAAAAATTGCCAGTTTTGTTGTTTCAGTGTATTATACTTGAGACCAATGTAACTGCTTGTGTGCTTATATGGAAAAACTGATTGAGGAGATTATGCTTTGATGGTAGGAAACTTCTTTTTTAAGCTTATCTTTTAAAAGTGGCTTGCATGACTGATCTGATGCTAAATAAACTAGTTAACAGATATAAGTATTTCTAGATTATTTGCTGACAGCTAATGTTCAGTGTAGAATAAAGAACGGTAGTCATCATTATAAGGAGATGTAATGACATGTTATGTGTTTATAGCATGAATGAATGAATTCCAACTTGGCATAACATTTCCACTTCTCTCCCCTCAGAAAGTTAGCAGTTGGATAACAAAATAAATCTATTATCAGTGGTGGAATATAGAGCAATAAGGCTGGAAAGACCTTTGTAACATTGTCCAGTCCATCCCTGTGGCAAGGGGAGGGTTATGCAAGATAGATGCTTATCTAATCTGTTCTTAAAGACCTCCAGCACTGAAGACACTGCCACTTCCTTGGGCAATCTATGACAGCATTTTGCTATTCTTATGACCAGAAAGAATTTTTATGAAGTTCTGAGTCATTTTGCTGCAGTTCACAGCTTATCTATCATGGAGATCTGTTTGCTTTTTGCAACCATTTTTTTAATTAATCCAAAGGCTATTAACATGCTCCTTCATTCAGCACCCTCCTTTCTCAGTAGCACAAACCAAGTCCTTCCCCACAGGTCACGTGCCCTAGGTCTTTGACTGTTTTCCTTGCTTGCACATGGATTTTCTGTCTTTAAGTGACTACTGTCTGTCTTGAACGATATAGCCCAAAGCTGCATGTGGTACCTGAGTGGAGGCCTTGACAGGGCTGAGGTGTTGAAAGGATTATCTTTTGTTTCTCAGCTCTGTTCCTGTGTCCTAGTCTGGCATTTAGTGCCCTCAGTGCTGTTTGCTCCCGCTCAGCTTGCCGTGGGTCATAACTGCTAGCTTCATAACTGCTCTTCTGCAGAAGTGCTGCTTGGCCAGTTGGCCACTGTCTTGTGCTGGTGCAATTTATTATTCCTGCCCACCTACAATTACTTAGGCTTACAAAGTGCTTGAATGCAGAGTCCCTTCCCACCCCTTTGTAGGAGATGATTCTCAAAACCTCTGAGTGCTGGAAGAAATAAATGATTATAAACTACTGCTATAATCCCCTCTGCAAGACTTTCTACATAACAGTGCTCCAGAAAAACAATTTGGCACTTCCATAGATGCTGCTGAACCTTTTCCCAACCTGAGGTAGAGGATAGGTTCTTACTACCAAGTTTCATGACAGCCTCTTCCTCCCATCTCCATAACAGTAAAAAAGAGCAGTGAAATGTGTGAAAGTCAAAAGAAAAGAATAAGAAAGCATATATAGTAGCTGGGTCTTATGAACTAAGAGTTTCAGCTAGAGTGCAAGATTTTTGTGCTTTGGACTGAACTTGTAGTTGCAAATAGTATATCAAGCCATAGCGTGGAACCTTGTGTTAGTATGACATCAATTATGTGGGGTTTATAATGAACTTGAGACAAACAAGAAAATGGGACATCTTTTACTGGTAATCTTCCATTGTTTCAAAATATCAGTCAATTGCCTTTGTCAGTATCAAATTATAGAAGTCTGTGGAGAAATAGGGCTTGGCAGGCCAAGCCAGTTTACCAGGAATACATATAGCATAATGGAACCACATTATTACACAGAGCCTTCCAATTAAAAGGCCACCGGAAAGCCATTATCTGGGCACTATTCAGACAGGAAGACCACGCAACTTATGCTTGCACTCCTGTAACACATGACCAAGCACAAGGGTAGCAGGAGGTGCTGACAATGGTAGACAAGGAAGCCTATGTTATTGTACTGGGTTTACCTGGCAAGGTTTTAGTAGCAGGGGGGCTGCAGGGGTGGCCTCTGTGAGAAAAGGCTCTGCAGCCCATGTAAGAGACCACGGTGGAGCAGGTATTTCCCTGCAGCATGTGGACAGGACGATGTCCATAGCAGGTGGATATTTCCTGACAGAAACTGCAGCCCATGGAAAGACCACGCAGGAGCAGGTTTACCCTGAAGTACTGCAGTCTGTGAAGAGGGCCCACGCTGGAGCAGGGGAAAAGTGTGAGGAGGAAGGAGCACCACAGACAAACTGTTATTGATTGACCGTAACCGACCATTTCCCATCCTTCTCCTGTGCCACTTGGGGGAGGGGTAGGTAAAGGAGTTGGGAATGAAGAAATGAAGTTGAGTCTGGGAAAAAAAGGGTGAGAGAAGGTGTTTTCGTTTTTGTATTTGTTTCTCATGATCCAAATCTATTTTTTAATTAACAGTATATCAAAATAAATTTCCCCAAGTCTGTTTTGCCCATGATGGTAACTGGTAAGTAGTTTCCCTGTCTTTATCTCGACCCATGACCTTTTTCATCTTATTTTCTCCACCTGTCCTGTTGAGGAGGGGGAGTGAGAGAGCGCTGGGTGGGCATCTGGCAGCCGGCCAAGGTCAACCCACCACATTTGTTGTTCTCTCCTAGATGCCTGAGTAGAAGCATCCTGCAAGCAGTGGTCTACTGATTTTAGTTAGCCACAGAAAATAAAGAAAATGTTATCTTCTGAATTTTATCTAACTATAAAATGGAACCTCTGTACAAAATGTCTGTATTTCAGTGTTAAAGAGAATCCCAAAGGGCACTTTTATATTTGGAATCATGACCATGTAAGCACTAAGGACCAAACACCCCAAAAAACAGCATTTTAAGAACTGCATCTTGAACTGTTAAAGGTATTGAGCTCTGAATTTCTTTTACATGTATTGGGTTTGAGTGGCAAGGTTTTGGTAGCCGGCGGGGGCTACAGGGATGGCTTCTGTGAGAAGCTGCTAGAAGCTTCCCCTATGTCCAATAGAGCCAATGCCAGCCAGCTCCAAGATGGACCCGCCACTGGCCTAGGCCGAGCCAATCAGCGACTGTGGCAGTGCCTCTGTGATAACATATTTAAGAAGGGGGAAAAACTGCTGCACAACAGCAGCTGGAAGAAAGGAGTGAGAATATGTGAGAGAAACAACTATGCAGGCACCAAGGTCAGTGAAGAAGGAGGGGGAGGAGGTGCTCCAGGCACCGGAGCAGAGATTCCCCTGCAGCCCATGGTGAAGACCATGGTGTGGCAGGTTGTCCCCCTGCAGCCCATGGAGGTCCACAGTGGAGCAGATATCCACCTACAGCCCATGGAGGACCCCACGCCGGAGCAGGTGGATGTGCCCGAAGGAGGTTGTGACCCCATGGAGAGCCCATGCTGGAGCAGGCTCCTGGCAGGACCTGTGGACCCGTGGAGAGAGGACCCCACGCTGGAGCAGGTTTGCTGTCAGGACTTGTAACCCTGGGGGGGACCCACGCTGGAGCAGTCTGTTCCTGAAGGACTGTACCCCATGGAAAGGACCCAGGCTGGAGCAGTTCGTGAAGAACCGCAGCCTGTAGGAAGGACTCACATTGGTGAAGTTTGTGGAGGACTGTCTCCCATGGGAGGGACCCCACGCTGGAGCAGGGGAAGAGTGTGAGGTGGAAGGAGTGGCAGAGACATGTGATGAACTGACCGCAACCCCCATTCCCTGTCCCCCTGTGCTGCTCAAGGGGGAGGAGGTAGAGAAAATCGGGAGTGAAGTTGAGCCAGGGAAGAAGGGAGGGGTGGGGGGAAGGTGTTTTAAGATTTTTTTTTTATTTCTCATTACCCTACTCTAATTTTGATTAGTAATAAATTAAATTAATTTCCCCGAGTCAAGTCTGTTTTGCCCATGATGGTAATTAATGAGTGATGTCTCCCTGTTCTTATCTCAACCCATGAGCCTTTCATTATATATTCTCTCCAGCTGAGGAGAGGGTGTGAGAGAGCGGCTTTGGTGGGCACCTGGCATCCAGCCAAGGTCAAACCCACCACAAGTACCAAAGCAAAAGGAAGGAAGGAAGCCCAACTGGGAATTTTACAGTGGTAAAATATGGGGACTAAAGTGATCAGAAACGGTGAGATTCAGGAAAATAATGGTATAACACTTACGAATTAAGAGCAGGGTTGATGTTGGTGTTTTGCAAGAGTGAAAGACTTGGGTGCTTTGTTGCTCTTTTTCAAGAAATTGTTAATTTTATAAATAATTAGTTACATTTGGAAATTGTGATCCTGCCTTGTCAATGTCTGCTCACAAAGGAAAAAAATAAAAGGCTCTGTCACCTGATGCTACCTGATGCTATGGGAACACGCAGGTTCTTTTAAGGATCCTTGGTAGAATGAGAACTGGCCACAGGGTTGTAGTTAGAATTAGAGCTTTATTATTATAAGGCTAAGTGCCGGGTCCTGCACTTGGGCCACAACAACCCCAGGCAACGCTACAGGCTTGGGGAAGAGTGGCTGGAAAGCTGCCCAGAGGAGAAGGACCTGGGGATGCTGGTCGACAGCCGGCTGAACATGAGCCGGCAGTGTGCCCAGGTGGCCAAGAAGGCCAACGGCATCCTGGCCTGTATCAGAAATAGTGTGGCCAGCAGGAGTAGGGAGGTGATGGTGCCCCTGTACTCGGCACTGGTGAGGCCGCATCTTGAGTACTGTGTTCAGTTTTGGGCCCCTCACGACAAGAAGGACATGGAGGTGCTGGAGCGTGTCCAGAGAAGGGCAATGAAGCTGGTAAAGGGTCTAGAGCACAAGTCTTATGAGGAGCGGCTGAGGGAACTGGGACTGTTTAGCCTGGAGTAAAGGAGGCTGAGGGGAGACCTTATCGCTCTCTACAACTACCTGGAAGGAGATTGTAGTGAGGTGAGTGTCGGTCTCTTTTCCCTAGCGACAAGTGATAGGACAAGAGGAAATGGCCTCAAGTTGCACCAATGGAGGTTTAGATCGGATATTATGAAAAATTTCTTCACTGAAAGGGTTATCAAGCCTTGGAACAGGCTGCCCAGGGAAGTGGTTGAGTCACCATCCCTGGAGGTATTTAAAAGACGTGTAGACGTGGCGCTTAGGGACATGGTTTAGTGGTGGACTTGGCAGTGTTAGGTTAACAGTTGGACTCAATGATCATAAAGGTCGTTTCCAACCTTAATGATTCTATGATTTTATGATTCTATGATTGTTATATAAAAATTTTAGCAATCAGCGTAGCTTATCGTTACACAGAATTTCTAGCAATTAGCATAGCTTTCCTATTACCTAAAATTTCAGTTACCTAGACTTTTCAGTCACCTGGACCCTCTGCAGATCGGGTCAAATTCCTAATAAACAGCACATGATACAATAATCATAATCTAGATTCTGACTTTAAAAAGTACATGAGTCAGTCAATCCTCGGAGGAAGAACAATGACGGAGGCAGTGTCATGGTATAGCCAACGGTGAGGGTGCTTCCCCTTTCCCCCTCCCTCAGGGTGCAGGCATCCCCTGTATCACACCGGGAAGCATGAAGGCCTTAGCAGTCTGGCTGCTGATGGAATTGCTTCAAAAGCCTTTTGGATAAGCTGATGTATCTATACTTTTCAGTCTGGGGATTTGGTCTTTATTATTTCCATAAGTTAGTGGATTCTGAAGAGGCTGCCAGACAATCAGTATGCAAGGATTATGGCTGCAGGAGACAGCAAGCTGCAGGTGGCAGTGGCTGCATAATGATCTTTATCTCTTCCTGTCCATTGTGTCCTGCCTACATGTTGCTCTCCCAGCATACATCAGACCTTAGCATGAGCTGTGTGTTAGCCAAAATCTGAGCAAGAGTTGAGTGAACAGTCACAGGAAGCATCCCTGTCCACAGGGGGATCATGGGTTTTACTGTCCAGAATAACTCATGTGCTGTTACGCTTCCCTGTTCCATAACGGGTGTCACCATATTCTGGCAACAATGCTGTACCAGGTGTCAGGAGCAGGGGCTACTGGTCACAGGCTCTCCAAAAGCATTTTAACAAAAGGGCAAAGATACAAATTTACTACACTAGTCCTACCACCTTTCTACACTGAGATACAAAAGCCAAAATACATTTCTACTTTCTATGCAGGACAGGGCTAAAACATATTCACTCAGCTTAGAATTGATGCACCTGGGAAGTCTATTTAACTTGATGAAGTGTGACTCATGAAAGTCAAGTAGCTCAAAAGAAGGGTACGGCAAACTACTTGGAGAAAGCAGGGACTGCTTTCCACTTTCATGGGAGGAAACTTCTGCTAATTTGGGGGCTTTGATACACACTTGTAGCTCAAAAGCAATGGAAACATGTGAAGAGACATGAGAGAAAAAACTGAGAATGATCTCACTTTTTAAAAGCAAGACATTTGGAAGCTGAAGCATGACATGTTCAAGCATTATAGACAAAAGAGATTCCAAGGGTGGCAGAGCCTACCTGTGGAATGTGGCTGGTTGGTTAGAAAGTACAAGTGAGCATCTTGCAACACTGCTAGCGCTAACAGTACTTCAAATTTTGCTTAAAGGAAAGTCCATAACCCTACACAAATAGGATTCCACTGTGAGATACTTTCCTGAAAATGGGTACAAGGAATGACAGAGTATGTCTGTAAATAAAGGAAAACACCACCACATACCCTAACAACACAGTATATACAGCTCTTGAATTAAAGAAAGCACAAGGCTTGGCTTCCTACTTGTAGTCAACCCACCACAGGTGGGTGCCACTTGGAGGGGAAAGAGGAGGCAGCAGAGTCAGGAACAAAGGAGTGAAGTTGAGCCTGGGAAGAAGAGGGGGGTGGGGAGAATGTGTTTTTAGGTTTTTTTTTTGTTTCTCACTATTCTTCTCTATTTTTTAGTTGGCAATAAATTAAATTAATTTTCCCCAAGTCGAGTCTGTTTTGCCCGTGATGGTAATTGGTGAGCCTTCTCCCTGTCCTTATCTCGACCCACAAGCTTTTTTCACCTTATTTTCTCCCCCTGTCCTGCTGAGGAGTGGGAGTGAGAGAGGGGCTTAGTGGGTGTCTGGCAGCCAGCCAAGGTTAAGCCACTACAGTAGGGTTAGTGGTGAGATTTTTCCATCTAGAGGCAGCTGGTGATGGATATATTTGCACTACTTTCATAAGCATGGCTGATTGTGAGGACTGGCAAAATAACAGAAATCAGGGAACCTGAGACCTTGGAGGAAGGAGTACAGGGGTTTTTTCCCCTTTCTCCTTGTTGGGAAAAAGCTGAGTGAGTTCTCCTTAGTGTGCTCTCTAGCAAAATCCTCTGGTGTTTTTGTTGTGGGAGTTTACTGTTTGGCAGGTACTTGGGGATTTGTGGTGGTTGTCGTACTAGTTTATATAAAGTTATCATTTGTAAGCACCACGATTATGCCTCAGGTTTTGGTTTTTGGTTTTGGGGTTGGTTTTTTTTCTGTCTAGATACCCTACTTCCTGCAGGTACAGTAGCTATAGTATCTCTCAGGGCAATGCAGATATTTAGAGCTAATATTTAGAGCGTTTTGTGGTTAATTTTGTTATGGAAATTACGCATGCCAGCCACCATAACAGGGTTCGACTCTAGGTTTCTGCATAAGCCGAAAGATAGATTCCTTTATGAAAGTACTTTTTATCAATAGCACTACAGCTCAAGCTGGGTGCCTCCGAAGAGGGACCCCGAACAAAGAAATCCCTGGGCAATTATACCCTTACAATCTAAGTTCCCCACCCCTCATGCGATAGTTCGGACCAATAGTAATATTAAGGTCTGGGGTCTTCTTGCTTTTTTATTGGTTTGATTTGTTTGCTGTTTCGTTACTAAGTGGTTGCTAAGTGGTCATCTTCTTATGCAATATCACATCCTCTTAGGTTGGTTTCGGCCGATTCTGTAGTTACCTCTTCAGCATGTTGTAATACGATTATTACAGTTCATATACCACAATCTATAGGCTTTGTCTACTCTAGCTATTATTAATGTTTAAGCTGCTAGCTCTAAGTTTCGACTAACTTTTTCTACAACAATTTCTGTAAACACTTATGCTTTATATTTGTTAGGAAAAATCTCATTCCCTAACTATTGTACCAATTAGTCTTTACAGTATTAAATTGTATGAACTTTCTTAAGAGTATGAAATTGTATTAGCTTTTTAAGAGATATATATTTTACATTGTATACTGCATAACATGGTTAAGTCAGCATAACTAAAGGGCCCCAGCTCACTGCAAGGAGGAGAAGGACAACCCTCACCTTGAAGATAAGGACCTTTTGTTTCTTGGAATCTTAAAGTCATCCACAAGGAAGAAAGGATACCCCTGGACTACCAAGATAATGCTAGCATCCTATCCCCTCCAACACCTCTGTGAAACCCTCCCATTATTTGGCATCATAGATAAGTAACTGTAGCAAGACCGACTCCAGGGATGTTTAGATCAAGAAAGAAGCAGATGGATGATGATGCCACAGAATTATAGTTGCTTTTCAAAATAGTAGTATGTGTGTGTTAAGTAGTGATTGGTCAAATCATGTTGTACCTGAACGCTTGAAAGGTATAAGAATCCTGTGTAAAACCGCATTCGGGGTGCCCCAATTTGAATGGGACACCTCATGCACATGAATAAATAATTACTCTTATAATTCTATCCTTTGTGTCCTAGCCTCTCTTCTTGGGTCAGCACGGGCCAGTTGCGAAATTTTCATGACATATTCTTGCACAGGTACCTTTATTGCTGTGATTTAAATGGGCCTAGTTATATTGGTTAACATTAAGCAGAATTGTAAGGTGGACCCTAATAGCAATGTCTCAGATATGTGGATGGATGGATTTTTGCATTTTGCTCTTCGTACACCCAGTTTGGTTAGTTAAGTATGGCTTAAACTGGTAATTTGATCACTGGATATTTGCAAAATCTGATGCTCCTCTGGCTTGTCCAGGGGAAGAGAGGGAATTCCTTGGGCATGATTAAAATAACATTGTCTCAGCATAACTAATGTGGTGCACAGCACTATTGCTTTGAAAAGGGTTAGAAGAGAGCCTCCCCTCAAAGCTGTAATGTCAAGGAGACATGGATGAACTGCTGTTGACTTTGTGCACAATAAATTTAAATTTCCTAGATTAAAGAAGAAAGCTTTCTTTTGGAAGGAGTTGCTCAAAAAGACATGGCAGATGATACTGAGGGCTGATATAATACAGCAGACCCCTGTCCATAGTTCTTTGTGTAAGGGTATGTGGAAGGAGAGTGCTCCTTTAAGGGTATCTGGTCAAGGACCTTTTTTCAATGTAGCAAGAGAAAATAAGAAAAGGAGAAAGCCATAAACAGGAATATACAGGGACACAAACCTGACCAACAAATGATAAGGGAGGAGGTGATGAGAACCAAACCTGGTCAGTCACACTAATTGGTGAGGGCATGTGAGAGTATGAGAATGTTTATTCCAGCAATGTTATCTGATCAGGGATCTTGTAAATTGGGAAACCAAGGGAAAAGAGGGAAGCCAGAAAACAAAATACACCAAGACACAGACCTCAGACCTGGCAAAGCAAACATGGAGACAATGACAAGAAAAAAACCTCACCAGTCACACTAATTGATGGGCTATCAGGAAACCACAGGCGCCTCTTCCAGGAAGATCAACCTGGACTTTGCAACAGTAAACCGGGGTGGGGGGTGGCGCTCAGACTGGGATGGGTGTGGAAATCGATAGAGCTGTACAAACCTATGAGGGGACATGCAGGGGAAGGGGGAGTAGGGATGAACAAAGAGGGGGATAGACAGAAAAGGGTATAAAAGGGGCCAGTCGTGTAAACCAGTGCCAGTCAGTAGGCTTGTCTGTCTGAACCCTGCGCCTGATCACTGCAGTCTGTCCTATCTTCTTATATCTTATTAAATCTTTTCTTAATTATCTCTCTGTGTTATCTCACTCTCTATCCCATGCATGTGTGTGCTGCAAGGACTAAGTGCCAGCTACTGGTGAGACCTGTATGTGTGTGAGTGGAATTTGGTGCCAGCTACTGGAGTTAGGCTGGGGGTGTGGGCGCCCCGCGGCATGTGGTGCCAGCTACTGGAGCAAGTGAGTGTCCTAGATTCGGTAGTTGGAGGGGCCATAGCTCTCTCGATCTAGGGAGGGTCCGACAGACTTTGTGTCCAGAGTGCCAGCTACTGGAGTCAGACTGGGGGTGTAGGTGCGACCTGTAGCGACAGCCACTGGATTCAGACCAGGGGTGTAGGCGCGACCTGTAGTGTCAGCTACTGGAACAAGGGTGATGGTTTCAGTGCCATCTACTGGAGTGAGTGGGGGTCTTTAACTTCCAGCCACTGGGGTGAGAACAGTGTGTGTTCCCCAAACCAGCTACTCGGGGGGACCGACATGAGTGAGACAAGTGAGGGGCTCAGCGCTGGCAGCTGGAGTGGGACCACGAGTCACAGCCTGTGTGCCTGGGGCTGGCTGCTGGGAGGCTGAGTGTCTGTATCTTCCCCATTCCTAGTGTGTGGGGGGTGTGCGTGTGTATTCGCTAGCAAACTTTAAGCTGGACTAGCTGGTGAGTAGGGGGCCCTTGGGCCTGGGCTGGGGTATCAGGCAGGCAGGGGGTCTGTGCTGGTACGCCCAGGGGAACTTGAGAATGTGGAGTACATGAGGGACGAGTGTGTGAGTGCATGCATGTTTGCTAGCGAGCATCAAGCTGGACTAGGTGGCGAGTAGGTGACCCGTGAAGCGGGTAAGGGGGCCCAGGATCCGGGTAAGGGGTGCTGGGTGGACTGAGAGGCCATGCTGGTACTCAAGGGATCTACGAATGTGAGTGTGCTTGTGAACCTAGAGAGTGTTGTGTGTGTGCCTTCACTAGTGAACTTCTAGCTCTACCAGCCAAAGAGGAGGAAGGGGACTTGGCTGTCTGTGTTTGTTTTATGTGAATCCTGTATGTAGATGCTGTTGAAGGCAGCACCTTGTCGGTGGCAGTCTGTGTAACCAGCCATGTCAGTGTCCTGTCTGTGTGTCTGGGTGTGTGTCCATGTGTGTGTCTCTGGGATACGTGTGCAGCTTTATTACATGTTGAACCTGCAAATGGGAAAGTGGCAGCCACATCCCTCAGCCTGGGAAGAGACCCCAGGTCCCTGAGCACTGGTCTGGGCTCCAGCAGCTGGGCAGGAGAGGTCCTGGGCCAGAGTGGCTGGAGAAGGCAGCTACGCTTCTTACATCACTTAACGTTTTGGATGAATAAATATGACTCAGTGGCTGCTGGAGTATATTGTCTCTGGGAAGAGACCACATGCCATTCCAAGTTGTAAATCATACCAAAAGGCTTGCCTCAGCTTTTGAGTTAACAGAATAACTGCCTAATGTGTGACATACTAATTTCATTTAGGAGAGCCATCCCAGATCCACCCAATATGGGGATTAGGATTACAGTCTTTTTTTCTGTTTGATAGACATTTCCCATATGTACATACATTGATGCAATGATTGATTCCGAACAGTTTTTTATTATAAAGCAGATCATTGTTTGCAGATTCAGACTCTGTGACCAAGAGTTATGGACTGACTTTTCTATTTCTTCTGCCAACACTTTAAATTACAACGCTGCATTAAAAATTCTAAGTGGATGAGCTGGTATTAAGTAAATGATATTAGGAAGATCATTGGTCATAGCATACATGATATTTTTCAGCATTCCTAAGGTTGATGTGCTTATTAAGAATGACTAAAACCACATCTTCTCCACGGAAGGAAAAAGATGTGATTGACAAAGCGGCTTCCTGGTGCTCAGGAGCAGAACCTGGCATGATGCTATTTTTGAGTCACTTTGGTCTGAATCCCTCACTCCCTGAATGTTACCAGCTAGCAGAGATAAAGCTTCTAAAGTGGCCTAGGTGCCTTCATTTTCTATTTAGAAACTAACTCTAGGTGCTGAATTCTTTGCTAGTTCTGGTATTTGTTAGACAGCACTGGGCTATTTCTGTCAACCAGGTATATGCTTTTGACAAAGGAAACAGAAGGCATCAGTAAACAGCACAAGTCTAGGAAATGGGGAGGGAAAGGAGGAACACCTCTCTTTGTGTACTAACTGGCAATGACAAATCATACCAAGGGTGGCTCATACAGTAATGTATTTATACTTGAGTAATAAAACCTAGACTCTTTTTTGGAGCACAAATCAACTCAAAGGGCAGGAGTGAAACCATCTGACAGACCCAAGGGTGACAGCAGATTTGATGGTACAGTGCAGCTGAAACCTGCCAAGTGTCAGAAGGCTCTTCTCCCATTGACTGGCAGCTGATGGTACCTCCTGTGTGCCCTGTGGTGTCTAGGGACAGGAGAAAAGACAAAGCATAAGGGAAAGAAAAACAAGCCATTTGGCCCTGAATATATGTTAAAATTTATTGTTGAAACCAGAGTTTCAAATGGAAAAGCACAAAAGAGCCTTTTATTTTAAGCTTTGCTATTTATGTATCAGCAGATAATGCTCTGGAACTGTGAGCTGCAATATTGCAGGCAAAGTATCTGACAGTTTTCATTATGGACAGAGCTCTATGCTATTTAATAGGAGCAAACACATGCTGCTTAATACACCTCAACCAATAAATACCTTCTTGATATACAGGTAAGGGTTAGGTTCTTAGTTATACATGCTGTGGATGGAACATAGCTGGGCAGGGGGCTCTGGTACAGTTTAGGGCAGCTCTAAACATCACCAAATGCTGTGCTTTGTCTTGTAACTGTGGTGGTGCATTCACACACA
>VZTQ01011780.1:0-31008 GCA_013400755.1 Pelecanoides urinatrix | reverse complement strand
CCAGCCAGAACCAGGACAAAGAGAAAAAGTTTCTGATCATTCCTCTTCTGGTGGTCATTCAGATTTTATTTTTTTTTTACAAGAAACATATTTGGCTCGAAAATTGGTGGGTACTTGGGTGGGCAAGAGCTTAGGAACTGGGTAGAAGAAGGTATTTTTAAGCAGAAGGAGGAGGAAAAAAAATCAGAACATAATGGAAGATTTAAAACATACATGAATATGACTTTTTTTCCCCTAACATATGCTTAGGTTTTATTTGTGGATTTTTTATTTATTTGTTCTGATACATGAGTTGCAATTCTTGCTGACAGTGTTGCCGTTACCATGTATTTATATAGTGTCTATTCTGATCGGACTTTGATCATGTTTGAAATCCTGGTGCTTTGGAAATCTTAAATCTTCTTTAGACTAAATAAATTTAAATTAGAAAAACATTTTTCAAAGAACAAGTGAAAGTAGTATCTGAAAAAGCTCCTGCCAGAGCAGGGGGAGGAAGCGGAGGGTAGAAGCTCTTGCTCTAGGTCTTCCCCAGGCTAACGTTTACAGAGCGCTTTAACTAACACTCTTCAAATCCAAAGAACAGGCAAAACCGGTAGTTTTCTATATGTTGGCTGGTGAATTTTGGGAGGGTGGGCACTACCTCCACTGTTGGAAGAGGAAATTGGTACACTTTATGTGGTGTGTGTGGGGAGCTGAGGGATTTTTTCTTCTCTTTTCTTAACAGCTTTCTCACACCAGCTTTTTTATGATCACAGAGTAACTTGAATTGGAAAGGATCCCTAAATGCCATCTGATCTAAGCTCTGCCCAAATCGGGTGACTAAGGCGAGGGCTGCATATGCCATGTTTGTAGCTCTTGGCTTAACTAAAGCATGAAACTCTGAAGCCGAAGCGCTGTGCTTCTCACAGGTTTCAAACACAAGAGTGTGCAGAAGGTTTTGCATACTGCCCGGGCGGGATGGGGCACGGCTGCGGGAGGCAAGCCTTCCTCTGACCTGCCCTCCTCCTCTGCCGGCCGAGCCGCCATGCAGAGAGCTGCTGGCTCTGCCGCTGCCGCTGGGGTGATGGGAGTGTTGGGGTGAAGAGTGTCTACCGCGTGAGGGAGATGGCAATTACCTCCTGATGGGTGCTGGGTTTTAAGTCAGTCTTACCGTAGTCGTTCCACCCAGGAGAGGGCTGGTATACGGGTGTATTTGCTGTATTAGCTTATCCAGTGATCCGATAACTTTTTCTTTTTTTTTTTTTTCTAATTGGATTTTTAATATTATTAAAATGGAGAAAAGTAATATCCAGAACTTTAGAAAACATTTTTTTGTGTTAAATTATAAACAGTTTAAAAAATAGAGCACTATTTTTAAAAAATGAAAGATTTATTAAGCAGCATTCCTACCAATTAGATGCTGTGCCGTTACCTTTTACCTAATGAAGAAAATCTCCCCCAGTAACTTTGTGGTGACCTGACAGAAACTTGTATTGAGTAAAAGAGTCAATGTAAAACCAGTCTGTAGCTTTGTAATTCTATTGCATTTTCAGTGGACATTTTATATACCCTTTCCACAAACTTCACGTGTATTTCTGATATCCACAGCTGTTGTACCTTTTGTCTCAGAGTGATAAATAGGGATGAACTCAGGGTTCTGCTCTTGCTCAAGAATTATCTTCCCTTGCTGATAAATGATTAATGTAATCCACTTATGAGATTGCCATGACATCACTCAGATTTTGGCATGCTTAATTTTATTTCATAAGAGTGAGAAAATCCTGAAGTCCTTGAAAGCTTCTTCGTGCAGGACCGTGCTAGGGCTGTGAGGAGCATGGGAGAGACTCTATGAGAGCTCTATGGCTTCTTGGCAAGGTGTTGGGCATCGGCCTGAGGGGACACCACCGCACTTCGTAACAATGGCTCTGTGTTAGCTTCGACATCCAGGCTTTACACTTTTAACTACAGCCTTATGATAATTAGTCTGATTGCTTAGCCCTAGTTTAAAGTCTTGTCCAAGTCAGGCAGTTTTAATAGGTTGTATTTTGACTGACCCTTTGGGCCACACCGATTTTGGAATTAGCAGATTTAGTTGCAGTTAAAGTTGAGTTAGGGACTTAGCACACTCTCACATATCTTTTTATTTCTTTACTGAAGAAAACTGTAAAGACTGAATGTCTTTATTTCAGCTTAGGTCAAGCTGGTTTTGAATGCAAATTTAAAGGTAATTAAGGCTACAGAAAACTCATCTATATTTTAGGAGTTACACACATTTAATGCTTTGATATACAATACATCAAAACATGTTCTGGATTCAAATCTAACTACTTTATTTAAAAGAACTAGTATTTCTAGGTAGCTACTGACTTGATTATTTCTGGGTTTGGAGCCAAGATATCCTAGCCTCTTGAACAAAATTTTTGTCCCAAGGAAAGCCAAATAAGTAAGCCGAAAAGAGAAGAGAAGAATAAATTGATTAGGATGTGTATAAGCTGCACGTATCACTTCTTATTTTAGATATAAAGTAGCCTCAGTAATGTATCAGGTAACTCTTTGGGTTACGTTGGTTAACACAGGTGACATGGAGCATCATCTGATGTCGTCTGTTGCACTGGTTATGAGAGTGCCTGTGTCACTGGGATCCAGTTGTTAGCTCTCGTCAACCAGGAGTAACAAAACACTTCTCAGAGGAGATCTGGTTCTCTGTCAGACCCCCTCTCAGGATAAATTACCTCCTGTTAGCCAATAGAAGAATTTTGAACTGAATGGCAGTGTGGAAATACAGCTTCATGAAACGTAAATATTAAAAGTGCAATCCAGTTAATATTCATATAGTCAATTTTCAAAAAAGTAATAAATTCTGTGCTCCAAAAATGATTGCCTTTTGGTGATTCTCTAGGAATTAAAACTATAATATGCCTTTTTGTCCATGGAGCAAAGGCAATTTTTATATGTCACATTTCTGGTATGCAAATTCATATTTTTTTGAAGATACTTCTTCAGCATCTTTATCCATGAAGATAATGACTTCTTAGGTAGAGGTCCAAAGATATTTTTGATTTCTTTTTTCCCCTTCCAGTATATGACTGTGTTGAAACCTGAGCAGTTCACAACTCAGTTTTGACCTGCGGTGTTAAACTCTGTGTTAAGGTCTTGTAAGCAGTGGCATCCTGTGGCGCAGGTTTATATATCCAGATACGCTCTGAATAACAGAATAGCACAAACAGCAGTAAGATAAGAGTTCCTTTTTTATTAAGAAACAGCACTTCATTTATTTGGAAAAGAAAGACTTTTTCAGCTGCCTGTCCAAGAGCCTTGTGTTTTCAAATGGCAGAGTGTGTAGAACACTGACTTTAGGGCCATTGGACATTGGAAACACTGAGGGATATGTACTGTACTTTTGTAGGTGTCTTACACCTGAAACCAGAGGGTGAAATTACCGGGAAGGAATTCACAGGGTGGGGTTGAATAATTCAGGGCTTCTTGTGATGCGAAGAAGAGGAAGATATTTTTTCAGTCAGTTAAGATACTTTTAAAGTCAGTCTGAAGGTTTAGTAATCATATGGACTGCAAGGACTTAATGACAGTACACAGAAAAGCTGTTATTCTTCAATTTTTATAATATTCTGTGTCTCGGTTGTTAATGCTTAGTGTGTCAAAAAATCAGACCCCCCACCCCCTTAAAGACTAATCTCCTCCAACTAGGTGCACATGTAATGTCACTTTATTTACTCTGCCTGTTGAAGACTTTCCCTCTCTCCAATGTATGACAGGAATCCTGCGGCTTCATGGCCTTTTGCAATATCTCACACAGTTGTTATGGCATAGTAGCGTACCAACCTTGGTGGCATGCTTTTTGTGTTGGCTTTTCAGATGTAGTGAGGTGCTGAATAATGGGCGTACCTGATAATCCAGGTAAAACTCACTGCTTTAGTGTCTCTGAGAAGAATCCAAGGAAGTCTTTGCATGGATTTCGTTGGTCTTCACCTGGCACCTGTGGGGGTTCTTGCTAGGCAGAAAAGTCAGGTTTGCAAATACAAAGGTATCATATCTTTCAAGTATGAAGTAGTGTGGTGTGAAGTCACCTACAATTATTCATACTTAGTTTGAACAGCATGGGAGACCCAGCTGAAGTGCTGGTGGGTTTTAGGAAGGAAGATTCTTCTTGCAGAGAAGAGTCGCTCAATGCGAGGCAGCAGTCTGTCACTGCAGCTTCACTGGAAACCTGCCCGTTTTCCACTGGTGACACCTGAAGAAGAAGAGGCCTTACACCACTCTTGTGGTCGGTTTGTCCTGCAGCAGCAGTCTACAGATGACGTGTGTGCGTAAAGAGGAGAATACAGGAAAGGGAGGAGTCTAGTTAATTTTTTTTTTTCCCCTAAGAAGACAAATTCGGATGTTGAAAGTGCAAAAAAGTATCAGTCATCTGTTAAGGCAGTGTCAGAGGAGCTTGCATGGAGTTGGTGGCAGGAATGGATTATTTAGGAAAAAATCTAACTTGCCTGAGACTTTCAGTTGTGCATAGTTCTGTGTTCACCGTGGTCAAACTCGCCCTTCCTGAAGCCTCGCAAGCACTGGGGCAGTACAGCTTTGTAAATGGTTTCAAGATCAGGATCAAATTTTACCATTAGTTTTGACTAAAGTAATTGGAGCAGTGATTACACTTTGGTAGGTAAGTAATTATCAACACAGGATTTTCTATGTTGGTGCCTGTCATTGTTCTTTGAAAGTTACATCCTGTTTGGAGGAGAGGAGTGGGGAAGGGAAGAAACTCTGTACTGGTAGCATCCATCTGGTACGTTTTGATGACACAGCATGTTAGTGAGTTGAATTATCTCATACTTGCTGTAACCAAGCCAATGCCAAATACATAACGAGGACTTAGCATGCAGTATAAAAAGCACCTGCTGTTGTACCTGAATATTATATATTCAGACTGTTACAATTTTTGAAGTCTTTTTATTCTTGTACGCTTGTTTATTAACTGAATCCTTTGAAGACACCCTAAGATCCTATGAGCACAGCTGTTTAAGATACAACATTCATGAAATACAAACTTTTTTTACCAAGAGGAAGGAATCCCCCTAAAGATCTTCACTATGCTCTTATTATCCCAAGAACAAATCTTCTGGCTGCAGTCCTGTCTAAAGAGAAAATGTATGGATCACCATGTTAAGCTTCAAGAGTGCAAATCTGGAAGACAGTTTCTGCTGAGGAGAGACTAAAGCCGTAGAAGTTTAGTCTTTTGTTCTGTTGCTCATCAGCTGTGATACGCTTTCCCCACAGGCAGTCGTTTCTGAATTCTCTTTTAGTCGCTCCCAGATCTGTTCTTGATGATGTTTGTAGCTTACCCAGCACTGAGACAGAGAAGTGATGAGATTTTTGACACTTTCACTTGTGAGGAGGCATTTGAGTGTCAGAAGCAAACATGGAGTGAAAATATACCAATTTCAGTTTGCATTTTCTGAGATGGCAGTGGTATTGTTGCCAGGTTTTGTTTGGGAACTCAGGATGGTAGCAGTGCTTTTATTTTTATTTCCAGGATTATCCTTCTGATCGCAGATTCTTCAGTCTCAGCCCCAGCTACCTCAGAGGAAACCTTCCTGTGTGTTAGTTATAATTTTATTTTTCCTGTCCCTGAGTGTAGCATGTGAAAATTGAATTCCTTCTTGTAAGGCATAGTATTGTCATCCTTCAGCACCGTCTGCATGTGCACAGCGCTTGTGACAAGGTCTGGAAGGTAGTCTCACGTACACATTTTATTTTGCATCTAGTGTGTATTTGTTCTAGTTTTGCTGTGGGTACTTTGCATTTTAAATGCCTTTGAATTGTATGTGGTGAGGATTTAATCCTTTTTTCTCTTCCCTTCCATCTGTATCTGGTTTGTAAGTTACGTCATCATGTTTCCACTTGTTCTTCTTTGCCCTGAGAAGGCTAATTCTTCTGCTTCTAAATGTAGCCCCATTCATGAGTTCCCAGTACATGTGACATATTCCCCAAGAAAAAGCAGTGATGTAATAATGGATTTTTATCTGTGAGGGATGGAGAAAAAATGCCTTTGCAAAGGATCTGATGAACCTGTGGAGGACACATGGGGAGAGAGTTGAGTGAGTTCATGTCTGGATGTGTATTTAGTCTAGAAACATATATTTCAGGAAGAAATAGCTTTATTTCTTGGAAATTAGAGGAGCATCATGGACTGGGTTAATGGGAAAACCTTAGAGCTTAAAAATTGGCAGATGCTTCACCATCGTGATAGAAACAGCTTCACAGTCCACAGTTTGGAGCCAGTGGCCCACAGCATCTAAATAGATCTTTGTCTCTTCATGCTAAAGACCTAGCAGTGGGTGGTTACCATTCTGCATAGCTCTGATACTCCTTTTCTGTGGCCTAGTGAATTTATGGTCAAAGAAATAAATTTTTCTCAATTTTATGTTTGTTTTTTTATTAATGCTTAATATATTGTTGGGATGGTATCTGTACATACATAAATAAGATAGTGTCTAGTGTTCTTCTACCACACTAATAAAGGTTCTCAGTGAATTACAGAAATAGAAGACCTCATTGTGACAGGCGTGGACACAGTTTCTCTTGTTATCATCTGCATATCAAGTACATGGCACTGTAGTGTTCAGTTAGCCAAGGAAGTTACCCCATTGTTGCTGCTGTGATTGTACGCTGCTTTATACAAGGGTTTGTGTGGTTTTATCGATTCATTAGGGACAAATGCATTCCTGGATTGCAGAAGCAAACTTTCTCCATTGTACTTGGTAAACCTGTCAAGAAAAGAAGTACAGTAATTTTGAGCAGAAATTGGTCTACCCTGTGAAAATTACATTTTGTTTCTATATCAATAAAACTGATTTTTTTTTTGTTCAACTCTTTGAATTGAGACATGACAGAAGTCCAAGGTTAGTGGTTTCTAATGTCTCTTGTGAGAAAAAGATTTCACCTGCCAATTTTTGACCTATTGAAGAGAGATAGCAAGGAACACAGGAACTGAGTTAAGGGTAATGTTAGAATCTTAATAGCAAGTTGCCAGAGTTGGAGCTTAACTTGCCATTAAAGCCCTTTGCTTTAAAAGAACTTACAAACTTTTGATCTCTGCCTTAGTTGTGTGTCTCTTACAACGTTGGTTGTTAGTCTTGGAATAAATAACATAAGGATGTTCAAAGGGTAGGAATGATTCTTAATTATTGGAGAGGACTGAAATGATATCTCCCTTTTTTTAATAAAGGGGAGTAATCCTACCTCCTAACTGAAAAGCCCTGGCAGAAGCAGCAGGAAACAAAGCTATGTGTGATAAGGAGAAATTAACTGTGAACAATGGGGTGAGATACAGAAAGGAGAAGTAAGCATTGGAAAAAACATCTCAACACTGAGGTCTACTAGACTGTGCAATAGTCTACTAGACTGTGAAATATCCCAGGGAGTGAGGGAAGATACATTTTTGGAGAAGTGAATGCAAGGGCTTCAAAAATACTGTAGGGAGCAATCCTCAACTTGAATAATCTCTTTCCGAGGCATTTAGATGTGGCTTTTTTCATGACCAGGGATGACTTCATCCTTGAAACTGATATAAGCAGATTTTCTTTTCTTCTTTTGTTTGTTTGTCACCAGGTGTAGTTTTCTGATACTGCTTTTTTCCATGAGAACAACCATTTGGTATGTGGTAAATTATTTTCCATTTCAGTTTTGGCCTTGAAGCAGCATTCCATGACTCTTCTGGTCGTCAGCTGCTTTAGGTTGATATTTAAAGTTTGATTAAAATACAGTAAAGGTTAGGAATGAACATTAGTGTGTTTGATCCTTGCAAAAGAAGATCAGAAGTTATTGGTGAGCCAGTATCACCTGTCTCACAGGTGATCATAGTGTAATTGCATATGGTTATGCTTTGTAGCGATTTTTTTTATTCCTTTGCAAGTGAGTGGAATGCTTCTAACAAGTGTGCCCTGTACCAATGGGTGTATCTTTGATGTAATTCCAAACATTACCACAATTTGTGCTGCTTGCCTTTCCTCCTTAAAAAATACAGGGAAAGTAAAATCTGTAGAAAAATTAACTTAAATTGTAAGGATCAGATAGATGCACAGTGAGTGGCTGAGGAAGCGCAATACAGGTGCTGGGTAAAAAGAGATTAATAGAAAAATGGTAACACTGTACAAGTACCCTCAATGAAATAATGGCCAGTGTGGGAAGGGGGCTAGTTAATTTTTTTGAAAGTGGTAAAACCAAGAAGAATGTTTGGGAGTTAAAGGTGTTGGAAAAAGTAATTATAAATGTTAGGAGAAACTGTGATAATAGTGCTGGATTAACTGAAACACTGCTAGGGAATATGTTTGGAAATTATTTATAGGATCTGGGAGTTAATATAGATCAACAAAGAGTTTTTTCGGTCCTGATTGTTAGATTTTCTTTCCAGGGAGAGTATCATGTCTAGCTCAGGTGTCTTTGGCTGCCACAGCTGGCTATCAAAAGAAGGTGCTGTGTGTTTGTACATAAACTTTTTTTACTGGAAAGATGAAGTAGATGCTGTGAAGTAGATTGCAAGATGCCCTGAGCTATTTCAGAACATCTCTCCTCACTTCCCCACAGACTGTTCGAGCAGTGCCACTGTTGCCCTGAGGATTCTTATTGTTGCTTCTCTCCAAATCTTGCTCTTAAAATTTGTCATTGTGGCAAATGCTTGTTAGTAATTGAAGACTAACGTTATTTCTGTAGACTATTGCTGTCTCTGTAATCATCCTGGATTTCATTATGTTCTTTATCATATACCCACATTTACACATTTTACCCATCACTGTAATACCTTCATTATGCAAAGCAGGCAGTGCTGCCTGTTGAGCAATTACAACCCGTACTTGCACAGGACCAAAAACCAATAATTAGGCTTCAAGCCTGGCTCCATTGAGCGGTGAGGTTTTCATTGCAAATGGTGTGATTGCAATTGTGTAGAACTGGTGGTGTGGCTTCAGTGCTACTCAGAATTGAGAAAATTATTGTATAGCATGTCATTGAATTAGCTGATTCCTTGGATGTATTTTGCTTGCAAGTATTTAATGGTCTAGCAGGTTGTAGTTGTACATATTCTTTCGGCTTCCCTTCCTCCCTCAACTTTTTTGCCAAAGAAGAGGCTGTGTTTTGAGTCAGAGCTGAAAAACTGTACAATCTTCAATAAAGCAGCTTGTATAAGAGGAATACAGCAGATACTGATACATTTTATCTTTTTAAGATCTTTTTCCTGCTTCTGAAAGCTGTGTGAAATCCATTAATTTGCCAGACCTTTCCAGATCTTTAGAACTGGAACAACGGCGAAGTAGGGTGGAAAAGGTAGCCTGGTCCTCATAGCCACGTGCTGCCTGTAGGTTGCTCACTCTGGTGAGGTGACCCAGAAGACTGTTGCAGCGATGGCTGCTGACGTGGAAGCCTGTTCAGTGAAACAGAGAAGTTACCTGCTGTGCTGGTGATCTGCCTGTCAGTTGTGCTTCACAACTGCTGTACTTTTCCTGTGTTGTGTTATAATTTCAGGAGTTTGAAGATACACCATACCTTTGAGGAGTTTGAAGGCACACCAGAAAATCTGCTAGGGAACGGTCAACATTCATTTTTAGTTTTTGTTTATAAGTTTGATAATAAATTGTTGATGTTGATGTTGTTGTTGCTGCCTATGTAACCCAGATCAGAAGTCATTGAGAGTTGTGGAATGGTAGGGCAGCTCAGATGCAGAGTTTGTGACTTCCAGGAACCTACTAAGGTTTAGAATAACATTAATTTTATCTTTTCAATAAATACAAAACATGTAATTAAACGACTACTTTTGGCTAACTCCACTGAAGCTTGTGCGTACTGTGTGGAAAGTGCTACAAATATCTGGAAATGAAAAATATTTCCAAGTTCCCTTCTACTTATTTCTTTCTATGTAAAGTAACCAAAAAAAATTAAGGTGACATTGCTGCTTCAATGTTGGGGGAGTAAGGGTAGAAGTAGTGAGTTGATAATCCTCTCTAGGTGTGGGAGATGACCTTTTTTGTTTAAAGTAGCACTTAGTTTATTTTGATAGTAGTTATTATGTTGCGTGCTTCTGTTTACATTTTCACTAACTGCTTGCTCTAGAATAGCTCCTAGAAATGCCCCATAGAGGTAGCACGCTGGCGTTTCCCAAGCAATGAATAGGCTAGCAGAGCGTGGCGTTGTGGAAGCCCTGGATAGCAGCTGAGGCTATGCTTTTGAGCTGCGACATCCAAAATCTCTGAGGTGGAAATTAGTGAAAGTGAAGGGTATTATCAACAGTGTTCTTTCTGAGTTTAGCCATATTTTCCCTAAGTGGGATTTTCTTCCTGGGGAGATCTCAGAATTGCAAATCCTTGGGAATTTGAAAAAGTACACGAGTACAAAACAGAAAGTACCTGAGAGTCTCAAAGACCCTTTAACTTAGCAGGTCTCATAAATCTGCTTGTAGCATAACTAGCCAAGTCCCAAACAATGATTTTCACTTGCTCCAGGAATGTAGAAAAAACAATATTTTTAATGAGGAAAAAACAGTCTAGAGGCATCTGATTTAAATCTCTGTAGCTCTGGTATAATCCTGTCAGTGACACAAAGCTGTATTCAATTTTGTGGAGTTACATTTATTTAGAATAAACTGGACGTCTATCCTTAGTATTTAATCCATGTGTTTGTTACTGCCAAAGGCTTACTTGGGAACTGTGGTGGCACTGAGGCATTGTGGACATCTGTGGAGGATATGCCCATAGTCTATTTAGAAGCAATTTTGCTACATAGGTTTCCACCTTTTTTTTTTTTTTTACTGCTCTCAAACAAAATCTGTTTAAGTAACTCTTTTTTTTCTCATTGTAAGCTGTATACCATAGTCTTGTCACGCTTGCACTTCTAAAAATTCAGAATGGCTTAGTTGATTAATGGCTTTTTCAAGTTTTTGTTGAGCTCAAAAGCAAACATAAGTTTTAAAAATTTTGTACACTTGCTTTTAGCTGGGGAAAAAGTGCACCCAAAGAAATCTGTAAGAGAAGAAACATGCTGAATAAGTAGACTGTTTCCTAAATAGTATTCTTATCCAAACCTTTCTTCAGGCAAAATGACTTTATTACTCTTCTGTCTCTTCTCCTCACATTGGTAGTTTTGATTCTGTTCTTGCTGGAAGAATTTGCTTCTTTGGTTTTGGTTTGTTTGTTTGGTTGGTTGGTTTTTCTGGTTAGGAGATCAATTGGGCGATATAGTAAAAACAAACAAACAAAACCCACCACCAAAAAAAAACCCACAACACACCCCAAACCCAGAAACTAATCAATTAGTGGACTCTGGGCAGTTGTTTTAAGGCAATTTTTGGTGTTAATAAGGTATTTTTTGTTATAAGCAACGAAAAATTGTTCTCCTCTAATGAACAGGTTTATGAAGCTTGAGGGAATTAAAAAAAAAAAAACCAACATTGTTTCCTAGTCAGATCATATTTATGGGAATGTAGATAGGGTGAAAAAAGTATTCTAAACCAATAGTTATATAGTAGTTTCCACATAAAAGACTGAGGTGTTTTAAATTTCCTGCTTTAAATAATGTGGATGCATTTCTTTAGATGGTGTACAGAATCTTCCAAAAGCTTTTAATTATTGTTTTGTTTGTTTATTTCTAAGTTTCCACACAATTTAGTCAGTGGTTTTGGTATTAATAAGCATCGTGAGCGTTTCTCGTGCAGGATTCTTCAGTCTTTTGTCCACAGTGAGAGAATGTATAGATTAATACAAAAGCCAGTAAAGTAGTCCTGCATATGCTTTTGGGATGGAGGAGGCACCATTTAGCCTTGTTTTCTGGCTATACCTTTAACTTTTCCATGGAACCATTAGGTGGAAAATGCCCTTTCAAGGAATTGCCACTACTAGATCTGCATTCCTGTATTTGAGAAGTGCTCTTGTGCAGTTACTTCTGTGCTTAATCATTTGCTTTCTGTCACAGTTTGTCCTTATTTGATGGTCTTTCAGAACCCAGCAAAGTTCAATAAGCAAAATTTAGAAAAAATCAGTCCTGGAGTAAAGCCAAGCAGGAGGATCATTTATCAAGGAAATTATTGCTAAGTAGGTGGATTCTGTACACTGGGAAGGAGCTAAACTTTTGGGTAGTATGATGTTTGGACGTTTTTATAGAATCTCGTATATTAAACCTGCAGTTGGTAACGTTACAATAGACAAACGGAATATTTTCCCTTGTATGACTTGTAACCGTGTTGCATACCTCCTCCACTGCCCCAGCATCAGCACCTGGCAGGTGAAGCTGGGACACCTTCTGATCCCTGCTACATTGGTGTAAAACTGTGTCAGCTCCAGGCGTTTTAAAATGTAAAGACTTTTCAGTTTCTTGTATAATTCAAAGCAGTAGGCTGTCTGGACTACTCACTTTCACAATAGAGTTAGTTTACATTTAGAGATGATTGAAAGTGAATTTAGGAAACCTGGCACAAGAGTGGCTAGCACATCTTTTCTCAGGGAATGGGCACAATCCCCTCCCCGTTCCCCCGCCAGAGATTAAGTGGCTTTTCTATGTCCTGTGCATGTGCCATGCAGAACCTTTGTGTGGCTCTTGAATATTGCTTCCTCATGGCTTTTCCCATGGGATTTTGGGGTGTGTTTTGTAATCTGTAGCAGGTTTATTGTGTAGCATCATGGGGAAGCTGGGGAAGGGATTGGCAGTTCTTCTGGTTGGCATCGGGGACACCCTATAAGTGACAGGTAGGTGCAAGGTTTTAAGTATGACTGTGAAAGTGCTGCTATGGGGAAGAGCTTTCATGAGAGGATCTGAGAGTGGGGTCTGGTCCCAAGCCAGGACAGTTAAATGAAGAGAGTCTGGCATTGGGAGTCTGTGGGATGCACTAAAGACAGTCACAGGACTGCGATTCCCTCGGTGCTTTGGAGAAGAAAACCCGTAAGGAATTACAGAAGCACAAGGACACATGGAACCTGATTTTCATAAGATTGATAAGGATTTTATAAGTCTGCCTTTCTTTTACTGCTCTGTTGCTTTCTTGTCACACTCCCTATATCCTTACTACACATCTCCCAAGAAAGCCAGGAAGTTGGTCAAGAAGCAGAAGAGGGTGAGGATAATGTCAGGCTGAAAACCTGCTGAACTGCTGGCCTGGTCATGCCTGCGGGTCTGCCAGCTGCTGCCAGACTTCTGCTTGCCTTTCCTCTACTGGGAGGATGAACTGGGATTGCCCGAGAAGCTTAAAGGAAGTCCATTATCTTTGAGACGCTTATAAAATAAGTTTAAAATTGGCCAGTGGCTAAAAAGTTAAGGATGAGAAATACAGAAATGTTTAATCACTTTAAAGTATTGTTTGTGGATTATCAGCCTAATAAAAGAGCCTACCTTCCAGGCTGTTTAATTATAGGAGGGTTTTTTTCAGTGTAATATTATGCATAGGTTGTAAATCTTATAAGCTTGTGTGGTTCTTTGTTTTCTTTTTGGTAAGCGGTAATTAAAAATCAGCAACATAATATATTAAATCTTTAATGAAGCTTTAATTATGTCTATGCATTTTTGTTTGAGTAATATCAACTTGTATAAAGACCTTATGTATATTTCACATATGTGCTAGTCTGTCCACAAAACTGCTCACATATAGATAAAATAACATTCATCTGGTTTTTATGAACAGATTAATCTGATTAATCTTAATTGAACCTGAGTTATGATTAATTGAATAAACAATTACTGAAGGAGATTATTAGAAAACCTATGTGGCTTTTCTTAGTTTCAGCACTTGTCATTTTGCAGTTGCAGTGGTCTTTCATAAAAAGATCATGCAGTTACGAGTAATACTTTTATTTGCACAAGCAAGTTTTTACAAATGAATGAGCTTTTCAGGAGAGTATTTTCTGTTACTTTAGAAGAAATATAGAACTTTGTGATAATCAGACTTTTTTTTTTTAAAGTATTTTGACATTTTTCAATAAATATTTGAAATAATTTTGAATCCCTGCCGTCAGCAGTGGTTGTGCCACTATTGCTGTAGAATGAAAAAGAGTGGGTTGTGGAGAGGACAACTCATCAGTTACAAATGGGTTTGCTAGACAGTAGGCTGATTTAATGTACAACCTTTTCACTGCCATGAAACAGAAATTAAGCCATCAAAATTAATGTATTAGCATAGCTTAGTGGAAAGGGATAACATTTAGACTTCTTTTTTGTATTTTGTTTTCTATCTTGGATATTATTATCTGAATTGACAGATGAAAATACAGTGGATGTTTTTTATTCTCAGCAGTATGATGATAACTGGGTGTGTCTCTTGCCAGCATTTTTATCCACCTTACAACAATAAGCCAGCACAATTTTTCCTATTATCCTTTTCCTACAATACCATGGTGGTTTTGCTCTGTATGTCTGATTACTCAGATAGACTGTGAAAGAACTCTGCCATATTAAAAAGTATGCAGTTGCTATGGAGGCTGTTTACTTTTTGGGGGGGTTGTTTGTTTTGGATTTTTTTTATAGGAGTTTAATGCTAAACTTTAGATTGAATACTAAGCTTGTTTGGATCTCAGAAGATTTGAGTTTCTTTAATTTTCTAGCCTGTGCTTTGACCTTCTACTCAGTTTCCCATTATTCTTTCCCAGTCGATAAATTTTCATTCAGAAGTTAATTGCTATTAATTCCACTTAAGCGGGAGACATAAGAGTGCCAAGCAATAATCTCACTCCATCTTTGTAGGAACATATAATGATCTGCCTTCAAAAGTATACCACCTTCTGTTAGTGTTAGTGTTGCAATTCCTGTTTGATTTGAAGAATGACTTGCTGGTTTCTTCGATGCCTCTCTCAGAGGATGCTGTTCAGTATCGTTCACGGAAGCGGTGGTACATCATTACATCTCAGAAGTCAGGAAGGCCCTTTAGTGTATGACACACTAGCACCCTCCAAGTTCCAGGGTTTTACTGCTGGAGCACAGAACCAGGTATGTATGCTGTGGCGGAGTTTACTGGCTGAACCTGAACTGAGGCATTTTGTCCTTGTTTTCTCACATCTTTCATGGGTGAAAACTTGTTGGTTAGTGGCAGAAGAAGGGATTTTTAGCCCACTGCTAGTTATTATAAATGATTGTTTGTTCTTCTGTGAAGTGCCTACCTACTAAAGTAATGGGAGCTCTGTGTGTTGTTTTAGTGAAACAGCAATTCAGTCTGTAGGAGTTTTAGAACAGGATGCATCACATTCTGTCACGTTTAGCATTGTGCAAAACTACATGGGCCTTACGTTGGTATGACACCGTGCTTTCAGAGGTTGTGAACTGTGGAACAAGGTTAAGTAGCTTAAGGAGATTTATGTGTTCTTTGTCAACGCTGAATCAAGATGTTTACTTTGAAAAGCAGGTTAAAAATGTAAGAAAGAATCTAATCATAGTAAGTTACTCTTTTTTCCTTTTTTAAGAATTTTAAAGATTGATTTTTATTTTATCAATGTATGATTTTATTAATCTGTTGCCTTCCATGTTTTTAATTCCTCTTCCTGAGGGAGAATTGTTCAAAGACTATGACTGTTATGATGACTGATTATTTTGGCAATGTTTTTAATTTTTTTTTTCTCTGGTAAGTGTGAGGTACAAAGGTATCCTTGTCCTACAAGTCAAGTCAACTTTTTTGGGGTGATTTTTGTAAAAACTTTTAAATACAGTATTTTTCTTCTCTTTGCAGAAGGTTTCCTGATATGCTTCTGGTCTAGATTTATTTATTTGTTTCAGTGGCAGTGGGAAGAGGCTGGGTGAATTCCACTTGGTGCTTCCTGTGAGATTTAATCTTGGCTGTAAAACATATTATGCAAACCACAGAGAGGAATCTAGTAACTCATTGTGGAAATAGAAACCTGCATCAAGGTGGATTTTGCAGGATTTTGTCAGTAGTACTCAATGTTTTCATTAGAGGGGTGAAAACTAGAGTAGAGAGGTGGCAGTCTGGGCAGGACCCACCAGGGTGTTGGAGGAAAAACAATTGCGATGAGTCTTCAGAGGGGAAAGGGAGAGGGAGGCGCTCTTCAGCAGGGACCAGAGCAAGGTGCATGGTACTGCGGTGAGGGAGCAGCTGGCTAAGTAGCAGGTCTGTGGAAACCTCTGTGGGGTTGCAGCTAATGGCAGCCTAAGATGGGTTGTCAATGACTTATTGTTACTGAAAGGCAGTTGGTGTACTGAGAGAACAGGAATATAGCCTTAGGAGAGGCATGAAGGGTGCTGCTCGGTGAGGGCTCAGACAGTGTATCCTATTTGGCACACTGTGTTGGAGAGAGCTGGAGAGAGTTTGAAGGAGAATACTGGAAGTCTACAGGTGGACAGGCAAGACCACAGGCAAGAGTGAATCCCCACTATCAAGTGAGGATTGCTTAAGCCAAAGAAGAGAGGATCTGTACAGAGCACTGAAAACAGCTGCGGTAAAGAGGTAGCGGGCAATCTGTGCTTGGTTTGACAGGACTGGGTATAACTAACCAGCTTCCACCAAAACAGTGAGGAGTCAGATGAGATCCTGGGAGAACTTTTATCAAGAATAAGAATATTGAAACACTCAAATCTGACCAAGTAGCCATGGATGCTTGGAGGCCTTTGAGAATGGGTAAATACACATATCAGAAATGTCATCAGTGTCACTGATGCTGACTTCAGGGACAGGGANAACTGAACACAGTACTCAAGGGCCTGATTGTGTCAGATGGCATCTCAAGATATGACTCAGTGATTGCAGAGTTTTTGGTATGCTGTCACATAACTGTGCAGTTTGGTTGTTTTTGTAGACACACAAAATCAATCCACTGGCGGGGGTTTAAATATGACCCCTCTTTTTTTTTTTTTTTTTCTGTTTTTCACAACTTGGTATTACAAAGAAGTAGAGAAATTTGCACAAGCCTCCATTTTTCTTTTTTCTACCAGCAGTACCCTTACTGGTTAGTTCCAGCCAAATCTGGAAGAAGAGTAGAGACCTCAAGAATAAATAAAGCCATTCATTTTTAATGAAACTGATGATCAGATAGTGGGAAAATGTATTGGCTTTCTCCTCTGAGAAGAAGACAAGCTGAACTTATTTATATATAAATTTGGCAGCTGCCAGTTAACTAGGCAGTTGTGTGTATTGGACAGCCATTGCTTGTGTAGCTCTAGATTCATTGTAGATTGTTCTATTTCTTGTCTGATCAGGATTTCTTCAGGTCTTAGAATTAACTTCGTTATAGTAATAGTAGAAGGTGGTTTAGAAGACAAAGAATAGAAAGCCATATGGATTTGAGCTTCTTTGGAGTTGTCTGAGCAACACAATTGTTTTAATTTGTGAAGCAGTAATCCCAAGTGTTCACGGAAAGAGTACCTCCATCACAATACTCATATATATCATTTTATGACTACCTTTATAGCTTTTAACTCCATCCATTATTTTTTCCTTTGTACTGATTAGATTTCACATGTAATCTGTAGCAGGCAAGATAAGAACCATGTATGTGTTTGAGAGAATACCAGTTGCTTTGGCAAAATTGTAACTGGTGATTTCCAATATATAATTTAGATGCTGAGCTGAAATCTTATGACATATACCCACGAGGCATCTGAAAAGGGAGTTTGTTTACAGTTCATGGTTTTAAGTGAGGGCTGTAATGTAATGGCTGCTTGTTTACTAGAGTTTTAAACCTGTTAATTTGTATTCTATATTGAATGCTAGCTCCTGTGTTGGTTAGAAATTGTAACACATCTGAGCATCCTCTTTACATGGGTAATTTGTAGGTGGAGTGGAAGGAGTCTGGCTTTTCAAGTAGATGTGAAATCCCAGAAAGCTCAGATCAGCTGAGCCTCTCTCTGTCAGAATCTGAAGCCTCTAGTATTTTCACCTGACACAGATCCTGTGTGGTTGGTAGTCTTGACAGGAAGCTTTGATTTACGATGGAGCATGGATTGGTTTAGGACACATTTCCTCTGTGAGCTGTGATTATGGCCTGTTTCCTGCCTGTTTCCTTGTTTCTTTTGAATGCAAGTCCTGTGATGCAATTTAAAAGGAGAGTAGATGTTTGCAAACTAATAATGTCAAAGCCACAACTGAAGCCTGGAGTTATCAGTTCTGCAGGCTGATGTTGCTGATGCTCAGTTTTCCTGGGTGTTGTCTCTAAAACCTCCTCTGCTCTCTCTTTTTGCTTACTGGGTGATTCTACATTAGGGAAAATATCCAAGATAATTCCCAGAGGAAATGAAGAAATTTGAAGGAGATTGGTTTGGTGCGCAATACTGTCAGATCTCTAAGTAATTGAGAATAGCAATGTAATTCGGTTCATGTCACAAATAGAACAGTATGCCTGAGATAACACAAATGGAAATTGCTTATGCAGGAAGGGAGAGTGAACTGCAATATGTTGGATACTATTTTGCAAATATAATCCAGGAATCCATTCTGCTCAGATTCTTATGCTATGCCTCTCTCTGTAGTGTTATACAGGGCCTCAATATAAATGAACAGGTAATGTAATTAGTTTATCTCAGCATTTCTGTATGTTGATTTCAATCCAAATTGTACTTTGGCACATCTTGCTGTCTGGTGTGGTACAAAGTTTCTAGAGCTTTCAGAGGGAGCAGTATAGTTAAATTTATGAAAGTGTTTCAAATTGGAATTAAGTTTCTTTTACAGTACAAAAGCAAAACAATAATATGTGAAATCAAAACAAAGTAAATGAATGCTAAAAATGAGCAATCAGGAATTATTCTGGTTCAAGTACAACTGTTTTCAGTCTTTTTTTAGTTTTGGGTGGTTAGTGACTATGCAGAAGTAATTTATGCTGTCTGTGTTCCAGAAATCAAGATTTAATCTGGAAGGATTTGCACGGCTGTTCTGCCATCTTTGAAAGGTCATGTGAATTGGGAAAGGTCCCCTGCAACTTGAGAAAGGCAAGCATTGCACCCATCTTCAAAAGAAAACATCGGTTATGGAAACTACAGTCTGATGAGCCTCACTTCTGTCCCTGGAAAAATGTTGGGAGTGAGTCCTGTTGGAACACATTTCTGGGCACATGAGGGAGGAGTCATCAGGAGCAGTCAGCATGGATTAACCAAGATTAGATCATGCCTGATTGTTTTCTGTGATAAAATGACCAGGTTTGCAGACAATGTGAGAGCAATGGATGTTACTTACCTTGACTCTAGCAAGATTTTGACCCTGTCTCCTACAATATTCTTGTATCTATCTGGGACATTACAGTCTGGGAGGGAGGACAACCAGATGGGTAAAAAACTGTTTGGATGCTTGAGCTCAGAGGTCATGGTTAATGGGTCATATGCTGTCTAGAGGCCAGTATCAAGAGGGGTTTCAGAAAGGTATGTCCTGGAACTTGTGTTCAACATCTCTCTCAGTGACCCAGAGGAGAGGACAAAAGGCACTTTCATAAATTTTAGCAAATGGCACCATACTGGAGAGACCGTCAATATGTTGGAAGGCAGGGCTGATGAAATTTTAAAAGGACAAAGGCTGAGCCCAGCTCCAGGGGTGGCAGAGCCCCTGGCAGTGATACAGGTGTCCTGGTTTTGGCTGGCATAGAGTACCCTTGCAACAGGTACTACAGCTGAACCAGAGGACCAACCCTTGCTGGTATCAGTTACCCCTGGAGCCTCTGACAGAAAGTACCAAACTGTCTTTATCTCAATCCATGAATTTTACTTCTTTTTCCCCAATCCCACTGTGGGAGGGGAGTGAGCAAGCAGCTGTGTGGTGTTTAGCTGCTTGCTGGGTTAAACCATAACAACAGGATTGGACAAAAGGAGGCAGAGAGCAGCTCTGCAGAGACCATGAACTACCCTGTGCCAGTGTGGTGGCTTTGACCTCGGCTGGCTGCCAGCTGCCCAGCCAGCTGCTCTCGCATTCTGCCTCCTCAGTAGGACAGGGGGAGAAAATAAGATGAAAAAGCTCATGGGTTGAGATAAAGACTAGGAAGATCACTTACCAATTACTGTCATGGGCAAAACAGACTTGACTTGGGCAAAATTAATTTAATATATTACCAATTTAAAATAGAGTAGGAAGGTGAGAAACAAAGACAAAAATAAACCCCTTTTCCCCTGCTCCCTTCTTCCTAGGCTCAACTTCACTCCTTTATTCATGACTCCTGCTGGGTTAAACCACAACACTCCTCTACCTTCTCCCCATCCTGTGCAGTGCAGGGGGATGGGGAATGGGGCGGGGTTGCGGTCAGTCCATAACATCTCCTCTCTGCTGCTCCTTCCCCCTCACGCTGTTCCCCTGCTCCAGCATGAGGTCCCTCCCATGGGATACAGTTCTTCACGAATTGCTGTGTTTTACGGCATGGGGCAGCCCCTGGTCACTTCTCACAGAGGCCAGCCCTGCAGCCCCCACCCACTGCCAAAACCTTGCCACGTAAACCCAATACTGCCAGTCACAGCCACTTCCAGCCAGGTCTAAAACTCATGAAAACAACCTGTTGTGCACCAAAACCTCAGCCAGTCAGGGAAGCACATGGCATTGCTGCTCAGAGTTACTTAAGAGAGTGGCTCCTGGAAGGGAGGAGAAACGTAGGAGACGTGGCTGGAGGTGCGCTGTTGGAGGGAGATGACCCACACTGGAGCAACGTCACTCCCAACAGAGTGCAGCTCCAAGCAACCCGGGCTGGGGCAGGTTACCCCAAGAGATCACAGGTCTTGGAGGACCCACACCAGTGCAGGGACACCCCTGACAGACTGCAGCCGATGGAGGAACTCAAGCTGGAGTGGAGGAAATGAGTTAGAAGCAAGCAGCAGTGGAGGAAGACAAGTAGGTAGCAAGAAGCAGCAGAAAGAAACCGTACAACACTGGCTCCAACCTCCTGCATTGCCTGTTGCTTGGCCATAAGAATTGAGAGGGACTGAGTGTAATGTGGTGAAAACGAGAGAAGTTGAGACTGGGAAGCAGGAGGAAAAGGTGTTAGACTGAAGTTGAACCTGGAGAAAGGGGAGGAAAAGTGTTTCCCTAAGTGTTTAATTGTTTATGTTTTTTTCTCAATACCCGAATCAGTAATCAGAAGTTTGTGTTAATTGGCAATAGGTGAAATGAAGTAAAATTCCCTGAGTCAAGATTGTTTTGCCTGCAACGGTGCCACAGCTGTTGTATGATGCAACTGCTGAAAAGCCAGCTTGTGATATGCCTTTTTGTTAGTGGAGAACTAAGTTGCATGTTGTGACAATGTTGATCAGCTAAATGCCATTCAGTTAAGTGTAAGCTATATACAACTATACTGCATTACTGTAGCATTTTTGAAAAAATCTAACAAAACTGCATTGATTAAAAAAAGCTCACAAGAATAGTTCTACAGTGTTAGCAAAGTCCGTTATCCAAGTGTCTTGTCTCTAGCCACGAATGCTTAGGAAGAAGAATAAAACCAGAGAGAGTGTGTTGTGATGCTTTCTCAATATCACAGCATTTCAAGAGCTTCCTCATTCAGAAGTAGAGTTATCTTTTTAAAACAAGAAGAGAGGGAAACTTACATAGAAATACCATATTTTGTAAAGATCAAGTTTGACTCTTCTAGACTCTTCTTGTAAGGAAGTAGAAAGCTTGCCCTAATTATATCCTTGTGCGTTGCCTCTGTGCCTGTTTGTTGTTTCTGACTGTGAGATTCCAGCTGAGGTCTGAATGAGGTCTTGTGGTTTGGTTGTGAGTTTGTTTGGTTTGCTGCTTGAATTCTGATCTCGATTCCTGGGAACTCCAAACAGAAGCAGTCGTGGCCTACACAGACCGAGAGAGCCCTCTGTATTGAGTATATGTAACTATTTCTCTTCGGCTAATACATGAGGGAGTATATTGACTGCCCTCTTGGCCCATGAAGGTGTGTTTACAGCATTTAAAACTGATGCTTAGTTCTCGAGCAGTAAATCTTAAGATGCACTAGTCTACAGGGCATTAGAAGTATTTTAAAATATGCAAAACCCAAGCAGTCTAAATGATGAAATCAATGCAATTAGATATTTCATTCCTGTGAATTGTACCTTTACTTTGATTATCCTGGCCTTATAGGTCCTTACAGGTTTTCACATTTCATTAATTTATTTGCAAATTCTGTACTTCTCTTTGTGCCTAGTAACCTTTATCTGAAATTTAAACTTTTATCCTTTGGGGGGTTTGTTCAATGCTGAACTTGTGCATAAAATATGGAACAGAATGGCAAAACAACACTTGCATTCAGAAAAACAGTCCTCAGTGTATATCTGAAGTTGCCTTCAAGAGCCAAGGAGAAGTTGCCTCTTCCAGTTGCCTTGAAGAGCCAAGGAGGATAAAGCAAGAAACTTTGACAGCATTTTTCACAATGGTATGTTTAAGCTGCTTCACATTAAAAGTATTTCATACTAAACCCCTGGTGTTCAACTATCTTTTCAGTCTTCCCAAGACACCTCTGAAAAGTATGTTGTGAAGGCATACTTAAAATTAGCTGAAAAAAAAGAGAATTTGTTTTTCCCAATGTGTTTGTATTTGCCTCGTGTAGAGTTAGATGCTGTACAGTATAAGGTTTATAACTTGTTGGACTCTTGATTCAAGGGGAGGACTACAAGAACAGATCCTTCTGTGCATACACGGAGGTTTGCTTGTTTGTAGCATGGGCCGTGGGATCCACTTGCATGACTAATGTCATTGGGGCTGCAGTTTGCAGATTGAGGTTATTTTGTCACTCAGCTGCATTTGAGAAACATGAAATGGATAGACTTGACCTTCTAAGTTTTTTCATACAGCATGGCTGTCTATACATTGCACTCATTCAGCCTGCTAGTGCGCCTGCAACTTTTGAGCCTACGTAATTAAAATATAAGTTGTTTTCCGTATCTCCATGTGCATTCAGGTCTGGGGCTGTCTGCTGAGAAAGCAAACGTGTGGATGACAACTTGTTGTTTGTAGCTTGTATGCCATCAGTGGGGACAGTGCACAAGTTTGCATTGTGAAACAGTAGTCTGTGTTTCAGGAAGCCAGCTGTTATGCTGCCCGTTATGGTTCCACCAAAATCCAATCCCTTGGGATTATGTAGTTAGCTGAGAAGCTGTGGCTGGTATCTGTGATTACTGTTTGAAAGGAAAGATCTGATCCTTTTTTCTGGGAACAAACTCTCTTCAGCTTGCCTCCCCCACTGTCCATGGAATTAGAAAATAAATTGCTTAAAGCAGGTGACGTTAATCCCTGATAAAATTCAACAAAGTTGAATTGGGCCATTGTTTTGAGGCCAGTGTCTGTGAGATTGTAGGTGTTTAAATCCTATGCCTTGAAAACTATGTAGTCTTTTTTAATGGGTTGTAAGGTGGCACTGCTAATGCAAAACTTAGGTTTGGAAGATTTTCCAGCCTTTTCTCTTTGTCACTCCAGTGGGCTTAATAAAATGCCATTATTGAATTCTACCACAAGAAGGATTTGCCATTTTCATGTCATTTTTTCACGCAATTTTTTAAAGGAACAAGAACCGGGATTTTAAATATTTTGTAGCAGGTGACAAAGCCTATGGCCACTCCTAGAGCTGTCATTGAAGCCACTGGCAGTTTGCCTTGCAAAGTAGTTTCAAGATTAGATAGGCAGCATACGTGGATTAAGGGGATCAGTCTGTGACTTGGCCTGTGAGCCTTCTGAAGAGAATCTGGGTCTGCCCTGCAGTGGGAGTGGAACTGCCATGCTGTGAAACTGCTGAATAGCTCTCTGCCGTTAGAAATGTTTCCTGTGATATGTAGAGACATTTACAAGAATCTGACCTCTTCCTGATGCCCATTCGCTTCATCGAGGCTACAGCAAATAGGACTGCCCAAGCAGTCCTAAACCACATAAACTGAGAAATTCTCTGTGCTTTTGCTGAAAAATTTAGCATCAATTTCAAACAAAACGCTGTACCACTTCTGCTTGACCAGCTATTTAATACTTGGAGGACCTTATGATCTTGCATCATGAAGAGTAACTCAACTCACTCCATTTGTGACACCTCTTCAGTATCTTACAAGCATACCTGATTTCAAGTACTGTCTAGTTTGATTTAAAGAAAATAAAACCTCCTGCATTTCTGTCACGGTGCACAGAGAATTTGGTGATACATTTACAGTTAAATTCACAAGCCCCTATTTATAGATACTTAAATCTCAGTCAGCTGCACTATGCCTGGTTTAACTTGCAGTGAAAAATTCACATCACATATAATTAATGTGCTTGAGATATGTTTGATTTAATTACTGCTGTTGCATGCACTTATGTACCAAGTACACATTTCTCATAAATTCTCCCAGATTATTGTCTTCAGGAGATTTGTTTCAGGATGACATCGTTTCTGTATTTATAAACTGAGTGTTTAAGTAGACTGGCCTTGTTTTAAGCTACAAAAACAAAATAGATGAAAGTAGGGTGTAACTGTTCCCTATGCCTATAGAAATTGTATTTCAAAAAAACTGTTTCTCTTCCTGACTCTATTTCATGTTGCCAGTGCTGTGTCATTTTAGGATTTCTCGCTAATGCAAATTGTCCTTTTCACTTTCAGAATTCACTACAAATAAGCACTGATTAATTTTCACTGCAGACTAGCAGACACATGCACACAGCATCCGTGAACACCACATTATACATATGTACACAGCCGGATCAGACGGACACACAGAACACTCACACAAGAACAGACAGCACCAGAGGCCTCATCCTGCTCCTCTCTCTCGCAAGGAAGGACTGGGTCGCCTAGTGAGACCCATATATATATGTGTATATATATATATGAACTGTGGATCCTGTCAGCAGCTGAGGTCACTCAGTCTGCCCTGTAGCTGCCCTAGGGTCCCAGTTGCTGGCATCAGGGCGTTTGAGCCCCTGAGGCGACAGCCCTGCTCCTGTTGCTGGTACTGACCATGTTGCTTGCACAAACACACATGCATGCACACACACGAGTTGACCAGGACTCCCCTGGTCCCGAAGCTGACCCCACTGTGCTCTCGCCCTTGGAGACGCACAGGATCTCTCCCACCCAGGGTGGGCTGTTAGAGGTCCCTTTGGTCTTGGCTCTGAGGTCCCGTCCCCTGCTCACCAGCTAGTCCAGCTTCATCTTTGCTCGTGATCACACGCTCACTCGCATGTGCTGCAGTGCTGGTGCCACGGACACACGGGCCCTCCAGCTGGTGATCTGACTCCAGTGGCTGCACCCAGACCCCCATAAACACACACACATAAGTGGACAGTCCCTCACACAGGAACGAGATAGAAAGGCATTGAACAACAAAATAGGACAGACTGCGTTGGTCAGACACAGGGCATGGCCAGACAAATGTACTGACCAGCCCACTATTCACACGCAATCAGCCTTTTTTATCCCTGTACTCCTCTATCTTCCCACAATCGTTCCTCATCACATCACCTAAATCCATCCCTTTTCCTGTCTTTGGTTCCTCCCCTAAATTTCCTGTAATGAATTCTGCACAATTCCCAAATGCTCTTCCCCTGCATCCCATAATGAGTCCCACACCCCCTGGACAGCAGCCCCACTTAGTCCAAAAGGTGATCCAGAGGGCTGCTGCCAGTGACTCATCTTGGTGGGTTTCACACCTGGACACAGGGGCTGAGGCATTCCTGGGTCAGCTCTGGGAGGGGCCCAAACAGGGTGTTTCCTTCCTCAGGAGTCTGTAGTTCGGGTTCCTTTCTGCAATTAGGTACCCCCGTGCTCCTTTGGGCTTGTGGAGGTGGGTCTTTGATGGGCTGATGGCTCCGGGGATGGGCCTGGGGGTAGCTGGGGCAGGGTATTATTTGAGCTTCACCCCCCTGTGCTGCTTTGTGAGTGAGATTTTATCACATAACCTCACTCATACATCCTATAAGAACGTCAGGAATAATTGCTATATAGGCACATTTCTGTTACTGCCTGGGTTTGACGCTCCCCCCTTTAGAATGGAGACTTGAGACTTAGCTGATGTGAACTATTAAGATGTTGACTAATGAACACTCTAAGAGAAAATAGGTAGAGCAGCAAAATAGTCTATGCAAAATGATCTATACACTATGCAATTAAATATATCAATTTAAAATTTTATAATGGTACAGAATGCAGATTCTAAGGAATCATGTATGTGATTACTACTAAATTACAGTTTTCTAAGTACTGAGGTATAAATCTGCTTCCTGCCTGTACCCCCCACCCCCGCCCAATCTTATCAACATAAACCTGAGGGAGAGTTCAGCATGTCATCCACAGGGATTTCCTCCAGCCTCCTCATGGACTTGAATCCGCATGTCAGCATTACTGCCATCTATAGGTGTCCACACACCTACCATTGGAAGACCGACCTTCCTTTTTTCTCCACTCAATTTGGCATTTTATTCTCTACTTGGTATTTTATTCTCCTTTTTTTTCTGAGTTTGGACCCAGTGTTTCATTGGCCTTGCACCTCCATGTCTCTGCCAAAACTCTTCCCTCTTCTAATTACTTCTTTGACATTGGTCCCAGTTTTGCTACATCCATACCCAGAGTTCATATTTCATAGTGTTTATACAGGCAATGTAAGCCTTACGTAGTGTTATCAACAGGATTGCCTTAGCATGAGTGGCTTGGCAGCACAAAATTCACCTATTATTACCAGCTTAGAGTGTTTGGATTTGGTTTACATTTTTCAGTTACTAGGTACAGTTATTCTATTTTAGCCCTAGATCTCTGCCTAGATCCAATTCATCATGATCAGGTTCTTACCGTATGTGCTAGAGCACGTGCCAGAGCAGCAGGCTACCTTTTCACAGGCTGTGGGCTGTCATGGTTCCTCACTAAGGCCTTCGCTATTGTGAGGCCTTGTGCTCCAGTTTTACCTCATACTCACAATTCCCGTTACATACAGTGCTTTTTTTACTGAAGTCTTTCTGCTTAATTTACTTGGAAATGAATTGGTGAAAGACATAGAGCTGAATCTCTTTATTTTTTTGCCTTAAAGAAGCCTATAAATGTTTCAGTAAGTAAGAAAATCTTACTGCTGTGAAATCTGCGTTTCACTGATGTGGAAGTATAGGGCCAGAAGGTTTTTCCAGACATGAATCTAATTCATTCCTCTGTGTATAGGTATGATGAATCACTTAAATCATCTTTGGTTAGATATTTTTCCAGTCTCTTCTTAGGTATCCAGATAAGGGGATAGGAGATTCCACAGCCTCCAGAAGTAATCAGTTTTAAAACTTCACTATCCTTTAAAGTTCCAATTGTACGTTTGGTTTGTTTGTTTGCTTTTTTGTTTTGGGGATGGTTTTTTTGGGGGGGATGTTTTGGGGATGTTTTTTTTTGGGGGGGATGTTTTTTTTTTCTGTTCCCTAAAATCTGATCTCAGTATTTTTAGTTGCCTTTTTAGGCTGTTGTTTTTTTTTTTTTTCTCAGGGGACTAAACAAACTCATTTCCTTCAGTCTTTTCTCAGAGCCTTGTATTCTAAGCATCTTGTAATTATTTGTTTTTCTGTGGTGCTTCTCCCAAGTCCATTATCCTCATCCTGTCACACTCAGAATCCTGCTATTCTTACAATGCTAAACTTCACTGTTTTGTGATTGTTTTGTGATTGTGTGGGGTTTTGTGATTGTGACACAATTATCTATCACATCTCGATTTTCAATTCCTCCATATTTAGCCAGAATACAATGTCCTTTCCTGGTAACCTTCTCAATTTTCTTAAGCAACGAAGAACCTTGCATACTTCTAGTAACTATGTCACATCGCTTCCTCTCACCCCATGCATGAGTCAAGGAATTCTTGTATTTTACCATCATAGGCTGTCTTTTGGGTGGTTGAGATAACTAGTTAAGAAAAAATGTCCGTATTTGCTTCAAAATTTGAGAATCTTTCACCTATAATATTGCCTTTGTTGTTTTCCCTGCCTTTCATGTTAACGTCAGTCTACTCTTTTATCTTTTCTTGAATTTCAGAATAAATGCACTCTTCCTGAAGTACAGTATAGAACGTTGTTACTCTTTTCTCCTTGCCATGTTGTCCTTCATGAACAAGCCGTCACCTTCTGTGTTACTATTCCAGTTGGTTTTAGTTGTCCCACGGAGTTTAATGGTGCTGAGTGGGACATACTGCAGAACTTCTCAGATGGTTTGGTATTTTTGGCATTTGTGTTGGTGTTTAGGGAACTGTCTTCTGACATTCTGTCTTTGTTCCTTCATAATCCTGTTGCGATTTCCAACTGCTTCCTAGAGTCTAGTTCTAAGACAAAGTTACTGTTGTCTTAATCTGTAAGGGCTTTTCCCGTTAGTCCCCTCAAAAACTAGTTTAATGCCTTTTTGCTGTTGCTGAGCTAGTCTTCCAAACAGCTCCTCCATCTCTGCATTTTTGGGCCATCCTTCATTTGCCGAACAGGCTCTCAGTCGAGAAGATTAAAACCCTTCTGCTGATGCTGTTTGTGCAGCCATGCATTCATTTCCAATTATGCATCAGCCCCCTGCCTGGCTCTTTAGACCTGACTAGGGGATTGAAGAGGGAGCCACATGTGTCTCTGACTACTTCAGCAGTCTCCTAGAAACTGAATATTCCTGATCTGTTACAGCCATATCTGGCAATGTCATTAGTACCAGGTGACTAGGTAGCATAGGGCAGGAGGGTCCCCAAAGGGGACAGTAGAAAGGTAATTAAACTTTTTGAAGCAAATAGTCTTTTAATATTACGGAACAGAATGCTACAGGTTTGTTTGGAAGCGTGTACTGTCTTAAAGTCATGCAGTATTTAAGCTTCTTAAATCGCTTCTGAAAGTGAGCCTTAGGCAGCAGTGTTTGCATGGGTGCTTCAGTCGTATTTCAGAGCATGAGTGCAGAAGAAATTCTGTTACCTGCATATTCTCAGTCTGTGCTCTGCAGATTAATTGGGTGGTCGCTGCAGTTTTTTTTTTTGTCCACCTGCTTGAACTGCAGAGACCTGAGACAGGTTTCTGCAATGAGATATTTGCAGACAGAATCATATGCAGGGACCTGTCAATCTATTTGGTGCAAGAGTTACTGGCATGTTACTCTGAGGTGTCCTAGAAACCATAGTTTACCAACTGAAGCTTTTCAGAAGTGCTTTGTTTGTTTGTTTTTGTTGTTTGTTTTTCCTCATGCTGAAATAATGTCTAGTCACAGAATAAGTACCTCTTGTTTAAAGAAATGCAAAAACATAGAACTGTTTAGGAATGGATTTGAAGGAGAAGCTGATTTCATCTTGCAAACTGGGTAACATTTATTTCTGAAAATTTAGTATACTGACTTAACTTCAGTGCACCAGATACTACATATTGGAATAAGGACAAGTACATGGGTTTTAGTCAAGAAGTTTGTTAGTTTGCTCCAGTTGCATGAACATATCAATGATTTGCAAGTTGCACCAGTGATTCTTTACACTGTTAATGATAAAACACTCAAAACATAACAACATAACAACTTACGTGAAAATAATTCTTAATAAAAGCATGTTGGCCTTTATAAACTGCAAATTGGTTTTGGACATCAAATCAGATTTGGACATCAGCTTGGCAGATTATACATCACTATAATCTGATGTTCGTTACAAGAAAAATTGAACTAATGTTAGGACTTTGGAATTCTGTATGCCTAGCTGCAGAGGATGTCAAAAAACTTTTACTCAGTAGTCAGTATGTTAACTCTAGCTTGAGTGTAAGCTGTTAATTTTATCAGTATTAACTTCCTGGGACAAAATCAACATCTTTGGTATTTTCAGTAATGCAGTCTATTTTTAAAAAATCCTGTCAGTAAGAAATTAGTAAGTGTCTATATTACTGATGATGTCTATTTTTAGCACAGTGTGTGATGCCTGCAGTTAAGCAGTTTACTTAACTAATATAAGACACTCTAATTCTTATAGAAGGAAAGGATAAATCTGGACTTAAAATTATTATTTTATTTTGAATTCTGAAAGTTCTTTCTGACCTTTTGACTTCTTTCTGCAATTCTATTAAAGTATTGCCATATGTTGCCATCTGAGGGCAGCTGAAGGTCACTAGTACCATAGAGCAGCCCCAAAAGATTTTGAGAGTATTAAAGATAATAGTATTTGTGTTTTGCTGCATTAAAAAAGCTAAAGAAACTTTCTATTAAAAAACCACAAAGCAATTCTGTATGGAAGTACTCCCAGCTATGATAAAATGGCCTGGAGGAGAGAATGGTCACGAAACTTGCAAGAACCACAGGAGTTTGTGGCTGTTCATCTATGCTGTGTTTGAATATATTATAGTAAGAAGGCACAATGGCTTTACTTTTTTCATAGTCCCACATTGGGTAGAAAGGTGTCACACTTTGCGTTTGAGTCTTGTGACAGAAGCTGTCTTCAGAGCTGAAAGTATACAAAAGTATAAGCAAACTGTACTCCATTTAGATTTTAAGACAAGACTTAGCCCTCAGAAAAACAGGAGAGTGTAGACAAGGGTTTTGAGGATTTAAATCACTGATGTTGCTGTTGTATAATAAGCTAGGTGAGGTGATTTCAGCAGGTTTTTTTTTTTCCTGCAATGCAGTCTGTAAAATGGGCTCTTCAGTGCCAAGATAGTTGAAGGACTGAAATAAAACAACACACCTTTCAAATCTCAATTCTGTTGATATTTTTGTATAATTTTTACAGATACCACCTGTGTTTACTAGTACTGGAAGAACTTAGAAGGGGAAAAAAAAATATTTTGAGTATTTTCCCCACCCTACCACCCTTTCCCATAATTTTGTGTACCTGCTAAGTCTCTAATCTAGAGGGTATGCTTTCTTCTGCATTGAACAAAGAATTGCAAAGGCTTGGTCTTGAGTACACTGAAGGGAAGAGCCTGGTTACCTACTCATATGAAGTTGGTTCTCCCCATATCTGTATTGAATTAAAGAGAGTTGAATATATGTTAATACTTTTTTCTTAACAATTTTTTTCTTCTGGTGAGCATGTGGTGGGTTGACCTTGGCTGGCTGCCACCCCCCTGCTTCCCCAGCCTCTCTCTCACTCCCCCTCCTCAACAGGACAATGGGGAGAAAGTAAGATGGAGAAGCTTGTAAGTTGACATAAAGGTTGCCAGTTGCTGTCATGGGCAAAACAGAC
>VZTQ01011778.1:6402-68409 GCA_013400755.1 Pelecanoides urinatrix | reverse complement strand
AAAATAAAAATAAAAATAAAAATAAAAATAAAAATAAAAATAAAAATAAAAATAAAAATAAAGAAATTTTATAGCTTCTATCTAAACTTTAACTTAGAATCACCATTGCTAAATAGACTAAAAAAATACTTAGATACAGAATTGCCAGTCTTTTATCAGTGGATTTCCTCAGCTTCAATACATCATTAAATCTTGCTTACTGTTCACTTCAAAGGGCTAAAATTGAAGCATCCACATTAAGAAGAATGCTAATTGCCTTTCAAGAAAAAAAAGAAAAAAGAAAAAAAAAGAACAAAAAATAAAAAGCAGTATAAACATTGCAAAGGAAAGATTCCAGAAAGTATTTTCACATTCAGGATGAGGAAACAGAAGTAAAAAAAAATTATTTTTGCAATATTACACATCAAAGTCTTATGAACTATTATTGTACTGAGAACAAAATAACCCTTGAAACTAATTCTTCAATAATTTGTCACCAGTATTTCAACTGCCAAATAATTTTAATCACAGGCTCTCAAGGGTAAGTTATATTAAAAAAAATAATCAGAATCATCACAATTCTTTTTTGGTAATATATCAAAAAAATAGAGGAATAGTGAAACATAAGTGTAATCTAGATGATAAATCAATAAAAATACAGTGTTTTTCAAATGCAAATGGACTGTGCATAAAAGACAGATCATACTTTTTATAGAATATATGATGACTGAAGAGTTAGAGGTAGATTTATGGAAAAAGGCATATCTTCAGCATTATTAAACACACAGGACTCTACTACCTGCCAAGAAATGTTACTTTTAATCTCAATCTCTAAAACCTGTTGGGACAGTGCTTCTCCAGCAAAGTCTTCCCGGTACACTCTCTATGAGTCTCAATGGGACATGATGGATATTCATAATTGCACACTATGATTTTACAGCCGTTCCCAGCACCATGTTTAGCCCCCCCTGCCTTTTGCAGGAATATTCAGCTGCACGTTCATGAACCAGGTGAATATTAGTTCCTACCTTCTGAGTGGTAATTGTAAATATAAACCTTACTTGTACCTGTGACGGTGTGCTCTTCCTGCCCTCAACCTGATTTTTTCCCTTAATCCTGTTCAGGCGATAACGACCTGTGGTGATCGTGGTGGATGTGTCTGGTCACAATGGATGCATCCAGCTCAAAGTGGATTTGGGGGAGACAGATAACAACGCAATAGGCAATGTGTCCACCTAACCATGGTGCTGGTCAATGTCAGACTCAAGCCAAATTTAGAAGAAACTAACGTCTACAGTTGTTACGTAAATATGACTATGAGTCAATCACCTGACCCCCATATATAGTGGGCAGCCCAAGAGCCCTTTGAGCTCTCCTGCACGGCAGCAGGCTGCACGCCAGGATCTCCCCTTGAGTAGGGAGGCCTCCCAAGGTTACTTCTCGAGGTTGAGAGATTCCTTGCTGCAACAGATCCTCAGCAAGTGACTGATAGCATGCTAAACTTAGCTAAGTGGTATAAAGCATTGATTGTGCATATATAATCCTTTAGACATAAACCGTTGACCAAGTCTGCACCTAGACTCCTCTCTAAGAAGGAGTTTAGAAAGCAAGGGGTCCTTTCTGCACCTCATGACTCAACAGGAGAGTCTCCCTGACAGTTTTTTCTGACCCTGTCCTCCATGCAGTAAATAATCAAGTGTACCTTGCCATCGAATCCTGTTGAACCACTGTTGCATTTACTATGGACTTTGTCAACTCACTGTCTTACGATAACAAGCATAAAAATAAAACGTTATGCTCAAAATCTTGTTTATGGGCAAAGAGGAAACACATCGTATATGTTAAGACAAGAATTTATTGCTAGCATAATTGCAATCTTAACAGTCAAATCCAAACATATTTATTAGTCCAGATCTAATTGTCACAGGAAAAGAAAGGACATTTCTACACAGAAATTTCAATAGCAGTAATAATACAGTTAGAATTCTTATACACACACTTATTTGCTACCTCTCTTCCTGATGTTGTGCTCACCCTTCCACTGCTCCTCTGGGTCTTAAAGTAATTTTCTTCTGGCGATGGTGATGGGAGGTATCACAGCAGCGTGTCAGCATGTGGAGTCCTTTGCTGGGAAGAATATGAAGCTGGTGTTGATGATTTCTTCACTTTATGTTTAGATCCACTTGTAGTCATTTTTAATTGTTTGCTAGCATGCTTTTATACCTTTGTTTGCTCCTCATTGGTCTGCAGCTCCACGTTATATCAGAATTTATTATATGGTGATTCTTCCGTTTGTGTATGTTAGATATTAGTTCTTTGTTTTCTTTCTTATCCCTAAAACTAGTTTTGTCTAGCTCCAGGTCTCCATTTCTTTAATTCATCACTAGTGAGCAGCTTGTAGCCATGGCGTTGCCAGTGATAAGCCTGTACCCCCTCTCTTACTATTCCATGCCTGTACTCTTCTAAGTTACCTCCTGGATCTCCACTTCTCAATGCCTCTGTTATCACAACAGGCCTGTATTTCGCTATACTACAGCATTATGGTAACCACTACGGGGACACTGTACAGAGATAAATAAAACTAAAACCAAGTAGCCATAGCTAGTTGGTCACTTTGAAAAACTGCTGCCACAGATAAACCAAGTAAAACAGAGTTGCAAACACAGTTCAGACAAGACAAGCCTAACATAACTCTGTTTTGAGGCCCTGCAAACTTGGTGAAAAGCCTGCACCATGTTACTAGTAATGACAATACTGTCTCATAGGGCTAAATGGTTACCCAAGCAAAAAATGCAACAGGAAGAGCAGAAGGGGGGGAAATAAAAAAAAATCTATATGTAGAAGACGGTGCATCTTTGGCTATTTAAAAATCATAATGTAGTTTTTCATAGCTTTCCATATAAAAACATAGAGTCATAGAATCATAGAATGGTTTGGGCTGGAAGGGACCTTAAAGATCATCTAGTTCCAACCCCTCTGCCATGGGCAGGGATAGCTTTCACTAGATCAGGTTGCTCAAAGCCTCATCCAACTTGGCCTTGAACACTTCCAGGGATGAGGCATCCACAACTTCTCTGGGCAACCTGTTCCAGTGTCTCACCACCCTCACAGTAAAGAATTTCTTCCTAATATCTAATCTAAATCTACCCTCTTTCAGTTTAAATCCATTACCCCTCATTCTATCACTACACTCCCTAATAAAGAGTCCCTCCCATCATTCTTATAGGCTCCCTTTAAGCACTGGAAGGCTGCATAAGGTCTTCCCAGAGTCTTCACTTCTCCAGGCTAAACAAGCCCAACTCTCTCAGCCTATTCTCATAGGGGAGATGCTCCAGCCCCATGATCATCTTCGTGGCCCTCCTCTGGACCCGCTCGAGCAGGTCCATGTCTGGACCAAATAATGAATATGATTGGTGATTATGTGATTTGAATGTAGGGAAGCAAAGAAACAAAGGGAAAGAGAAGTTTAAAGGGAGTAGGCAACAAAGATCAGGGCAATTCAAGAAAAGCCGCAAAGAAACGTAAATTTTTAGGACACAGTTCATCGCATGGTAAAATAGATGTTGAAACACACAATGTGAAATTTACCCTGAAGTTCGTAATACATTATGTTAAATATAGAAGGAATATAGATGAGCTTTTATCTGTTAGCATCTATACTGTAGATGTCTAAAGGAAAGAACATGTCAATATATTTTTTTTAATTTAATTGAATAGATAAATAAATGACATAAGTGATCATTGAAATATATATGATGTGTCTGTGGGAGAGGTTCAAACACAAGATGAGGGAAAAGAATCTTACTGCAATGTTTTTCATGGCCTGAAGCTGGCAAACACACCATTAATGGTGATTCTTCCTACAGGAACAGAAAACATAAGATCTATCAAGGAACAATCTCTCTGCCTTTCTTCCATTTCTATTTCATAGAGGCGTTATTTTTCACCCTGAACAATTTGAATTGCAGTTGCCTCCTAGCCGATATGTAGATCATAAAGAATTTCCATCTCTCTGTTTAGTTCTGTCATCAACATATTCATTACTGTGTTTTAGTAATGTTTAAAAATAAGATGTTAGAAATCAGAACTTGCTGCCTACTGTGTGAGCCTTCATATAGTCATGAGATAATATGCTTAATTTGATTACAAGAGATTCCTGTAAAAACTTTGAAATAACCAAGGCAGTCTGGTGACCTCTTACAGTTTTGCTTCAGTGAATGTCAACAGTCTTACCTGAATCTTTTTGGCTAGTAGTGTTTTCAACCTGCTGTTTTGTGTACAATTTAGTACCATTTAGATGACATTTGAATGAGAATTACTGTCACCAACAATCAAAAATGTTAACACACTTATGAATCAATGGAAATTTCAAGTGGCTGTGACTGATTTTGAGTACCATAACCTAGAGACAGATTTTAGTAACATTATCTGCTGAATAAGTGGGGCTACTTGCAGATTAAAAAATTATTCTTCGGAAGCAATTACTCTTTGAAAGCATAAAAATATGGCCATGAGTGAATAGCTGTACATCTCATAAAAGCTCTCCTGGTGACAGTATGTGACATGATGCAAGACTCACTTCTTGCAAAAAGGTAAGGTTATGCCACAGAAACAGGAATCAGGCAGCTGTTCCACAGGTAGGGAGGAGATGGCACCTGAGCAGTAGTAGGCTCTGAAAGTCCATTTTAGGAAGTGTAACTTTCTTTTCTATTACCTCATGTTAAGTCCTATAATCGCGGTACAAAGTTTTTTCCAAAAGAAAGAAATGACAGACTGATCTTGTGAATTTAAGTTTGAATTTTCTTCCTTACTTCACACAGACTTACATCTCAACTTCTGGACATCTTATGTATACGTAACAGCTTTTAAAATGGGGGAAAAAATGAAAATGTTTATTTTAAGCTAAGGAATTTTTATCATACATGCATACATTGTTGAACATTCTATTTTCAGACAATTAACTGATTCGTTCAAGAACACATTTTCCTTCTATCGCTTTACTTCTGTGTTTTTTCTCCATATTGTCATACTGTGAGATTTCACATCAAGATCCAGAATCCTATACCACAACTTATTTTTTATGCATATGGAATATATCAATAAACATTTCAAATATGAGACCAGACTGGGCTTATTTAAGACAGAGTATGTATCAGAACAGAAGTTTTTTACAAAGATCCTAAATGTAAGTACAGAGTAAGAAATAACCTAACTGGGTAAGATTCTTAGAATCATAGAACCACATAATGGTTTGGATTGGAAGGGACCTTTAAAGATCATCTAGTTCCAACCCCCCTGCAATAAGCAGGGACATCTTCCACTAGATCAGGTTGCTCAGAGCCCCATCCAGCCTGACCTTGAATGTTTCCAGGGATGGGGTATCCACAACTTCTCTGGGCAACCTGTTCCAGTGTCTCACCACTCTCATCGTGAAAAATTTCTTCCTTATATCCAATCTAAATCTACCCTCTTTCAGTTTAAAACCATTGCCCCTTGTCCTGTCACTACAGGCCCTGGTAAAAAACCTCCCTCCACCTTTTTTATAAGCCCCCTTTCTCCTCTTCTCCAGACTAAACAACCCCAGTTCCCTCAGCTGCTCCTCAGAAAACTTGTGCTCCAGGCCCTTCAGTAGCTTCATTGCCCTTCTCTGGACACGCTCCAGCACATCAATGTCGTTCTTCTAGTTAGTTAGTTGTGTTAGTCTCAAGTTTGTATAGCACAAGTTCAGTTCCTTGCTCCACCACTGAATTTTACTTTAATGTTGGAATTCGTTCTGTGTGTGCCTAAGTTCATTATCTTTAATGTAGGGATAACAGCACTTTCATACTTCTCAGGAGTGTTATGAAGGTTAATAAATGCAATTAGTGTCTGTGAAGTCCTTAGACAATATGATATTAGGATCATGTTAATCCCTTATATAGATGTTAAGAAGTAGATGAAGTTAAATTATTTAGAGGTTTTCCAATCTGTTAAATGTGTACTGTCTGATTCTGAAAAGTGGCAAGTGCAGGAAAGTACAGTTGCTGAAGGTCTGTACCTGTGAAAATGAAACTGTTCCTATTAACTGCTGTCTGACTTCTGGTTGGATGTGGTTTGTAACACAAAACCCTATCAAGCCCTCACTTATTTTGCCAAGCTTTCACTTTAAAATACTGTCTGTATTATTTACTTGCATTGTTAAAAGACAGCAGTGTGTGATCAATAAAATAAGGCTCTCCACGTTAATCACCATCACTTTTCCTATAAATATGAACATTTTCAGACTCATAGCTCACTGATTACCATTTATTGACAATTTGAGAAATAGACTTACCCTATTTTTAAAATCAGTAAAACAGGCAGATGGAATACATTATTAAAACGACAGCAAGTTATATCTTGGTGCTTGCTTCAAAGATAAACATTGTACTGTTGGCACAGTGTGTGTGAGATAAGGCCCTTCTCCTTATTCCTAATTGTTGCCAGTAGTTTTCTAAAGTTATCTCATGACTAAGCATAACAGAAGTGACTTCCCTCTTTTTCATCTGCTTCTAATTTCACTAATGCATCAGCTCATCACTAAACTTCCTTCCAATGCTACATCCGCAGTTACACCCTGTATCCCCTTATCTATTTCGACATATATGAAGACTTACATGAGATGAGCAGACCAGTGATGAAGGCTTTCTGTGCTTAGGGCACAGAACAGCTGAGTGAACGGAAAGAATTTCTGAACTATATTGGAAAGCTAAGAAGTAAGGAAGAATCCACCTGGGAATTGAACCAAATCTTGACACTGGGGTCAAAATTGATCTTTTTTGACAGACATTTGAAATGAAAGACAAAGAAAGAGTCCTATCTATTCCTCAGAGGCATGGATATTTACTACTGGGAGCAATAGCAGAGTCCAGTCTTCATTCATATTTATCCTTTTTTGATGGTCTTTTTTGCATCTTATTGAACTGTTTAGAGAGCTATTCGTTAAGGAGAGATTATGAGAATTTCCTTCCTATGAAAAAGATAGTCATAGGATCGCAGGATAATCCAGATAGGGAGGAATCTCAGCAGATCTTAAGTCCAACCTCCTGCTCAAAGCCTGGCCAATGCTAAAGTCAGACCAAGTTGTTCAGGGCCTTATTCTGTTGGTCTTGAAAATGTCCAAGGATGGAGCCTGCACAACATTTCCGGACAACCTGTTCCACTGCTTGACTGTCCTCATAGGGAAAAAATTTCTCTTATATCCAGTCTGAGTTCCTGAACTCCTCCCTTCCTGCCAAGGGTACACTCCTGGCTCATGCTGCTTGCTGCTCACCAGAATCCCATGGGCCTTTTCCACAGAGCTGCTTAGCACCCAGTCAGTCCCCAGCCTGTGCTGTTGCAAAGGGTTTCCTCTTTCCCAGATGCAAGACTTCGCATTTGTCTTTGTTGAATTTCATTAGGTTTCTGTCAGCCCATTTCTCTAGCCTGTCTAGATTGAATGGCAGCACAACTCTCCAGCATATTGACTGTTCTTAATTTATTGTCATCTGCAAACTTTATGAGACCACACTGTACCACCTCCTCCAGACCACTGGTATTAGGCAGTGTCCATCTTCACTATATCACCTGTGTCATTCAGCAACAGGATCATGTTTTTCTTGTTCAGCATTTGGCTACTAATCTACTAATAGGAAATCTTGTCCTTGATGCAATTCAAACTGCAAATGTCAACCCAACATGAGCTCTGGCTTTCACAGCAACATTTTCTCATACCCAGACAGTGTTTCTAAATTCCTCCTTTGTAGCCTGTTCCCATTTCTATGGCTTTTTCTTTGTATTGGAACTCCACTGTTAACCCCCTATTTAGCTAAGACAGTTTTTTCATAGGTTTACTTGTTTTCCTGAGTATCAGGATGGACCATTCATGTGCATTTGCAACTCACACCTGACAAATCCCAGAGGACTACTCTTTGGCTGGAATATTTCCATTTACCTTTCACACCATGAAAGTTAAGCATGTAGCCCATATTCCATCTTTAATCAGTAGAAAGAAAGAAGGATGTTTAGGTGAAGATTTATCCCGCTTTTAGACAGTTTTCTAAGATTAACATGATCAAGGACGGAACTTAGGTAAGTAACTTAGACTCTTTACTTTCAGATAACTAGAGTTATTAAACTGGATCAGTCCTAATCATCTTTATCATAAGATATTGAACTGTTCTTTTGTTCTCTGACAACTCAGTTGAATGACTAACGAATCTGACAGACGTAGATGAGATAGATACTCTTTCTTTGCCCATTTAGAAAAATAGAGTGCAGGAGAGGCTGAGGAAGACTAAGTTCCTTTTAAGTTTGGCACTCCTGTATGTAGCAGCTAATATCTGTGATGAAGCTATTATTACACAGAACACTGTGACCAGACAATGTTTTTTCAAATGTCCCAGTTGTTTTAGAACCCAAAACCTCCCCATCTCTTACTTGGTGACATTAACAGTTTCATAGATCTTTGTCTGTTGGCCTGTCAGGATCAGTAGGCTACATGCAATTCTCTAAAAAAAACAATTGAGTACCCCTTCCTTTATCTTAGGAGTTCTTCTAGAAAAGGGAGTATCTCCCCTGACTGAGATAGACAGTGGCAAAATTGCTCATTTCTTTGGTGGAATTTGTTGTATAAAATGTGGATATTCACAGAGAAGATGATTACATCTGAATCAGTTTGGTCTATAAATGATGAATCTTTAGTAAATATTGACAGGATGTGAAATGGATCTCATCTTACCAAAGATGCTGAAAATAGGTCACATGCAGCATTCCATAAAAGTGTGTGACTCTCTCCATTGACTAAAAAGGGAATCTAGGATGACAGGGTTAGATTGCATGGATACACATTACAGAAATCTTATATTAGGTGTGATGAATCCAACCCTTGATGATGATTATTCCATTCCACAGCACCAATTGACATTACTAATCTGAAACCTTTGTGCAAATGAAGCTACTTATGTAGACAATCACTCTAAGATGAACATGGAAATTAACTGTTAGTAAATTGAGTGACCATTACAAATGTTTCTTAATAAATAGCCTATTTTCATATTTTCTCAATAAACACAAAATTCTGATAACACGGTTCTTATCAAACAAATTAAAATTAAATTATCTTTATTGACATCAACTGAGTATCTTCTGTTACATGATATAACAGAAGAAAAACTCAGTGAACAGATTGCACTATTATGAAATATAGTGAAGTGTGCTGTGGTTTTAGACTGAGTAACAGATAGGAGGATCTGCTCACTGTTTTGAAGAATGAATACTTATTTGACAGATAAAAAACTGTATATTTGAAAATTTTATTTCCTCTTCAAACAGATTCCTATAATCTCCTCATTTGTTTTTAAAAGCTCTTGTTATCCCCTCAAGTATAATTGGTTTATTAATAATAAATGATTTGATTATCAATAGCAATCCTTCTTATAATTTTTCTTACTGTGATGTTGCCCACACTGTATTTTGTGCAGTTCAAATGTATTGGTGAAGCAGGAAAAAATGTAAGTATTTATTTGGTCTGAATTATCTTCACTTCTGTAAAAACCTTGCCAGCACCTTGTTCAAAAATCTGCAGCATATGTCTGTAGCATACTATCTTTTGCTATGATACAGCATATGATCTGCTATTCTAACTCTAGAAAAGGCTATCTGCTAGAAGCAAACATTAAATTTGCACTAGTTTGTGAGTCCATTTCAGCTGAAAAGAACTGTCATTTAGTTAGCTCTCCTGCTGAATGCTCCAACAGATAGAGATGGCATTGAGCAAACAGCATTTTCTCCAGTGCAGAAGCTGTGTAGTCTTACAGCTTTCAACTGGGGAATTGGCATTTGATCAATTTGGTACCAAACATCACTGCAAGCAGTGCAAAATGAGACTGTGATATATTATGACAAGAGCCACTCACTGGTATAAGCATATGAGAGTATTTGTCAGAGCTGTTCTATATTCTTACATCAGGCCTGAAATTGACCCAAAGGCACTACAAAACAGGTGGAAATAAGAACACTCCTGTGCTTACCCTTTATGCAACAAAAATACAGATGACTTACAGAATATAATCATAAAAATTCCTTTAAATTGCATAAAATTCTATTAAGTACATCCAGAAAGAAGGAAAGCATTTTGCAGTACTGCCAGGTCACAGATACAAATACTAGAGAGAAGCAAATATGTGGCTGCATAAAATCTTTGGTTGCCAATATCATTAGTGATGCTTTCATAGTGTGAATTTATTCAGTAAATTAGAAGCTGGGAAAAAATAGGTTTCACTGAAACCTATCTGCTCTTTGGCTGGAAACAGAGCACAGCTGGTTTGATCACAGAGGATGGTGCCATGGCTCTACTTGGCAGAGAATCTTCTTTTGTCCCAGCCAAAGTAGATGAAAGCAGAAGTCTCAATGGATCAGTGTAAAAGTCAGATGTTGTTCCACACGTGAGTATCACATTTCAAACACACAGGTATTTTATCAAAGGCTGAATGACAAGGCAGTATTTACACCTCTGTCTGTATCTCCAAAACCAACCAAGCAAAACTTAGCAAGCTCATTTTCTTAGACAAATAAAATAAAATTCAGAATTCCATCAACATATTGATAAACTGCTGCCAATAAAAGTTTACAAGAACAATAAACTAATATTATTCTAATAATTAATGATCATCAATATTCATCCAGTAAATAGAATTCAACAAAAAATTATTTTATACAGAACAAGAATGAGAAAGATTATTCAGAACATAGCGGTACAAAAATCTATTTTCCATCAGATTCTCTAAAGAGAAATAGTCCAGATTAGAGTGCATATTTTCCTCTGCACAATTTCATGAAAATTCATCACAAAATACTTTTAAGGAATTCACTGATTAAAAATTTAATTTATAGCCACAATACAAATTAATTTCCCCTCAGAATGAAAAAGCTATGACTGAAAAGAAAATTGAAAGGGGAGATGGAGGTAGTAGTGATTGAAATTTTTAACTGAATTAATTGCAAAAAGCTTAAATAAATCTTAATATAATACACATATGTCAAAAATAAAGACCAAAAAAATTTAAACAGACATATGTTTTTGCATATAATGTAGAAATGTCAAGCAGCAATTCCTTTGTTTTAATTTGTCCTCCAAAGTTGGTCACCTGTCCTGCTTTGGGCAACTCCCTTTATTTTTCTGCTTGTAAGAGATAGATAACAGCGCTATGCTTACTTCTTGTCTATAGTCATAGCGCTATTTTGGAATCAAATGTCTAAGATCGGCACTTCTGCTCAACCTTATAATTAAAATATCTTTAAATAAAAACTTTTTAGTGTATTGCAGTAAAAGTTTAAAGGCTCAGTCTTACAGGCCTCACTGAATAATGCATAGGCCTCTGTAGCCCCTTTGAAGTCCGCATGACCACCTGAATGAGTAATAGCAGTGGAACAACCCCTAAAGGTTAATTCTGTTGGCTATTCTTACTTGAATCAAATAACAGTTTTACCTACAAGGTACTAAGAGTGACTCAATCATTAGTAAAAAGAATTTCAACTATTTTGTTCAAAGAACTGGACAGTCAGCCTGCAGAATTGTAATCCATTATTGACGATTATTGTTCTCTCTCAGAAAGTACTCCCATCCTATTGCTGAAAAGAAAAATGAGGCTGGTAGAAAAGCTAATGGATATGTTATAATATCTCTGATATCTTTTTTGGCTTCAAGGAAAGTAATTTCATCTTTTGCTGGTGAACAGCATAACATCTCTTTTCAGTACAAAGATATAAACTGTGAAGAAAGGGAAACTTAACTCCAATTGAATCACTACGGTTAAATTTTTTCGGTGTTGTTAGGTAGCGGTGACTTTGCCTTTCAATGATACTTTGTCACTAATATCAGTGAACCAATTCATTCCAAAAAAACTAAGCTTGTTTAACCAGCATTTCACTGACCTCAGATCACGGAAATACCTAGTGTCAAAAGCAGGATATTTATAAAAACATATATGTACTTCTGGTAGGGAAGAAAACTCACACATCACCCAAACTACCCAAAATAAAGATGTAAATGCAAATAAATGTTTGGATACAATGGGAAAAAATTTAGGAAGGAGAACTTGTCAAATCTCAAAAATACACAGCAGAAGATGGATTTTTTTCTGTAGATACAGAAGCCAACAAGATTTTGCAAATCCATTTGCAAGGGTAAGTATGGGGAGTTGCAAGGAGATCTAGTATTATGTCAGTCTGTTAAGATTTCCAAGAGGAATTAATTCAACAGCTATTGCCAATTCCACAGAACAATTTTCTCTTCTCCGTGAGGAAGGGCAGCAGTGTAACTGTGGGGGTAGAAGACAGCACAGGTGTTTTGGGCCACTGCACAGTTGTGTCTGATATCTGAGGATATTACGGAGCCAAAAAATTAGTTGTCCAAATTCAATCAATGATGCAAACTTAATTTTGAACCAAGTCAAAGAGAATTCTCTGAGGAACATCTAGTGGAGTTTTGTTACTCGTATGAATTTTCCAGCTGATGGACATTTAAGCCCGCAGCTGAGACCTAAGTTTGCACTCCCAGACAAAAGCAATTCCATCCAGTCTGATAAAGTGATCATGACAATGTTAAGTAATTGCTAAAACCAAAGTTGTGAATAGAAGTGGAGTGCAAAAGGGTTTAACTGAAATATAATGGGGAAATGAAAATCAATACAGACAAATGTTGAAGGATATATCATCTTATAGGAAGGATTGCTTAGGAGAAAAAGGAATGAGGTAATAGCTTTATAGTTCAAAGAAGGTAAATTAGTAAGACAAGAACCCCTGGAGAAACCACAAGTGAAAGGTCCCTGATGATTATTCATAAGTGAAGGTACATATATCTAAGTTGTAGAATCTGTCATGCTAGGAATTAGCTGTAGGGCAAAATAACCCAAAGGAGAAGCATGGTTGTGTAATAAAATATAAATTACAGAAGAAAAAGAAAAGATAAAAACTGATTTAATCCACTATTCATAATTCAATATACAATGAAATACGTAAGATGAGCGATATACTGCTATTTGTAGTCCTAGTAGTAAAATGAGTTACAATTTCTTCTACACATAGGAGAAAAAAGAGTACAAAGATTATTCCAAATTTGAAAGCATAGATGTAGACGTAAAAAATCACTAAAACAACCTGAATATGCTTGAAATGCAGATGAGAAATGTACTCTGGATGAATAAGGAAAATGTCTGCACTAAATATAGCAATAGACTTATAAGTTATCAAGTAACAAACAGTCCTCATTAACACATAAAATAAAGGAAATCAAATATGACAAAAATAATAGTATTCTAATAAATATGTCACAATAGAAAAAATCACACTGTAGAAACCTACTTAAAACAAAAAGAGTTAAGTGAGGCAGAAAGTCTAAGACATGAGCATAATTTTACCTTCAGACTAAGGAAAAGAAAACCTAAAATATTCTTTTTTTACCTATTTCTTTGGGGGGGGGGAGGAGGGGCCACAGACCAGAGACATGTAGGTTATATTAATCTTTGTCATGGAAGAAATATGAAATGCAAGAAGAACAGTGTCTGAGGGTTATCCAGTACTGGCTTACTTTAACAGAAGAGCTGGAAGTCAAAGGATGTCAGCAAAGAACCATTAACAGGATGCAAAATAACTTTAGTAAACAATACAGAAAATCATTGTAAATAAGAGCCTTAAACAACACTTTCACAGCCTGTCAGTTTAGAAGTCAGGACAAGTACATGTTTCAGAAAATGAACACACTATGAACCCAACTCTGTTTCCCAAGCTCCATGCAAACACACTGCCCTAAAGTGCCATACGTTACAGAACAGAATATACTCAGCTACAGCCAGTAGAAACCATAAACCAGCTGGTTTAATCAGTTTCCCAGTGTCAGTAGGGACACAACTGCACAGCTGTATAATGCAACAGATGAGAAATGCCAGTTAGGAAGGAGTGAAATAATACATCTCTGAGGTACCTGCCAGTTTTGTCAGCAGAATAAAATAACAAAAGAAATTTGCAAATCTCTGCACACTACCTGGCATCTCTTGGCCTCTATTTCACATGTTTCACAGTACATATTGCAAATGTTCAGTTTACTATAGAATAAACATTTATTGAAAAACAAATCCCTCTAAGCACTGTAACAATCTATTGTTAGTGTAATACATGGGTTTTTTTCTTAAGATGAAATGCAAACCATCCATTATATGTCCTTTAAATTTAGCAAAGTAGTGGGTATATGCATACAGTTGGCAATACTGCTATTCATATATAAAGTTGTGGTATTGCATCTTGAATTAACCAAAAATTTATAAGAAAGACTCTTCTTCCTAAGGCTCAGTCATTCCACATTTTCTGTAGCCATCTTTCTCTATATATCCCTATGTTCACCTTAAATTGATTAAATGACAGGTGCTGGTTTATTTCATTTATTCCTTTACCAAGGAAAAAGTCAACAATTCCTTTTATATTTCCAATATACATTAATCTATAGATTTTTAATTTCAAGATTTTTTAATTTTATTTTTAAATTGGTTCATAATCAGTTTTCAGCTCCAGAACTCTGTAAGTTTTTGTTTCCTGCCATAAGACAATTTAAAACGAGTGGCTGGAGTTTGACTGAGTAGACCAGTTAAGACAAACCTCATCCCTAGACCTATAAAACATTACTGTAACATTTAGCCTTTCTGCAAGGGGTAAATTTTTGCCAAGGTATTTATAACAGCATTGTTAAGCAAGTTTTTGAACACTTGTAGTCCAAAATATCGCATAAATCCCACTGAAGTCAAAGTTGGATGAATATATTATTTATAAAACATCCAAAAAATACATCAAAGGAAAAAATCCTTAAGGATAATATGACATTCCTTATCAAAGTGAAAATTTGCTAAGGACAGTACAGTCCACATTAGTATTCAACAAAACAGGTCAACTTTTACAACCTGGAAGATGAAGAAAATTTCAAAATAATAGGAACTTAAAAATTGTGTTAAAATAGTCACTTAAAAAAAAAAAAGTAATTTCCAACATATTGAAATGAAGGAATTTCAGCTTTCTTGCATCTTGTCCAGAGAAATATACTAATTCAGTGCAATGATAGTACCACCACCTTTGAGGTATTTGAAGTTGGGAAGAATGCAGATATTTGCATATATTATCTTTAACTTCTTTGATGTTGTTTCACAGAGGAAACATCTGTAAGCATAAATAACAGCTCATCTGAGAGCCTGAAATAAGGTGGTTAATAATCTATACTCTTTAAGAATTTAAATGTCATTATTTTTTATGACTATCATCTGAGTTAACTATAAAAACTCCCTTAAGAATTAGCTGGTACATTCAGGTAGCACAAAATGCAGATAGATACCAGGGATACTTTTAGTGGGTACAAACAGCAACAGACCTGAAAGCTTAGGTTATCGGGAATTATTTGAATGATTTAACTTTTAGACTAGGAAGTTTTGGTAAATTTGTTATTTTAATAAAGTAAAATGCCCCAAGTTTACATATGCAAATACAATATCTAAACCTAAAAGTGCACTCTGCATCTGAAGATCAAAAAAAAAGAAACGAGGGATTTTTTTTAAATGAGGGTTATATTGTGAAGTGCAATAAGAAAAAGGGGACAGATCCTCTCTTCATGGATCTAGCTCCATGCTGAAAGGTACATGTGATACAACATGGGTATACGCCATTTGCAAATCTGCATCCAGAAACAGAAATCATGGAACCATGTCACACCCATTAGGGCCCAGGCAGAATGAGTCAATGGAGACCAAAGTATTTTTCTGGCAAAAGAAAATCAATTTTGAGTCACCTTTTACATGATTTAGAGCACAAGAGCCCACTAAGCAACTTAGGAATCTAATTGTGTTTGAAAATGTCCTCGTGATTTTTGGTGGCCTTCTTCATAGGCAAGTCTGACTTACAAGGGTTGATTGGGTGTTAAAAGCTCCTTGCCTCCTAAAACCTTAATAACAAAGTACTTAATTTTCATTAAGAGGTGTAATTTATCCTCTGTGATATCATGCAGCTGTGGTTCTCTCAAACAATTTAATCAAACAACACACAGTAGAGAATCACTGTGATGCCATCCAATTCTCAGTAGCTCTTATATGGCCATATAAGTTTGAGAAGGTTCCCTCTTCCACCTATCTTAACGACAATCAGAGCTATTGAAAAATTTTAATATTTTGACTAGAAAAAAGACCATTTGAACCAAAAAATCAGGTCATGAAGATCACTTTTACCTGAACACTACTATCATATTATTTTAAGCTACTGCCTAGTGAGTTTCCATACACCTGTAAGCCCAGGACACTGGACATTTGAAAACACTAGACAGCACTGGTCATAGTGCATGTGCAAAGCAACTCTCTTGTCAATGCAAAGCAGAGCTGATTTGCAGTGATAAATAAGTCTGTCAGGAATGGGAAGTGTCTGGCTTGTTGTACCATTTTGGGATCTGCCAGTGTTGGCAGGATTGATGATGTAATTTGTAAAACCGTCAGCTTCAAATTTGGCAGCAATTAAAAAAATAAACAGAATACCAGAAAGGACTGCAGAAAAGATAGAGGAGGAAAACACATATCTAAAGAAATCATTTTAGATGTTGACACTGTATATGCAAAACTAATGAGATCTGACCTGGAATATTGTTCATAAATCTGGGCACCTTGTTAAAGCAAGCAGACCAAATACCTGGAAATTGTACAAAATGGTGAGAAAAGGCTCATGAAGTATCTTGCAGGTTATAATTACTATTTGAAAGAGGCTAGAAAATTCACATTTATTGTCATTACAAAGAATGAAGATAAGATGAGTAAACATTTTGAAGGGCATAGAGACAGCTTGTATCATCAGCTATTAGAAAGGCAAAAATTCCCTCAAAATAAAAATGGAAACTGAGAAGCTGAAAGGACCATGAGCACTGAGGGAGTTCAAGAGACAACTGCACTCTGAAAGCAAAAGCAATGCTCAGAATGGGCTAGAAACTATATTAGTAGAAGAGAGAAGTGAGTATAAGCTTCTGTAAGCAACTGGGGTGTGGGGAAGAAAGAAGTAGAGAAATTTATACTGCTGTCCCCAAAGACAGAGGTTTGAATGGGTTTGGAAGCTCAATTACACTCTCAGTCCTTGAAATGCTCCCTCAGATCAGTATTGAAGAGATAAACCATTCTGCTGGAAAGAAATGGGCAAAAGTGTCTTTTCATGACCTAAGAGTCAACAGAAAAGTCACTGCCTTTGTGATTTACTTAAAAAAATTCTGTTCAAAAGAGGTATGAGACTCCACTACAAGACTTTAGTTCAAACACCCCTCTACTATCTCCTAAATTTTTATTTAGATTTTCACATTCTTGCTGAAGAGGATACAAGCACAGAGCAGCAGTGATTAAGGCTGTCCACTAGGAACAGGGCTGAACACTAACTCATTTCACACAGGCCCTCAGAGGACTCCTGAATGGTAATAACGTTTGGTTACTGCTTTCCTAGGTGAATCTCAAAGTGATTGTCAAGAGGTGAAAAACTTCATAGACATTTCCTTTCCTTAAGATCTCCAATTCCTTAATTTGGCTCTTTTCAGAAACAGCAAGTTATTCCTTAAATTGGATTTCAATAATATGAAGGAATGGGAAAAAGTCTGTGGTACAAATCCCAATCCTCAAAATGCCAACACTCATAGACTTCACTGCTTCCATTCAGAACATCCTCAGCATTGAAGGGCTATGCCCAAGCACACAATTACCTCCCTGTGTATGGAGCTGGATGGTGTGGATGGAGCTGTGGATGCAGTATGGTACAGCGGTACTTTATGATGTGCTTGAGATCTTAACCCAAAGCTCAAAACCCAGGAGGGAAGCCTTACACATGAAATAGAATTACAGAAATCAGAGAAGCAAAGAGATATGTGACTTCATCAGAGTATTCAGAACTACAGATGCATTTCTTCAAATATTAGAGATGGTGTGAGCGATGGCCACCCCTCCTGTCCTGCCCCAGTGACCCGTTTCCCCATCTTCCCTATGCAATTCCTGTGTTATACGTGCACAGGTATTTTTCTAATTGTGCCAAAGAACTAAATAAGCAAACTAATCCCAAGAAATAACTAATTTAATTCTGCTGAGTTATTTTTCAGCAACCTTTCACAGAACAACCACACAAATATTTGTGCTAGCATAATGCAGAGGGAGGAGAGCAGTGAAACAAAACATCTGGGGAGAAAACAAAGGCAAATAACTCTTAATTGTTGGGCTGTGAATTTTTGTTTACCTTTTTAACAGTTTTTGCAAAACTCTATTTCAAAGGGACACGTGTCACTAGAGTCATTATACCTTAGTAGAGAAAAGAAATCCCTTTTATTTTCAAATTATTTCAGTCACTGTGTGAGTTTGCAGCTTGGAATTCTAGAGGTTAAGGTTTCAAATGCAATAGACTGGTGTGGAGACAGACGTATTTTAGGAATTTATATATATATTTATCCAAATCTCTATATAATCTATATCTATAGATTATCTCTATCTCTATCTCTATCTCTATCTCTATCTCTATCTCTATCTCTATCTCTATCTCTATCTCTATCTCTATCTCTATCTCTCTATATCCTTTTGTTGTGAAGAGTAAGGGTTAGGTCTGAGCCACTCCAATAAACAACACAGTTTAACACAGTAAAAAGTCTGTGTTAGATTTTGTGCATTATGTAAACCCAAAGTACAAGAAAGCCTTTTTTTGTGGTGCGCAAATAATTTAAGTAATGTAATTACTCTGTAATAGTCTGATTGTTATGAGGTAGAATGTGAGCCATAAAATCTAGCAATTACAGAGTTATTTATGTCCTATAAATACTATCACAATTATACTACAAGTTAAAGTACTATGCAATACCTAGCTTAATTGCCTCTTGGTTTGTATGGCTAGCTCGAAAATGAGGACCCTCATTATTGTGAGCATAGATATAAGCACATTATAACAACGTACGTAACATTTAATAGTTTAGCACATATAACTAAATAACTAGAGCAAATCAAATTATTAATGACAAACAGATCATACACAAATTTAGCCTCTTTATGGTATCCAGCAGTTTGTTCATTGTTCCAAGTGACTAACAAATACTTTTTGTAAACAAATTTAAAATCATTGCTTCCTCATAAATTATTGCCAGCATTAGTTTAACTGTTCAGTGGAGGTAACTCTAATCAAGAAGTGTAATTGGTGAACCTATTTATACAGTGCAATATATGCAATATCTGTTTCCTGACTGGCTCTCTTCTCGAGAGACAACAGAAATATTTTATGAATACAGAGAATAGGAATCTGAGGGTCCTCAGTGGCAGTATGTAAAGTTTCCACTCAGGCATGTAAGATATGATAGCCACATTTTTAGGCCTAAGTTCTATAAAGAAGTGGTGAGGCAGACACCTACTTTTCTTTCTGCTCATCCTAATCCTTGACCAGCTGTTGCAAAGCATTTATATCGAACTCTTACTTTTCCAGACTTGCTTCTGCCAAACTTCATCTGCAGTTAAAGGACTGGTCTCTCTTCTGCTTTCGTCTCAAAGTTGCCTCCAAAGTAAGTCTTAACCTCTATCTGTGATGTGCTACTAAAGGCAACATTGGGGGTCACACTAAGACCCACAGCTGCTCCTTTATACCATCTGCATAACAGACATCTGTACTCTCTGTCCTAATCAGTGCTGTTGGGTTCTGTTCCAGTGCCACTTACCCTAGGGGTTGCAGGCAGGACATTCCCCTCCTGTCGTCCTAGATTCATGGTGGTTGCAGACTGGTGATGGGCAGCAGCACTTAACAGCAGTAGCAGCATGATTAAATGTGCTGCTTTGCAGTAGCAAACTGTGGTAGCAACCCACAACATCAGCATCAAGTGCTGATGCTATCAGGATCTAAGATGGGATCATAGTAATTTTATAGTTGGCTTTATTGCACTGCAGAGCCCAGAGCTGACCAGTCTCTCCTCATTCATCCCATTCACAGGATAGGGATAAAACTATCTTCAAAGTCTCTCCAGTGCTGTGATGGACAATGGAAGAGGCTGAGGTAGGCTGCTTTGTCTTTTTCTTGCTTGTGGTTAAGAATACTGTTACTGCCTCAGCAAGGTACCAAAGGGAGAGAGCAGTGGAGTATGGGTTTTCAGAAGGTAACAAGTTGCTCAAGAGGCTTTTCCAGGTGGTGGTGTCTGCTGAAAAAGAGGAGGGGATCCTATCACTACATTTCATTTACACTTCCCAGTGGACTGATGTTACTTACACAGAGTGAGAGATCCTGGTCCCTAGAAATGCCATTCATTCAAGGATAAGCAGACTAAGAAAAGAAATAGGGATAGCAGCCACAGATGGCCAATTGTCACCAAACCTGTGTTCCAAAGATTGAACAGTATTACAAAACTCCAAGGTATTGTGTCCCACTTTTGCTATCACTCCTGAGAAAACCAAATGTTACCACTTTTCTCTGTTACATCTATCCAACCACAGGACAAATAACACATGACTTAGCCATTCCTGAGTTGATTCCCAGGACTGGATCTTCCTCCACCTAAACGCACACATCACTGACTAACTAGAGTATGTGCAAAGGCTTTCCAGAGAAAGGGCTACTGCGTAACCTGAACTCTGTCTCAAACATCCCATCAAACCGCTATTTCTTACTGCTGCTACTTACTGGGCTCAGTTGTTTCTGAAGTTTACTGTTCCTTGTGATTCATGCTTATGGTTTGGCAAGCAGTCATAACACACATGGGTACAGACTTAGCCAAATATCAGTATTTGAACAAATAAAAAATTCCCCTTCACAGAGAAGTAATAACAAACCACATTCACAAATAACAGTTTAGATGTAGCCAAGGGGATTTAAGATTTATGTTAAAATGTAATTATAAAAAATCTCCTCTTCTGATTCTATTCCAAACTAGATTTATAGCTATTTCTGAATCAGGTGTTTCATAGGTATTTTTTAAATAAAGCTATGTGAAACAATTTTGTTGAAATTTTTTTCTTTGTAAGTTACTGTTGCTGAAAGTCAATCCTGAAAAATGTAACCCAATGCAATTATTTGTGAGGATGACTGATATGGGAATAGATTTTTGGGATCTGCCCCTTGAAACCTGATTGTCAAACACCAGATAGAACTACATAGAATAACTGAGGAAGGGGGGATTTTGGAACAGATGTTTGGCATTCAGATGGCTTGCTTAACCTAAAAAGAGGATGTGGAATCATGTTAATTTTGTATATATGTGTTAGTCATTGTGTCTTGCTTTTAATTACAATATTTTGAACTGCTACATGAGTGCTGTCCAGGAGGGCTGCAAATCTGGCTGCCTAGCAGCTATATTACAGATTTAATTAACACACGTTGAGAACTGCTGCAAATCAGCTGTGCAACCATTGCCTTGCTATTGATGATGACAACCTTATGGAGGCCAAGCTGCAAATCTGCCTCACAGACTGCAGTGCAGTAACTATTATTCTATTGATCAGCTTTGTCTCAGATGTTATGTGGCAAAAACGTGGTAATCAGGATGACAGGCTTAAAAGATGTAAGCTATTCACAGAGCTATTGAGGAAAAAGAGGCTACAGGCATTTAGTGTCACTCAGTACATCTTTTGAAAGAAAATACAGTTTTTTGAATATAGCAGAATGCCAGAAACAAAAATGTGGCCACTCATAAAAGTATGGTAAAAGATCTGAGTTTAAAGCAAAGTACAGCAGAAAATAAATACCGAAAACAACCATCCAGGAAAATTCAGCACTTGTAGAGATGGCAAGAAAAGATGTTTATTCCTTCTGATCTCTGTATGGGAACTGTGGCCTTTTACAGGTTTCTTGCACTGTTGTTAATGACATCACAAGAATGATCAGACAGAAAAAAGTGCAAAACAAAAAGGAATTGTTACTAAACAGTGTTGAGGCAATGAAAATGGCGGTTAGAAATAATGCTAGGGAAAAAGTGCCCCAGTGCATTACCACTGAAGGAAGATGTGAAAATATTTTGACCTTAGAAAGTCTCAGTTCTGCTCTCTTCGGATTCATAAATATTCCCATGGATGAACAGTTGAGAACCAGAACTGCTGCCCTAGGCTAATATGCCATCCTTCAGGTAGAGTTACAACAGGATGGAAGAATTGAGTTAATAATAATGCCATGCTTGGGAAAACACACACTTTGACTCATGTATTTTGAATTATTGTTAAGAAGTATTTGAGAAGGACATAGCAATCACTGAAACTAAACATGCAGCCATTGACATAGAGACAATTAGCAAGTGTGCTGCAATTAGAAATTGTATGAAAGGGTAACACTAATTAACAGCTCTGGAGGAGGTGGGATAAATTATTTGTGGAATATTTGCAGAAATCACCAATTAAATGCAAACAAATGAGTCTAAGAAATCATGTACTGTACCAAACAATGAAGAAAGAGGAGCTTTAAATAGGGAGTAACTGGTTTGCTGAATACTGACTAAGAGCGAGCTTTGGGAGTTACTATAGATAATTCCCCAAGGCCCTTAGCAAATTGTGCAGCTGAGAAAAAGAATATAGACGGTATTAATGCTCATCTGGTTTACAAGAATAGAGTTTAAATGAGAGTGTTGTAATTTACTAACTCTTATGCTGTAAAATATTGTGATATGCCCAACCTTCAAAGCAAGCCCCATTCCAATGAATCCAGTCGGCCTTGTTAAAATAGCACGCGGTGATAAAATCACACCAGCCACAGAAATTACAGTTTAAGGTTGAAAAGTCTTACAGCCAACTCTCCCCTAACCACAGATACTGTAACCTATATGTAAAGTCATATTAACAATCTGAGGGTGTGAATTGTTTATTTATTTATGAAAGTGTTACTCTTGTCCATTCACATCACTATTATTTTCCCACTGCTTAGACATGAACAGGCTTTCTTTGGATCCCGCTCCACTGTGAGCAATTCCCTGCATAGTAAAACATGCAGTATGTAAAGGAGTATCCTCATCAGTTATTAACAAGATTTCCATCACATTTTTCATAGGGAAAATGGATTTACTCTTGAAATCCTCAGATATCCTGAGAGCTAAAAAGCCAGTCAAACAGATAAAGCTCTAATTCTCATACCGCTTTTTGTCTCCTCAAAGATGGAGGATGTGTAGCTCCAAAATAAGACATTTGGTTGACAAAAAAACACATTCACTGACCTCAAGTGCAGGATGCAGTGCCAGTCCCATTTTGACGGACCCCTGAGTCATAGCTATGGCAGGTCCGTTTCTCTGAAAGTGATTTGGGTTTCAGTTGGACAGATGTTATGCATATGCTAGTTTTACATAATGTCATCAAAGAAACTCTTGATACTAGCTTTTTGTTAGTCAGTTGGTCCAAGTTAATTTTATCTGAGAAGTTGGGTGTAATCGTTGAAAAAATCATGACTGTCAAAGATTTTCTGAGAAAGACCTTTTAGAGGATAAAAAGAGGAAATAGCTTTGTATTAGCATAACCTAGGACACTGATACACTAACTATCTCTAGTAAAAGTACACTAGCATTGTATACTAGCATTAGACATGTGAAAAAGTTAAGGACGTGTGAGTCAAAATTGCTTGAAGAACTGTAAACCAAACATTCAACTAGCAGCAATAAAATAGTTGTACATTGTCATATGCACTTCTACTACCCTTCGAGAAACTCACATGGCAAGAGCCCAAGAACATTGGACTAGCTTCATCCTGATTTCATGTAAACTTACAGGTTGTTTGTGATCTGACTTTCTTTCTTGAAGCATCTTTAGCAATGCAGAACCTATTAAAAGCTCAATCAATTTTACAGTCTTTAAGAAGCTCCTGACACTAAATAGAAATTTCAGGTTTTGCCCTGTTCCAGAAATGGTGGTTCACACTGAACCATTTCAGAAACCTGCACTGCAGCTATGATTAATTCTTTAGCTTCAGGAAGGTGACCAACATCACACAGAATGCAAAGATCACAAGCAACAAGGCACACTGTAAATTAAAGTCTTCCTCAGTTATTAACAGACTGCATTTCATATATTTACAAGACTGCATAGCCTATTTCTGTGCTGGTGAACTGAATGTCTCCTGGGTCCTTTCTCTGCCTAGAGGACAACCGATGCAGAACAGCTTGCAACAACTAAGTGATCATAGACTCCAAAAAAGCATCCAAACTGTCTGCTGGTCTTTGGAGCAAGGAAATGTTTCTCCAAGGAAATGTTTGGATGCCCAGAAATTGTTTATTTGGCTTACATTAAAAGGATACTAAAAATAGTTCTAGCAACATAATAGTAAAGACAATGGGAAGACATTAACAATAGAGAGGATTGGTCTACATGTTAGCTCCAGCAACATCATCTGGCATTGTTTAATTTACCAGTACGTACTGGTTTTAGCTGGGATAGAGTTAATTTTCTTCATAGCAGCTAGTATGGGGCTATGTTTTGGATTTGTGCTGAAAACAGTGTTGATAATATAGGGATGGTTTCATTACCGCTGAGCAGTGCTTACACAGAGTCAAGGCCTTTTCTGCCTCTCACCCCACGCCACCAGCAAGTAGGTTGGGGGTGCACAAGGAACTGGGAGGGGACACAGCTGGGACAGCTGACCCCAACTGACCAAAGGGATATTCCATACCATATGACGTCATGCTCAGCATATAAAGCTGGGTGGAAGAAGAAAGAAGAGGGGGACTTTCGGAGTGATGGCATTTGTCTTCCTAAGTCACCGTTACATGTGATGGAGCCCTGCTTTCCTGGAGATGGCTGAACACCTGCCTGCTGATGGGAAGTAAAGAATGAATTTCTTGTTTTGCTTTGCTTGCATGCGTGGCTTTTTCTTTGCCTATTAAACTGTCTTGATCTCAACCCATGAGTTTTTTCCCTTTTACCCTTCCAATTCTCACCCCCATCCCACCTTGGGGGAGTGAGCAAGTGGCTGTGTGGGGCTTAGTTGCCGGCTCGGGTTAAACCATGACAAATGCTAATGTTAAACATCTGATGCATCAGCTTTTGGACCCCTCAGCATAAGACGAAGGTGAGTTGTTTCAATCACAACCTCCTAATATATCCTCCTAATATGTATACATGTGTATACAACTTGCAACATTGGAATTTTGTCTTTTGAGGATCCAAGTCTGTTTCTGCCATGGTAATTTTAAAAACTGATTCATGGTTTTGTACAATATGTCCTGACCCCAGGATGCATACTACTGTATTAATATTCTAGTATAAAAAAGAAGAAATGAAATAAATTATTGGCTGGTTGAAGTTATGATTATCAAGAATTTATTTAAGAATGTAAGTATATCTATCAGGGCATGCAACAGTGTTTGCAAAATGGAAAGCCTAGAGATTTCACTTGGTTTGAGCTATATTAACAGTCACTTAAACTTCCAAACTCATGCGCTGCTTGATCTGTCTGTAAAAAGTAATCTCTTTGTTTACTAAATTTTATCAGAAAATTTTCAATGAAATACTTGTCTTCTGGGTATTATTCATTGCATCGCCACTGTCATTGCATTGCCACTGCTTCAGGAAAACAGAACAGCATCCAAAGCAAAGCATCCCCTTTTAAAAACCTGCTTTTCTTCTGCTACTTCTGATGCAGCTGTTCCTGCTCAGTCTTCTTGACAATGCAGTGTCATTCCCCCTTCCTGCTGGCTCGGGAAAGGAGACACAATTTAAGCAATCATGAGTCTTGAGCGTTGATGTGCAAAAGGTCCTCCACTTTCAGCCCACTGGGACGCAGCAAGCAAGACAGGGTAATTAAGCATAAGTGAAGGGTGGACAAGGAAAGGTGGAGCTGAATGTTTTGGTTTCAATATTTTGTCAGAGGTCAGTTGAAGGTTGTTAACATCAGCTGAGGTACAGAATGTGAAATGTATTGTAAGGAATTAAGCAGTAAAAAAGGACAATATGCTATCTTTCCACCTTTAATTTGTCGACAGACAAGTACACTCACTAATCTGTCTACAAAGCCAGTGAAATTACTTGAGCAGCATGGTTACCTTTGCTGGCATTGCCTGCAGCTATCAGAAAAGGGATTGCACAACTGTCTAAATCCATTATTGGAGTAGACAAAGGGTAGTTCACCTTCCTTTGAACCATATGGAACTGGCCACAGCTGGAAATGGGATATGTGACTTAAAACACCAAAAAAACCCACCTGAAAATCAATGCCACTGTGATACATTGCAGCTTCAAAAAATTGGATAAAGGCATTGCAAAATGATTGTCTAATCAGTAATATCACCTGACAAGCTTGAAAGAGACCGATGACTGTGATGTTCCTCTGCTTTGCTATAATTTACAGAGCTCTGGTATCTCTCTCCTATCTGAAGAACAACATGGCTTCAGAAACCATTAGGAATATTAGGATAAGAATCACTCACTTGAAATGCCTGCAGTAGTTGTGACAACAACGCTTACAAGACTCCTAAAGTTTTGACACTCCTGAATGTATACAGGAAGCAGCAAGGTCAGCAGCACAAAAACTATTCGCTTTTTCTACCATTGGCTACATGAGGCTTTCAATTTACACGATTTTAGCTGAGGATGCCTGTGTAAAATCTGATCAAAAAGATACAGCACAAAAAGATTTAATTAGTCTCAAATCAGACATAACTGAGCATGCTATAGAGACATTTGCATCTATGTAAAGCAAGTGATATAGCAATCAAGGCAAGCATGGATCAGACTTATTTGAGCCACATATTTACTTTTTCAGGTTTATCTTTTATTTTTAGATTTTTTTTTAACTATTCCCCAACTGCACTGTACACTATTGGGTACACATACAGTGTTTTCCAGTTCTTTCATACCTAGCCTTAGTTCACCCAACTTAAAATTCAGACTGTAAAGCTTGAATTTACTCCCTACCTGAACAAGTGGCTGCCCTAAAAGAAAAAACAAAACAAAACAAAACAAAACAAAACAAAACAAAACGAAACGAAACAAAACAGAATAGAATAGAATAGAATAGAATAGAATAGAATAGAATAGAATAGAATAGAATAGAATAGAATAGAATAGAATAGTCCAGTTGGAAGGGACCTACAACGATCACCTAGTCCAACTGCCTGACCACTTCAGGGCAAACCAAAAGTTAAAGCATGTTATTAAGGGCATTGTCCAAACGCCTCTTAAACACTGACAGGCTTGGGGCATCAACCACCTCTCTACAAAGCCTGTTCGGTGTTTGACCACCCTCTCAAGTAAATAAATGTTTCCTAATGTCCAGCCTAAACCTCCCCTGACGCAGCTTTGAACCATTCCCACGTGTCCTATCACTAGATCTCAGGGAGAAGAGACCAGCACCTCCCTCTCCCCTTCCCCACCTCAGGAAGCTGTAGAGAGCAATGAGGTCACTCCTCAGCCTCCTTTTCTCTGGATTAGACAAGCCCAGAGTCCTTAGCCACTCCTCAGAGGACATTCCTTCCAGCCCTTTCACCAGCTTTGTTGACCTCCTCTGGATACATTCAAGGACCTTCACATCCTTCTTAAATTGTGGGGCCCAGAACTGTACACCGTATTCAAGGTGAGGCCGCACCAACACTGAATACAGTGGGATAATCACCTCTTTTGTCCGTCTGGTTATGCTGTGTTTGATGCACCCCAGGATGTGGTTTGCCCTCTTGGCTGCCAGGGCACACTGCTGACTTGTATTGACCCTGCTGCCCACCAGCACCCCAGTCACTCCTCTCCCAATTTATACTTGTGTCCGGTGTTACTCCATCCCAGATGCAGAATCTGGCATTTGTTATTGTGTATCTTGTATATCTTCCTATGATATTTAAATGTTTGACCTTCCTTGTTGGAAAACCTTTATTTTATTTCATATATTTTAATAGTACAATATAGGGGGGTTTAATTAGGGTATTAAGTCATCTGTACCATCCATTATCACCAAGGTGTTCATGTGCAGGGACAAGGATCTTAACACACATAACTGTGGGACACATAATGTATTCATCCATGAAACTAACACAGACACTGAGGACACTGAGTCACCTTGTTCAAGTTACAGGCAAAGATATGTTCACAATCGGATTAGATTTGTCCCACTGCAATGAATAAAGCAGGATTTCTTTTCAATAGCAATTGGAATGCAAATGACTATTCAATTTTTATACATCATAGTTATCATAACAAATCAAGCAAAATCCTGAAATCCAAAATCTTCTTATGACAATACTTACAGAGGAGCCCAAAGTGATTAACAAGATTTTCTCAAAACTTGAACCAAGTTTAAAAATGTACCCTTGAGTACAGAAAAAGTAGAGTCAATTTCCCAGGCTAAATATCAAGATTGAAAATGTGAGAGTTATGGCTGATCTCTGTATGAAAGACGTACTCCTGAACACGTTACTCCTGGGAGGCAGCTGCCACCCAACCACATAAAAATGTGGATTACACTGTCAATCAACTACTGCATGCTTAATGCATCTATAAAGATAGTAATCTCTGTGACAGTAGAGCTGAGGAACCCTTAGAGGATTTTAAGAGGAAACAATGCAGAGAAGCTGATTACAGAAAGCTGTCTGCAGGAAAGGAACTCAGAAGGAACTATACATTTTAGAACTTTGCACTTGCTACTTAATTGCAAAAGACACTCAGAAATGAATCCTTTCAGAGGGGAAAGGATGTGACTTTAGACAGAAGTGCAACTTTGCTATTGGTACTGTAGGTGGACTCTTCTGTCCAGAAAAACTGTAAACACTTATTTCTTTGTTAGACAAATACACAGAGCCAAAGCCAATATTTCCAGAAACTAGAAAAGTATACCAGGGAGAGATTCACTTTATCTTCCCATGCTGTGGTACTCTTTCCCTAGCATCACAGGTCACACACTGAGCTGAACTGTTCTGGATAGTTAGCCTTATACTAAGCTCACAAGTTGTGGGTTATGAACATTTCAGTTGCATTTGATATTGCATTTGCAATTAATAGTTGCATTTGAAGCCCAAATACTTTTGAGTAATTTTGACTGAACTCAATAAGAAGTATCTGTAGTCTGGAGGAGGACAGAATCACCTTGTTTGTCCAGAATCACCTTTTCTAGCCTACATTATGGGGACAGAAGGGCACACTGTTTTTAAGCCGGAGCCTTTTGGCATCCCAGATTGCTTCTGCTTCTCATTATCTGTGATGTTTTCTTTATTTCTGTTCTGTACATCTCCAAATCTTGTTCTACAAACAGAATTGAGAAGAGAAGCAAAATAAACAACATTTCTATAAAGATACAATCTGCAAAAACTGGGAAAGACTGGGGAAAAGTATGGCTCTCATTTCCAAAGAGTACTAAGTGCTTTTAAGGATGCTTTAAATATAATTTGTTATAATGATCAAAATACAACAATATGCAGCTCACACTTCACTCACTGCTTGTCCATGTTAGACTCAGTGTCTGACCAGCATTACAGTATAATGAGTGAGAGACAGTATATGTGCTTTGTTAACAGCAAGTATCAAAACCTAATTTCTCTGGAAACAGTATAGTTAATTTAACAAAAAGACACTTTCATGTTGAGGATTCTGAAGAGAAAAGGTCAAAATTCCATTTCATGTATATCTAAAAAGAATCGTCTCATATTTTTATCATTAGTTCTTCGTTGAATTATTTGGAGGATGACTAAAATAGAAAGAAAAGTTGCAATTAAGCAAAGCTGTAAACAACTGCTGACCATGAGCACATTTATTAAGGAAGACATGAGCTAAACACAAGAAACCTACTGTACAAATGATGTCCTTTGTTGAGCATTGCATGTAAGGAACACAATTCAAACTCCTATTTTCTGCTCGCTGATCAAGTAATTAGACTTTTATATACCATCAGTTGTGTGAAAAATAAATCCCTGGGTAAAACTGTGCCATGTTGATCATCTTTTAGAAGTCACACATCATTGTAAAACATGTAAAAACCATGATGAAAAGCCATTTAGTAGTAAAAGTAAATGTGAATTTGCTATCCCAAAACCCATAACATGTGACAGTAAAGGAATCACTTTACAAACCTCATCACAGAATATTTCAGGTAGAAAACAGAATATTTGACACTATTAAGAACTTAAACAATCACCGATCAGTTTTGTTATAGGTAGAGGTCAGAAAATATTTTAAAATGTCATAATTAAATCACTTGTCAATGTAGAAAAGGTAATGAATAAGTAACAGAGGCATAGATTTGAATATTCCTTGTTATTTTGCATGATAAAAAATTGTGAGAGATCTTCTGAAAATTCATAAGCTGTGCAAACAGCTATTTATTCTCAGTCTGACTGTTTAGAAAAGGAAGGTGAAGCTTATCAAAAGGAACAGAAATTCTTAACTCAGAAAATTATTTCAGGCTTAAAAGGTGACACAATAAAGACTGACAGGAACCTCCAGGCATTACTTCATAAAATGCTTATATTTAAGCAAGTTTTTGTAAAAAGTTAAAAAATAAAAACATTGGGATGGAAATTGCCCTTTAAACAAACAGTGTAGTACAGGTATATCCCAGGGCAAAATTTGGTGGATGATGCATACATTATACAGAAACTCGCTGGTACCCTTTGCAACCAGTTTCTATTTTAGTTCTCCACTAGCATGGGTTGAAATACTGATCACTTCATAAAATGGCCACGTTTTCTTGAAGGCAAAAAGTGAATGTAATGGAAAGCATGAGGGAAATTGAAAACCAACACCTGGAGCACCAGGCCAATATTGATGACTCAGATGAAAATGAAATTACTATAAAACCTTGGCCCCTTTATGCAATGCTTTATATATTAACTGAAAATTATGTGGAAAAAATGTAACTAATACATTAATACATAATTTATGTACTAACATCTGTTTAGACATTTACATATGAACAGAATAAACTACCTTCATTGTGTGGAACTTCCAGCAAATTCTTCCAGCATATTTCTAGTTAAAATGAATAAACATGCACTGTTACAGCAATTTCATGGACAGAATAGCAGTGATTCCATTCTGAGAGAGAATATTGTATCATCAGTGAAATATCAGTCTTCTAGGAAGAATAATATAAGCATCAAAATCTCTTGGTAAAACAGAATAAATCTTCTTTCCATAGTCTAACTAAGCATTAAAAAGAAAATAATGCCTTCACAAGGTTGTTTTGTTAAAAAATAGGTTTGATATTTATGTAGGGTTGATTAGAAAGCAAAAACAATCATTTGCTGCTGAGAGTGATTTATGTTTCAATATTAGTAAACTGGTTGCTGTCTGCAGCACAAAAAAGCAAGTAAAGTTCTTTTTTTTTTAAAAGCACCCCTTTAAACACCTAGCAATCTGATTTCTTTTTTCATCTGTATTTTAATAAAAATGAAATAAATAAATAAATAAATAAACCCTTATCTTTTTGGATGCCAAAGACTGCAAAGGCTATGTAGATGTGAAGTTGAACATAAATGAAAAGGCATGTGTTAAATTGCTACCATGCATCTTTCAGTACTTGTGAATACACTGTACAGTGTCCCTTTTTTAAACGTAGTTCCATGCTCCCATGCATCAAACAAGTAGTCTGGTATGATGGTATGAAAAAGGTAGTGATACCCTGCCAAGAATGGCTCATGCTCCTACCAAACTGTGAACAGAGAACTGGCAGAGCCATGTTGGTTACTCAACTTCTTTGTTGGCCCATGCAGTACCATGCATTGCCTCTCCTCCTCTGCTGCACGCACCATCTCTGATCTAATAACTGAACTGGTCTTAGTGGCAAAACCCCCTGAGAATCAGGGAGGTTCTTGCACTTTTCTGTCACTCACAACTTAAAACATCCAAGAGTTGATATGCTAGTTTTGGCTGGGATAGAGTTAATTTTGTTCGTAGTAGCTAGTACGGGGCTATCTTTTGGATTTGTGCTGAAAACGATGTCGATAGTATAGAGATGTTTTCATTATAGCTGAACAGTGCTTACATAGAGTCAAGGCCTTTTCAGCTTCTCGTGCTCTACCGACTGAGAAGGCTGGAGATACCCAAGAAGCTGGGAGGGCACATAGCCAGAACAGCTGACTCAAACTGGCCAACAGGATATTCCATATCATGTGATGTCATACTCACTATATAAACTGGGGGAGGGCTGGCCANCGTCAAACTTGTTTGGAAATCACTACTCTGATGGTTGATGACAGATGCTATCACATTCTCGTGGTGGGATGGTTAAATGGTTTTCCTGGCACAAAAGGAGAAATTACTACTTTAGGCAGTCATAAAGTATGGTCATAAAGAAACCCCCCTCAGTTAATTCATCACCTTCATACAATAATACTTGTGTCATGATGAGCAAATCACTTGGGCTATGTCCACATCACAGATTTTAGCAAGATCGTGCACAATCCAAGAACTTAACAAAAATTTCATTGAAGTTCCCTCAGTACTTAAATTCTGTTTCTGCAAATGCCCAGAAGTATTTCAGTCCTGTGTGGGCTGGCTGTTTAGCTGATCCCTCACACTTAGGACCATTTTGGATCCGCAAATCAGATGTTTTCAAAGGGACTCTCATGAGTGGCAACACTCTGAACTCTGCTTGCCAAAACAAGATTTACCTAAACCCCTGTGGCATCAGTGACTCGAATAGGAGCTGCTGCACCACTTCACACAAGTCTGGTGGTTGGAACCAGGAGCTGGCAGACTGAAGTTTTATTTCCAACTCTGCCTGACACTTTCAAATAGCCATCTCACACCTTCCAAAAGTGCCTCAAACCCTAGTTTACAGACTAAGGGGAAAAGGGAAGACAGGTTTCCCTGCACCATTTCTACTGAAGCTATTTACTTCTAATTAGAATAACAGAAAAAGTAGTAGATCAAAGAAATAGGAGACCACGTTTTTCAAGTTTATTGATTAAGTCACTTAGTAGGAATAGAAGAGGTCTGAAGTTGGTCAAGCTCAGACTGTTTTCATCTTTAACAACAAGCAATGATGTGATTGGATGGAATAAATATTGAAGGAATATAAGAAGGCAAGAGTCATTGAATCCAGTCCCCTTCTACTGCAGGCAATCCCATCACATATGTCTGTTCATATAACATCCAGATATTTACCAATACAAGGCATCAATCAAAATCATAACCAAGCTTGAACATTAGAGTCATTAAACTTTTCAGAGTTCGTTTAAGAAGTCACATAAAAAGAAATAAGCAGCACCAGATGAACTGTGTGTATGTGGACACAGAACAGAAAAGTTTAAACCAAAGTCACTTATTTCCCCTGATGTGGATAAATCATCTGATACCACTGAGCAGTTCAGAAAAAGTCCCATACTCACACTCCTGGCAGGAATCAATTCAGACTGCAATAAAAAAATCTGTGTGGCCGTAATAAATCTATGTGGTATATTCTTCTTCAATAAGATTTTGGACATTTCAGTCTCTGTGAAGCAATGAAAAGTTCAGGCAAAACTCCAGCTATACGAAACAAAATCCACTTAATCAGGTATACATGGACATAATTAATTTTTCCCCTGTAGTAATAAACCATAATATATTACCTCTTGTACTGGCATTTCAAACAGTGTTTATGTATACAAGCTTTTATATGCATATAAAATATACTATCATCAAGTAAGTAAACATGAAAGACAATCCCTTATATACAGTGGTATTTAAACAATATGTTGAACTTTCATTGCCATATTAATTCCTTGAGATGCCTTATGTCTTTTCAGGTAATATTCTAGATCAGCATATTCCATATTCTTTCTCCAATCATTTCTTCATCAGTGAGTACATCTTGTGTGTGGTTCTGCCTAGTGCTTAAACTGTTATTTTTGTATCTATTTAAAACTGCTCTAAGCATTCAAGAAAGCTGCCCTCTGAGCTGTCCTGTGAATTGATAATCTTGTCTCTTTACATACAAATTAATTAGGCATTTTAGGTGGAAAGTGTGGATATAGACAGGTGGTTAATTGTTAACCAATGCACAGGATATGGGTTGATGCCACTTATTTCACAATCTGATTGGGAATAAAAAGAAGCAGTCAATCTAACAGGAACAGAAAGGACACTTTTTGACAAGGAATATGGTAGCATTCACTTTGATAAAGGTTATAGTTCATTTCTTTGGGTGCTTGCAAACTTTGCTTTCTAGTCTTTGTTCTTCTATCCGCCAATTGATAGCTTTGTGCATGGCATGAAATAGTTTTGTAATTCTTTATAAACCCCATATGAAGCTTTCATTCCAACTCCAAGCGTAGCATTGATCATTCTAGCAGAAGGCAGATATGAGGAATGCTAGTCTCTTGACTAACAGACTGCCCACTTGAAATGCTAAATCGAGACACCACTCTTAGTATCCCTTAACAGCAGTAGCCATTATTTCCATAGAAGTAGGTCTTCTTCTGAAGGACTTGAAAATCACTTGCCTCTGTTTGCTGACTAGACAGGGAACCTTGACACTTAATCTAGGGTGACTGCTTCCCTAGACCCCTAAAATTTAGGGAAAAAAAATAGGCTCTTAAATTAGTTGGGTTTCATTCTATCTCGTACTCTGAAAACCAATTCTGAGAGAGCAAAGAATTAGTGGCACAGCATCAGCTACATTTTGCTACACACAAGGGTGATTCAAAAATCACAAAAGGAGATTAATAAGACCACATTTTTGCCTAACAGCAATGAAAATAATTGAGGAGATGACTAAGAATATCTCAGCACAGACTAAATTTAACTACTTTGTACAGATACTTTTACTGTACTTTTACTTTTGTACGTGGAACAAGGTGCGATGTGACTAACACACCACAGTGAAACATTTTTATTTTGAAATATGAATTCTGTTATCCATGGTTCCTTGTCCCTTTTCCACCACATTATGCCTGTTCTACTGAGATTTGTTTGAAGAACAAGAAATGCGTTGCAGCAAATTTCTTGTAAGGTTTGCCTTTAGACAAAAGAAGCTTTTTGCACCAAAAAAAATCTGTCAACTGAATCAACAGAAAATGCTCCTTGTGCACTTAAAACACTCTGAATTTTGCACGTTACTTGATACAAAACAACAGGCAATGTTAGTGCTCCATTGTGGTGTCTGTTCACCATAAATTTCACATAAGAATCTGAAAATTAAGATTTCCAGTTCTTATATATTCTGAAAGAATGCATTCACTGAAGATCTGAGCTGATAACATGAGGGCTGGGTAAGGAAACTTGCTTTCTTTGAACAACTTTATACATGAGACCTCACAATTAATCCTGGCGTAAGTCTAGGGGGGGAAGATTACTATTTATTCTGCCAGTTAACATTCTCTCCTCTTTTATGTCAACACTAGAACATGTATAAAATGATTGATTTCTTTAATAGTCAGACAAGTTAATTCATTTGTAGACTTTAAATTTGATAAGGGCAGAGATATAATTATATAATATTTCAATGCAACCTCTTTCACTGTAGAATTAAATATGTTTGAAGACTTGAAGGGGAAAATTGAATACTGTGCCCCTATTACTATTTTGTCACCATTTTGACACCAACATTGACAAGTTTCTCACAAATTTATAATTAGAAAGCCCCAAGCACTGAGCTTGAAAGATCCTGAAGAAACAGAACAGAAGGTTTTCCCTAGAACTGGTATTCCTCAGAAACATGCCCTGACCTTCAGTATATCTGCAGATATCCATACATCCATATTTACAAAAAAATCATTAGCACTACAGTTAAACCCAAATATTTTTTCAAAGTTATCCATTTGGTTGGTCATTTGCCTCAACTGGCTTCAAAATCAGCACTGAATCAATGACTGGTGGTATAGCATGAAAAGGACCTGCATAAGCCAATTTGACTGCCATCATCACTTTGTGAAAGTAATCATTCTTATTTTGTCCTAATTATAATCTAGAGAAATAAGAATTATGCACTATTATCTCTGAGATATTACACGGCAATGCTAATAAAGTGGCTCCTTGATGTACTTTAAATTTTTATTGGAGCGTATTAGGAAAAAAAGAAAGGCCATTTACTCTGAAGAGAAGTTAAATAATTTAAATGTCAATATGATAGCTATCTTTACTGAACATCAGAGTTAACAGTTCCTCAGCATGAGAAGCAGCAGCTCACAGATCTCATTGCAACTGAAATAGCAGACACTTCTTCATTTTATGATCTCAGGGTTCTCATTTGCAAGAACGAGAGGTGGCAGCTAAAGAGGATGTCAACATGTGCCCCAGAAATCTTCATTCTAGCCTTGAATGCTGTGTGGTTTTGTCAGATTCAAGACACCAAATTACACTTTGATTAGGCATATCATCTCTTGGGAAATCCCACACCAATTCATGCAATTGTTTCTGGGTTAACCAGTGGAAGATCCTTATGTTGTATTATTCAAATTATAAAATAAAGACAGTGCTGATGGCATTCTGTAAGTCTCAAAACAGTGAAAATGGGCCTCTCTGAACTGAGATAGAAAACTATTTAAAAATCCCATTGGTGTGTATATTATTCATGTTACAGAGAAGTTTATGGTCTAAAGACTTCACTACTGGTAGTCTTTGGGAGTAGCAAAAGTCTTATTCTTTTCAAAATGTTTACTTAATAAAGATAATTTTATACATAAAGTGAAATGAGAATAGTTAGTGGTTTGTTTTTAATTTTTTGTACTATATTTTTAAATAAAAACTAACATAGTAACAGTCTCTCATGACTTCATTGCCCTGCCTAAGCTCCTCTAAGGTAACAGACAATGGTCATAAAGTTTTATGCTTCAATCTTTTCATGCAGTGACACATGGATAATATGTCACAGTTACATTTTAGTTTATAAACAGCTTATCTATCTATTCTTTTAGTGCACTATGAGGGGATATATTTAGTATTATGTCTTGGTTGCCATTTAGTTTCTAAATAAAAATTGGAATATTACACATGCCAGGCCTCTCCAAGATGAAATGGAGGGCATACGGCTCTAAGGATCAAAATGCAGACCCACTACGTGAAACTTCAGTCTATAGAAAACATACATTTTTAAAGCTCTCTTTGGTTTCCAATATCCAATATTCACTTAATGAGGTTAGGCAATGCTACTTGTAAGAGCAACGACAATAACTAATAATAATAATGGTGATGAAGATTATAATGGCACTGATAATAATAGTGTTACTTAAAATGCAACTGTCTGTTTAAATTTTCTTGTATATTCTTCTGAAGATGTTGGGATTGGAAACTTGTCAGTGGCAATGAACACCAGATGTGAGAGTAACATTAACTTAGAAAACTTTTTTTTTTTTTTTAATTGTGTTACCAATAGTTGAACCCTCCGTGCACAGCATAACTAGGGGTTACAACCATTAAAATAATTTGACCTGACTTGTTGGGTTTGGTTTGGTTTGGTTTGGTTTGGTTTGGTTTGGTTTGGTTTGGTTTGGTTTGGTTTTCTTTCATAATATAATATGGTTTCAAGTGCAACAGGCCCTGGAAGAATCATCCTACAAAACTTAAGCAGTTATGCCGAGAGCCTGAAAACATACATAATGTTAATTGTTCATGTGAACAGCATAGTTTCCACTAAGAGCACAGTGAAAACCCTTAAATATAAACATGTAGATATATGTTTTCAGAATTGATGCCCAGTTAAAAAAAGATACAAATAGGCTATGAGATATACAATGGCTGGAGGTCACAACCTATGTGAACTGATGGGAGCAAATAGTTCACAAAACAGCTATCCACTCAATGCATAGGCATGTACTTATTTTTAAAAAGTTTAAGGAAATTATAGTTATAAATGATACCCATAATTCTTGCTGCAGCACAAGTGATGCATATTCATGGAAAAGGTAAAAAGCACGAATGTTCTTCCTAGGGTGCTAATTTATATAGGATGCTGTGCTGGTTATTACATTAAGGCAGAATGTATCCTTTTTAACAGCCAGTTATACAAGTGCACGCATAATGCCTGAGATTATAGACAGAGCCAAAGATTAAAGAATGTACTAACACAGTTTCATTATACTGAACATGAAAATATTAGCAACAAAAATAAACAGATGGGGAAGAAGGAATGCCAAAGTTATAAAACCCAAAGCGGCAAGCACTCAATTTAGAGATTAATCTTTTAAAAAAGAGATGGCAATAAAAAGCATCATTAGAACTCAGCCCCATTAGCAGTTGTCATCTGTCCTTTGTTCTGAAGCTGGGCTGGTCCCAGAGTCCCCAGAAAACAAGAGAAAATTTATGGTGAGGCCCTGAATCACATGGGTTGGTGAATAACACCATCCATCCCAATCATTATCACAATTCCCATGCAGCACTCATGACAAAGACACTTTACTGGGTTTCTCCTGAGGGCTTATGGAAGAAGTCAGCCTACCTGACAATCAGCAGCTTTCAGAATGGCAAAACTTTCTGATTAACTGCAATTTTGTTTGCAGGGGTCATGCAAACTCCTGTTTTCACACAGGAGTTAAAATATTTCACAAAAATGTACTGATGTCACACAAGTTTTCTTCCTGAGGTGATTTTATAGGGATTCAAGGTGGAATGGAAGGCAAACGGCAAGACAAAAACTTTTAGCCTTTTTCTTAAATCACTGGGGGACTGTTGAAATTTTTTGACCTTGCCAAAACTCTCTGAATCAAAGCTACACTGAATTAAACAGAAGAAATGAGACTTAAGTTTTAACTCCTGCACTTTGCTTATCATCAGGCTACATGTATACACATTACAAACTGTCAAGAATTTTTTTAAAGACATTTAAAAAAAAAAAAAATTCTTTTGTAGAAGAGAGCAGAAAGTCTGTGCCTTAGAAACCACTGCAAAATAGAATTGTCTTCAAGGAAACTAAATTTAAAATTAACAATAAACACCATTGCTGGTGTCTCCCTCTCCAATTACTTCCCATTTTTAATGTCGACCTTTCTAAAGCTTCTCTCTTTAAATATTATGGGTTTGTAACTATTATTCTTCAACCTAGACTATTATTACTTTTATAGCTGATAGAAAAAAAAACATTTCAAGTAATATTTGTTGTATTGCTTGTTTTTTTCCATAATGAATAATTTACAAACAGATCCTGACTTTTTTTTTTTTTTTTTGCATTTGTAGTTTGTTAGTATTAGATGAAGGGTTGCATTAATAACTTTCAGACTATGGTTTACCAGTAAATTATTTATTCGGACTGTTCTATTTTCTTTTTTGCAATTTATGCTGTTTGGTTGTTCACCTAAGTCAGATGGTATATAAGTAACTGAACATTTTTAAATAGGAGAATGATGAAAAGCAAATGCCAGATAATGCACATGGGGGATGACTTTTCATGTTAAATTTTATGAAATGTTTTAATTCACTATATTTTTCATGAATTCCCAGTAGCCATACAAATGCTTGCAAAACAAACAAACAAATAAATAAAACCACCTGCACATCAGGGAACCAGATTCAGTGCTTTATTCTGTCAACAACTTTCAAAGCATGCAATCAATTCTACGCAAATTTAAGCTACATCAAATTTGTTACATATAAGTAAACCAGTGATGTTCCACTGATAGAATAAGACTACAAAAATGTGTAGGGCTTCTCCATGCTAGGTATGTTAGTAATAATGCACAAAAAAAAGAGATTTCATTTAATTTTATACTGTTCTTGTTCATAACACTTTTCTTAACATCCTTTTTAACAGGGTGTTGAGTTTTGGGATTTTTTTGAGTATTATGTTATGTAATCTCACTTTAATTGGCAAAGATTTCATAAAAACAAAACACAATAAAAAGCTTTATAATGCTAACAGGAAAGACTATCTGCTATGAGACAAAACTAAAGCAACTGTTCTTAGAGAAAAGGTTAGAGAAAACTGACCCTAATTTACAGAATTAGTTATTATTTGTCAGTTACCATAGAACTCTATGGATATAAGTCTGTTAGCCCTTCAAGAACCTAACATGTTTCTCTATGTGTTCCTATGGATAATCCATATAATGTAATTTATCTTTTACCATTGATGGAAAAAAATGAAATAAAACTATTCAGTCTAAATAATCAATTATATGTAACTACTTACATTTTCTTAAGTCTGTATGTTTTAAGGCTTTTTATTTTATTTTCATTTATTTATTTCTATACAGTCATGAGTTTGATTAACAACCCCAAAAATCTAGAAACTAGTGAAAAAAAATTGATTTGAACCAAGCCTCATCTAAATCTTGCAGCTAGACCTGATATATATAATTAACTTAACAATACCTGCAAGTATTAATGGACAGTCCCAAGATGTGCAGTTATTACATGGCAGATCAGGGTCCTGATTTTGCAGTTCATATCTATTTCTTATTAACAACACAATAGTGATTGATTCACAGCTCATTCATTCTATCCTGTATGCTTGGGGTTTTTTAGTACTTATTTACCAGAATAATAAAAGTCTGCCTATGTGACTCAAGTAGGCAGAAAGGTGACAAGTCTCCTTTCTGCCTACTTATTTACCAGAATAATAAAAGTCTGCCTATGTGACTCAAGTAGGCAGAAAGGTGACAAGTCTCCTGTTTTATCAACAGGATCCCTCCAGAGCCTCAAAATGCAGTGTCCTTGCCTCTGGACATATTTTTAGGAATAAAAAGAGAAGAGAGAGGTTTGCCCTTCAGAGAGAAACCCTTTCCATGATTGTTAGGATAACCCTATCTGTCTCATGACACCTTTAAGCACAAACTCAGAACCTTTCCCCTCACCACACTTGAGCTGCTTTCACTTGCTTCTGATGGAGTGGGTTTCTGTGTAGAAGGAGACCTCCCTTGGGTTTGTATCCTAAAGCCCTTTGAGCCTGGCTCTGAAAGCTTATATTATTCTTCCTCCTGGCATCCCCAGGACGAACACATTGTACAGTCTAGATTTATTTTCAAGCTTTTCCTCTTTGTTATTTAGTGCCTTGTTATCTTTCAATAACACATTTTGTGTTTTATCTGCTTAGCTTAGTTTCCACCTCCATACTGTTATTTATGTGTCATGCTTAATCAGTTGTGTTTCCATCCCATCAGTACATTGGTTTAGAGTATTTATTTGGACGTTAGATTATTTAGCCTTCTACTATGTGTAATACTGACACATCAGTACCTTGCAGCTCTTTTAAACTAATGTTAACGTATTCTTTGAGGGCTCTTAAGAATTCTTCAGTTGACTCCTCTATTATTTTTTTTCTCCAGAAGGAGAAGTGCAGTTTTAATTCATTCTATTTGACACACTGCTGCAGGAAACCTCTCAGACTTCAGAAATACAGATTAATTTGGGTTGTTGTACTCTTTGGGTTTGACTTTTTGGCATTAGAATAATCTTGTAATCTTCCTAACCTTTTTATATCTAAGAAAAGGGTAATATTTACTGCAAAGTCAGTCCAAAAAGGAAAAGCAGCAATTGCAGGCATATTCAGTCTCTTTTTTCCATATTAAAAAAAAGGGAAAACCATTGAAAACCCTAAAGTCAGGAAGGAGGACTGCAAAATGAGAGGTGAGATAGAAGGAACCTCACAGGGGTTCTGTCCTTGCCTCTAAGAAGTCCGAAGTCTACAGTCCACTGAAAGGGTGTCAGACCTTGACCATCCCTGTAATTTCAGCAGATTTTGATGCAGGGCAGTTGATATACAGATTTAATTTACTTCTGTTAATAAGGAGTAATATGGTGGTTACAATCATAGTTCAAAAAATAATTATTCTTGGAGGGAGACGGATTTGTTGGGTACAGCAATAAAGCATCATGATTTCTAGTTTGTAAGATGTCAAAGTGAACCTTATAGAAAGCAGGCTGTATGACAGACAATCGATAAAAGAAATTCACCGGTGCTTAGTAAGAGCTAAGCAGCAGTATTGCACTTTCACCTGCCAAATGGCCTGTCAGGTCACCTTGAGCAAGGCACCTTCCTGGGCTGGGCTTTCTAAACTGCCTAGGGATGGTACTCAAGTCTCCTATACCTATGACAAAAGATGACTTTTTCAGAAGAAATCAACATTCCTTTGGGAATTCCAAGAGAAGACACCAGACTTTTAAAAGTTGCCGGAATACAACAATCCTCATTCAGCATCTAAATCGCTACACTATTTTAAAAAGGTGTTGCACTTTTATATCTAAACTGAATGTTTCTGAATATCAAGCCTTCTCCATATATTTCTTCATCATGAAAACTAACAATCTAATAAAATCAAGCAGATGTTTTTTGGACATATACCCATTCAGAACAGAATATATTTATCCTGCAGACTTTCTGCCAAGTAGCAACTGATAGGAAAAATGACTAGGTTAAATTTCTAGACTTCTTTAGAAAAATCATTACTGTCCCAACCTCCCACTCGGAAACCTGGAATACTTAATTATACTGGTTGGTATTCAAAAAAACCTTTCAAAACCTTCAAAAAAAATTTCTCATTCATGAGAAATAAACAGATTTGAAAACCCGTACTGCAATAGAGAGAATAAGTATAGAGCACAAACATTGCAATTTGAGAAGCCAGAACAATTGGTAATACACAGAAGTCTATAGCTCATGATATACTGTCAATAGGCTTTATCTCTTCTGCTACTGCAATGTTTGCTGAGATAGCTGGCACTACCAGTCTCCAGCTTTGTTAAAACCCAACCAACATTTATTGTTACAATTGGAGACATCCAGTAGAGCTCATGGTTTTGAGGAAATCTGTTCTGAACTTAATATAATTGAATATTGTCATTAATGACCAACATGATGGAAGAGTGAGTATAGTTATTGGAATTTAAGAGTGAGCAGGGCTAGAATTCAAAATTATCTTGACAAACAGGAAAAATGGCCTGGAAAAAATATGGTGAAATTAATCACTGACAAGAATATATTGCAATATGGAATGGAAAGACCTGGCTAGGAAGCAGAAAGGGAAAGAGTCTGAGAGCTATTGTGCTTCAAACTCTACATTGAAATCAGTGGCAGAATATTGTAGTAAAAAAATAAATGTCACACTGGGGTGGACGAATAGGTGTGTCACCTGCAAGACACATAAAATAAACTTTACACTCTTCCCAGCCAATGAAGTCTCAGCTGGCATTCTGGATGTCTCTCTCTTTCAAGGAAAGAGCTATTTCTATGCACCTCATTGACTACTTTGTACTTGCCTCTCAATTTGAGTACATTTTGAGTGTGTGAAAATTGGTCTTTCTAGGTGCTGGTTTAACCTACTTATCAGCTACTCCAGCCTGAAGTTTTTGAATGAAACTTTCACATACAGATTGGACAGTAGCATTGCACAGCAAATAGTTTGGAATAGGATTTAATAAGGAGAGAGGACAAACTGTAAAGTAATGAGGCGCAAGGCTTGGCGAGAGAAGCATGCTGACCAGCTGCTGGCTTACACCCAGCTGATCCTTTCTATACCCATTCTCTCTAGTCTTTCAAACTTGTTCCTCCCCTTCCTTGCCTTTGGTCCTTCCACTAAACATCCCATAATAAGTTTTGCACAACTCCACAAGCCCTCTCAAATATCCCATAATAAGTGGATGCTTTTCTATGAGACCCATGAACATCTTGTTTCCCCCCGCCTTATCGGCTGCAAAGTTCAGGTTGAACCTCATCAAGCCTATGCACGAGCATGTTCCTCAATAGCCCAGAAATCAGCAACACAAAACATTTCATCTTTCTCATCATTTATGTTATCTCCAGTCATTAGGGTTTAATTCATTACTTGTCTTGTCTGTTTTTCTTGGAGTTTTTTGTGGTTTGTTTTTTTTTTTTAAAGTTGAATAGCAACTAAGCAGAAATCCTTATAAACCTGAAATCCACAGATTATCACAGTTGTTTCCTAATCCCCAGTAAGGACGTGATTCAGATTTTATTGATGTAGACAGATTCTCCTTGATTAGATGGGACTTCAACTCATTTCTCCAATAACTCTCTGGCAAGTTCACATTTAGTTACGGTGTTTGAAGGTGACCAAGATTTGGCCAAAGCTAAGCATACTGATCTAATTACACTTTCCTTGAGCAGGGGGGTGAATAGATGACTTCCTGAGCAACCTTTCAACTAAATTAGTGCATGATTCTATTTATTTATTTCTCAGTCTAGACTTTCGACACTTCTGTTATTTCTGCTGAGGAATGGCTGTGTTTTTTACTGCTTGGTGAATACTGCAATGAGGACCTTCCTCCAAAATGACATGTTCTTTTTCTCTTTCCTTTTTTTCTTTTCTTTTTCGTTTCCATGTAGCACAAATAATATTTGAAAAAGTCTCTGCAGCATATATGTCTGATATAACTTCCATTTTAATCTGTATGTTTCACTAATGCACGTATCCTAACTCCACAAACACATTCTGCATTCCAGAAAGTTTTCAGTCTATCTGACATACTCTGAAGCTGATTTTCCTTCAGTAGATGGAAATGTATATGTATGTATAGGGACAGAGGGCTGGTAACAACCTCATGGGGGACTGAGTATTGTCTTCTTGCATCATATAATCCCCGCCAGCCGATTCAATTAGCCTACGTGCAGCACTTGGTGACACGGCCACACTGTTTCTAAACACAGAGCTAATGCATCTTCTTTATATAAAACCGTATCAGGTGAACATGTCACTGAGGTTTTCTGGCGTCAACTGTTCTGCAAGTCTGATATACAAACACACATATGCACAAGCATATATACACTATTTACATATTATGTATATAAATAATCAAATAATATAATAGTGATCTCTCAACATGCCTATAATACAGCTCAATACTTTAAACATTTGTTTTACATTATTAATATATAAAGTGCACATAATATTTGCCCACACAGTGTTCTGACAAACACAGAATTGGGCATACACCAAGGACATCACCTTCCAGTAGTAGTAGCTTCCAGTAGTTCCAAATAAACAAACTCATTGTCTGCTTGCGGGGCAGATAGAGGAGACAACTGGTGTCCTAAATTTACCTTAGAGTTTTTAAATCTCCACAAAAATACACAAGTAATACAGTTCACTGAGAAAACTCAAGTGGCAAATTCACTCTTTCATAACAAAAAAATTAAACTGGATATCTTTGTTCAGTCTTAGAAGTGACCTCTAACACTAATCACAGCCAGCAGCAAACACAACTAAATACCAGCCTCTTTCTCCTGCATTGATCTTTATTTCTCTTCAAGGACTAGGGAAAATGGAAAAAAACAGAGCTAGATGTTCAGCTCCTGACACTCCTGCTGGAGTTTTCCTCTGCCTTCTAAGCCAGGCACTCTTTTTTTCTTTTGTTAGGCAACATACTGCTGCAACAAGGTTGTTTTTTACTACACATATTTCTTAATTTTGTAGGAAAGGGTAAATATCCTGTTGTACTCAGAACTTATGAACTTATGTACTCTGAACTTCTCTTCCCTTGCCTACATCACATTAAAGACATGTGGGCAGATGAAAGATTTTAATTCTCTTTACTTCCAGCTCTTTTTCCCACAAGGCTTTCCTTCAAAAATCTTCCCTTTACCCTCTGGAACAAAAGATAAATTGCTATAATTAAGCTACTCCTCTGCAGATTTTCCTCTCCTCTTTAATATATAGCATGATTTTTATTCACTGAAAGGATTTTCTTTGGTGGTAAAATCCAATTGTTTGGATAATAAAATATTCACAGAGGCAACAGGGTAGTTTTCCATGAAGAAAAAGTCCAGAGCACATCCTTAAGCACTGCTAGTTTTGCTTTCTCCAGAACAGTCCTTTCCTTAGGAGGAAGATACAGGTGAGTTGGATTTATTCTTTTCAAAACAGCAACAGTGCATTAAAGCTGAACAGTTAAGACTCTCACTCAGAAAACAGAAGATCTGGTTTATCTCAGTGGTGAAATCTAACCTCTCATTTGTCAAAAAAATATTCTAACCCATAAACTACAGCATGAGGAACAGAAGGGGCAACCAAAAGTGATACCTGCTGTGCCTCACTTCTCCAGCTACAACTGAATTATTTTAGAATGAAGAATGCAAGAGTAAGAGGGTCAGACACATGGGTCAAATAAGAGCAATTCCTACAGTTTAGTGAGCAAAACATTCAGCAGGGACATGATAGATCGTGGGTCTAGTTCTGGCTCCCTGTATTACTGCTAGGGTGCATTTCGTTGTTTATTTTTATTATTAGTTATTGACAGAGCTGTCCCATGACAAAGCTAATGCCTTATTCCACAAACAGTCCTGTGGAGGTCAGGATGGCAATGTGTTGTACAATGCTATTGCATTCATGTTTCTGGTTCAAGGACTGTGTGAGGAAACTATTTCTAAAGATCAGATGTTAAAAGTTTACCCTTTCGGTTTGTTTGCCTGCTCATTCAAAGTCTTCTGGGTCATTCCTTGTATTCAGCTTTGCTTTGTTGTATTAAACTTTGCTTTCACTAAAAGTTGTATTAAATCTATCTGGGTTGGTTTGTTGTCTGTTTGTTAAAGTACAGAAGTATTCATTTAAATACATTTTGTAATTGCTGTATATTTGCCTATCCAGATTTTCACAGAATTGTTGAGGTCGAAGGGGACTACTTGAGGAGACCACCTCATCTAACCCCCTTATTCCAACAACATCACCTACAGCAGGTCACCCAGGACTGTGTCCAGTGAGTTTTTAATATCTTCAAGGATGGACACTCCACAACATCTCTGGGTAACCTGTTCTAGTGTTTAGTCACCCCCACAGGAATAAAAGTTCTTTTCTCATGATTGGATTAAATGTCCTGGTTTTTAATTTGTGCCAATTGTGTCTTGTCCTGTCAGTGGGTACCACTGAGAAGAGACTGGCTCCTGCATCTTCTTTCCCTCCCATTGGGTATTTTCTTTAGCCCTCTCTTCTCCAGGCTAAACAATCCCAGTTTTCTCAGCCTTTCTGTTGTGAATGAGTGGTTTAGAGGTCGCTTAAAGAATCACCATCAAAGGTATTAGCAGAAAGTGATTTTAATAGAGTTTTATAAACATGCAACCTAACAGAACTCGATGGCAAGGTTCACTCTATTACTTATTACACAGATGAAACATATAAGGAAAAATCATCTAGTGGTTTATATCTTAGGGACTATATGTGTTTAGCAGCAGTCTAGGGTTCATTCACAGTTTAGCAACACGTAATTATCAGTTAATCATTAAAAACTTTGGTAGCACTTAATCATTAACTAATTCAATATTTATGAAATAAGTGTTAGTAGAGTCTACTATAATCACAACTTAATTACAGATTATGCTTACTATTAGTCCACACATACATACAGACAGAAATATATATATATAGAGAGAGAAGGTATACCTGTTAAAAATTGCCCTCAATTTTAGTGAAGAAATATTCACATCAAATGTCTAGGCATTCCCTCTCAACGGGCAAAGGGTTGAGCTTCAAGGAATGAAGGGGATTCAGCCCAGGCCCCGTCGCCGTCGCCGGTCCTCTGAATATTGCAGACCCGAGAGGTCGCGAGCTCTGAGAGGCATCCCACTCAGAGGGAGATGCTGGATGCAGCCCACTGCAGTCCAGGAGAGCTCAAAGGGTCTCCCTCAGGACCACCGTTTATAGGTTCACAAGATGGTTGGCTTTAGTCATCCGTAAATTTCCATCCTGGCCACAGTCTGAGGTGGTAATTACTAAAAATTCCCAAGGTTTCAGTGTTCTACTTGACACCTGGGCCAGGCAGTAGGAGTACGTTCTCAGCTCAGCCTTGTAGAGTTTCTGGTATGGTCAAGGAGCGCTCAACCACCAGACTCAGTACACCAAGGCCGAGGTTTCATAGGAATTTCTGAGACCAACAAGCGGCCTGGGAGAGGGGGGAGGAAATGCACCACCACACTTTCCTAATAGGAGAGATGCTCCAATACCTTCATGATCTTTGTGGCCCTGCACTGGACTCACTCCAGCAAGTCCATATCTTTCTTGCACTGGGGAGCCAAGAACTGGACCCAGCTCTCCAGATGTGTCTCACCAGAGCTGAGCAGAGGGGAAGTATCACCTTCCTCAACCTGCTGGCAGCACTCCTCCTAATTCAGCCCAGAATGCTGTTGGCCGTATTTACCATGAAGGTGTATCATAGGCTTACGTCCACCAGGACCCCAAGGTCTTTCTCTGCAGAGCTATTTTCCACATAGTCACCCCACCCCAACCCCCAGGCATGTACTGGTGAATGGGGTTATTCCTCCTCAGAGGCAAAACTTAGCATTTCCCCCTGTTGAACTTCATAAGGTTCTTCTAGGCCCATTTCTCCAGCCTGTTCAGGACTTTCTAAATAGCAGCACGACCATCAGCCACTCCTCCCAGTTTTGTGTTATCTGCAAAGTTGCTGAGCGTGCACTCTGTCCCAACATTAATGAAGATATTTAGCAGTATTGGCCCAGTATTGACCCCTGGGGTACACCACTTGTGACTGGCCTCCAACTGTACTTTCTACCACTAATCAAAACCCTCTAGGCTCTGCTGTTCATCCAGTTTTCAGTCCACCTCACTGCTTCCATATCTGAACTATACTTTGTCAGCTTGCCTATGAGGATGTTATGGTAGACAGTCCAAAGCCTTACTAAAGCCAATGTAAACAACATCCATTGCTCTCCCCTCCTCCAGTAAGCTAGTTGTCTCATTGTAGAAGGCTATCGGGTTTCTTATATATGATTTCCCACTTGAAAATCCGTGCCAACTACTCCCAATCACCTTCCTGTCCTTCTTGTCTTCAGAAATTATCTCCAGGGTTTTTTCCGTCACCTTCCTATGTACTGAGGTGAGGCTGACCAACCTGTAGTTCCCCAAATCCTCCTTCTTGCCCTTCTTGAAGATAAGAGTTACAATTGCTTTCTTATATAACATAATATCTTGTATAATTTTCTCTATACTACAATTCAGAGGTAGCAATCCAGACAGAAAAGAGCATTGTGAAAATATATTTGTTTGTTTATATGAACTCCTGAACTTTCTTATTTGCCTGAGGAGCCAGACCTGTCACTTACTATCAGTGATTGTGTCTATACTACTACTTTAACAGTGCCAGGGAGTGTACACAGACACTGGAAAATCCTTGTTATACTGTTAATTTTTCAGGATGGATATAGTACTGTCTAAGCCACCTTGTACTCTTCCAAACATTGCCCAGGCAGAATTCAAGAGGAAAAGAATGGTCCAGGACCATTTCCATTACTTGGTTTACATACAGCCCAGCCTGTTTTGGGGGTAAGAGGATTTAATAACAGAGTCAGACCATGCCAGTTGACCTTAATGTCAGAGAATGGTCTATTAACATTTAATTTACTGATATAGATGTAGCCAATGTTTTTTCTCTTCAAATAAGGTTTTTTAAAACAAAATCCTAAATGGTGATTTTGAAAGAATAAAACCAGTGGTTTTTACCTGCATTGTGTTCTTCTCAATACATGGATATGTTACAGGACTGGCTAAAGTGTGGCATAATCCAAAAATCTTGGCTATCACATGCAAGGTCAGAGATTTGGCAATGAGTCTGAATACTGACATATCAGAAACTGCAAATGACTGGTGCTTTTGCACATATGCTTCACATGTAATAATTTTTTCTTAAAAAAAACACAATTAACAATATACCAAATCAAAACACAGGTATAAAATTCAAATTTTAAACTAAAATAATCACTGTGACTTTTTTGTGCTCCTCTATATGCCTAGATAGACTTAATACCAGGTATATCCTTTAATATTATGGACATCAACTAACAATTTAGGGATCATTTATATACAGCAAAAGAGAAACATATAGCCTGTGGTGATTATTAACATATAAACTCTTCAGGAAGGGAACATGAAGTCTGTGTGTTTTGAAAAGTGGTGAATACCCTACAAAGGTGCTACAGGTCAATAGCAGAAGTGAGTTGTTCATCAGCTTGCTCCTGAACCCCTTGGATAAGCTGAGAATGGAAAGTTTATTGTTTCTATTAAAAAAAAACATGCAAAATTAAACTTCCTAACTAAAACTATGTTTTCAGTTGTCTGCCTTAGCTATAAGAATTTCTTCAGTCCACTAGGAAATTACTGATTTTGCAAGTTTGTTCCTTTCCAAATTTCTCTGCGCTATGTCAGAGAGAAATTATGAGATTGTGTAGCACTTCACCGAATCCATGTTGCAGGCTGTTTCTGACAATGCAGTCACTGGAGAATACTCCCAAGGGTTGCAAAGCAATGCAAACTACAGGTTTCCGTAAGAGATGGAAAGCATTCAACAGTTTTATTTGCCAAATACAACACATGCTCTTGCATGGATCACAGGGAAAACCGTAAATGGATTGAGATGAAAAACAGCCCTGTCACATACAAAGATTTGAGTTTGCTCTTTTTTTACCTTGTTTTTTACATATATATTAGAGAGTACTTGAATTATGGCTGAACGTAGAAAACTATGCAACATCCATCTAATGGAAAGTGTCAAACATGCTCGGCCATAGACAGCAGTTCTCTTGTCCTGAAGCAATTTGGCTCTGCAGAGCATCCATATGACTAAACTCTGCTACTCTCCAAAATATGATGGCATCATCCAAGCCAACTACTGGCAATTGTTCCTGGCCTATACTAACCCTCAAGCCATTCTAGGGTCTGCCTGTGAAAGTAGTAGTTGTCCTGAGCCAAAAAAAAAAGCCCTTAAAAGTGCAAATGACTTATCAGTATGGACAATTCACCTCAGAATCTGAGAAACCATTAGTTTAAAAACAAAGTCTGTGTTGTAAAGGCAGATTTTGCTATTAGAGTATATTAGAAAATGTTCTGAGAGAATGCTGGGGACTATCAGGCCATTTCTTCTTACCAGAGCATGGGGATCATAGAGCAGCACTTGAGCAACCTCTCCTCTTCAGGCATATATTTTTCCCCTATAGTACAGGAAAATCTGTTTTCCAACGAGAAAGAAATCAGTGTCTACTGTTCATAAATAGATGGCATAAGGATGTATTAAGCATCAAGGGTAAGTCCAAGCACATACTTAAGCTTACCATCCAAAGTCTTTCGCTAGGACAGTACTGACCGGCGTAGTAATTATCTGAGGAACAAGCAGTTAATTCCAGGAGACAAGGAACAGTTCCCAAAATAATTTCTCTAAGGTGTCCTCTATCAAACTGAACTAGACATGGTGACTTTGTCTCAACTTCCATCTAGATGAGCAAATCATGTTTCCCTTCCCTATTAAAGTAATGAAATCAAAAGCAGGTTTTTTTTAATGTTGTACACCAATAATAGTCTTTTGATGATCCTTGTCATCCTGTAGTGAAGTATAAACACAATAAATTTAACTGTGGTGTGAAGATCATCTAAACAAAAAGCAGAATAATACTGTCTTCCTTCATGTCATCAGAAGCTGTACTGTTGCATAAAACAGGAATGCAATAACATCCCATAGAATATTAAATGTATATATTTTAATACAGCTCAGAAGTTCACATAAAATACACTTTTTGGTGATATAAAGCATAAACAATTTGAGACAATAGTCATATTGTTGACAGAAGTGGTATCAGGAGTGATTTTTCTAGGGGATTACATAGACTTCGTCACTAATTCACTACATCTTGCTCGTGGCCATAGAAAATCTTTCAAGTCAGCTATTGCAAGAACTATGCACTACCACATGAGTAATTCCTATTCTCAAACAAAGGAATCTTTTCAGCTCTTTCTTCCCCTATGTTAGTAATTTGACTTTATGTACTCCTTGTCCTACTTTATTTTTCCCATCTTTGAACTATTTTATTAATCTTAGTAGCCTTCATCATGTAATTTTGTTGATTTGGATAGAGGATATTTCCTTTCTTTCCAATAAACCTGTCTTCTGAAATAGGGGCACTACACAGTTTATAACATTTTGTTGGGATTATGGTTGCCTAAAAAATTTAGAAAGGGAGTTGTGTTATATTTCTGTCATTGTAACTCATATTGTCTTCTTTGCTCTCCAAAAACTAATGAGTTCAAGGGAAGAACTGCATTATTTCCACATGCAGATATTTAATTTACATTTGATTTATATTGTCTTACAACATAAAAAAGAGTGCAATGCAGCCATTAGTTTCACCTTGGCTATATGAGATTATCTTTCTAGAATTCTAATAGAGGTTAGTTTTTGTTGCAGCCTTGCACAGTGATTGGTTTTCATTCTTTCATTTCAGTAAGATGTTGACTACCAATAATCAGGATTCATTCAGGTATTTTGCTGAGGAATCTTTTGCAAGTTTTATTTTAGGATTTCAAAGAAAAGATCAATTTCAAAACTGAGAGATGAATGGGGAATGAAGGATGATTTCTTTGAATCTCAACTATTTGAGGACAAAGACAAATGAACTCTAGTGGAAGGATTCAGTTTGAAACATTTAGATATTTGGATGGATGTAAGCAGGCACATAAGGGTCTAAATTATCATTCTAGCTACAAAACTTGATTTAGTTTTTTGGTATGTAGGGTCATCTGAGAAGACCTGCCTATCTCCCTTGGCTTCTGCATGCTCATCCAGCAAGGTATAGATAACCTGTAGTTCTTGTGTCATATTGTCATATTTGTCAGCTTCACATAGATATCTGAATACCTATGGTTAGGCAACAGAGTTGTACCCCATGTTGGATTGGACTGAATTCCCTTGTAGAAGTATAATTCTCATTTCACTAACTACAGTAAGTTCTTAGCTCACTACTTTAAGCATGATTAGCAGGGTAAAGTTGGGTATGATGAATCACACATTATGGAGTGTCCCTGGTCTCAATTCTACACACAACTTTCTAATGCTATTTGCCTCCTCATGCCTAGCATGTCTAAGACATCTGTACAGGGGTGGTAGATATAACGTAAGAAATACAGAAAGATTTGTGCCCTGTGTAGGCAGACAGAGTAGTCTAGGACATCTTAAAAGGCACTAGATGCCTTTGTATGAGCAAGTGAACGGAGCCTTCTGTACCTCCAATACCAGAAAAATAGTTTTATTACAGTATAACTTTACATAGAGAAGAAAATAAATCTTATAAGTCAAAGATGTTTGAAACAAATGCAGAATTCCAAGTATGCTTAAGAAAGTGTATTGCACTGTAATTTTAATAACCCTGCACAAATTAGACATTATGAATAACGCAACAGGTACAGCATTACAATAACCATTATAGTCACACAGAGTGGTTTGTGATATCCTGTACTAAATAACAATGTGAGTTAAAATTAGAATTTAATGTGGATTGTTTTTCATTCAGATTGATGAATCAAGTGGCAGAATTCTAAGAAGTGTCGGGCACCTTTCTGAAAACACGTATTAGCTCTAACTGCTGGGGAAAAAAAAAAAGAAATTAAGATCCATTGTTTAAAATTAAAACCAGCTCGTTTGTTCAGATTTTATTAGGTTTTGTGGGGAAAGCACACACAGAGCATGTCCCATGCCAGAATGCGTAGATTACTTTATTATAAATTATATATGTACATTCTCAGCCCTGAAATTCTTGATCAAAAAAAATGCTTGGAAATGCTACCAGATTTCCAGATTATTAGTTAAAATTATTAGACTCTGTGGTCTGTTCTGCAAAACAGCTAGGGTAGTCTCAGTTATCCCTTTCGTTTTGAATACCTGCCTACATGCCCAAGCAATCTTCTGTGTTTGCTGTTATTAGACATCTTTGCTGGCATTTCTAGGACTAAGAATGTGATAAGTTTCTGAGCATACTCTTAAGAAGTCATCACACCTAAGTTCTCAGTATTTTTCCTCATCTGTCTGTCTTCCTGCAGGCTTCACACTGCAGCAGTGAGGATGAAAAGCTCAGAGTAATCACGGTTTGAAGAAAAACTGCCTATATCATTCCTTAGTAAACAGAGGAAATAAGTCTCTGTGACTATTATCAGCTGTAAGTAGAACTTGCAGAAGTATTCTTTCCTTTTAAAGAAAAATAATTAAAATAATTAAATTTACTATCTAGAGGTTGTGTGGACAAAGTTTTAGAAAGACAGTTTGACCTACTACCCTTCATATCAGAAAAAGAAGTGGACATCACCATAGTCCTTGGTGAGGACTTAGAGAAGTAAGGCAGGGTAAAAGAGCTAGGCTTACTCATGAAACTGAATTAGACTCCACAACCTAACTCTTTCAAGCTATTGACAGAAGCATGAAATACACAATAAGAAGTAAAATCTAATTTCCCTGGAAGAAATTTAAGTTTAATCTCTGATTAATATAAATCACACAACATAGCTGGGACATTAAGTAAAAATTAAATAAAAAATAATTATTCATATCTGAAACATAACAAAACACATTTCTAAGGCAATTAATTTATCTTCTAATAGCTTCCACAGAGAATTATTTTTCCCCAGGAAGATTTAGGAAGTGTCTTTGACAAAACTTTTCTGACTATCATTTTTAGCATATCTAGGTTCAGTCTTGTCTATCCTTTATCTGGAGATTCTCTCTCAATTGCCTTTCCCTTCGAATGCTTGAGTTTTGCCTTTTTGTAAAGTAAGGCACAAGAGTTTCAGACTATTAAAAAAAAATATTTTAATGATATCATAGAACTGAGGCTTTTCTTAAAAGACATACTTAGAGAAAACTACAGGTTCCTGGAGCTTCCTCTCAGAACTGAGTTACTTGTTAAGGACCTCATGTTTCTTTGAGGAGATCGGTCCCAACCGGAGTGTTCATATGACTTCCACGGGAGCCAAAATTTCTCACTTTTCACTCTGGCTGCAACATACACTTCTCTGACCTTACTTTCACTGGCCTAGATGTATAAAAGAATGAATATCTGGAAAAGAAAAACCCCAAAATGGATCAAAACACTGCAATGTAAATATAGCTCCCTATCTCCCAAACAGAAAATGAGAGGGAGAGAGAGAGGACTACATCTGGCAGATGGTCAGCTCACTGCTTAGTGCTTCCAGGTGCTGGGACAGTAAGGTGATGGTGCTCTCTGGAATAGAACTGCAACCAGCTATAGCTTCTTTCCCAGGTATTTAATTGAGTTTAGGACAGTCCCATCATAAAACCAAGTGACAAGATCCACACGATAAAGGCACTAGTCTCTAAGGAGAGAAAAATATTATCACAGAGAAAGAAGTGGCTGATGTGCTTTCAATAAAAAATGAATACCTTAGTAGAACATCCAGCAAATGTAACAACATAATTAGCAGATATAACACTGATGCCATCCATGAGATTCACTGTAGCTTTGNCCCAGCCGAAACCAGGACAGGTGTCTTTAATTTCACTTTCATTTACTTCTTTGTTTTCCTGATGCACTTCTGAGAACATCTGTATTTGTTTTTATTCCCAACATCAGATATCCCTCAACAACCTCTGTGTCTGTTTTTAATTATAATGAAATTCTGAAGATAGTATAATCTTATATTCTTTATTCAAAAAACTTAAGGGGGAAATGCCTTAACTGAGTCATTACAAATTTGGGCCCACATTGCTTTCCTGCTACAGTATGGAGACCTTTCCACCATCAAACATGGAGTATTATACAACACATGGAATTTTATGACTCAAATCAGCAACATTGTGGAGCAGGAAATTGGTCTGTCTTATAATAAATATAACCGATTTATTATCTTTATACCATGAGGTTTTTCTGCTACACATTAATGTATTCTGCTTTCCTGCTTTTCTTTAGTCATGACCACCACAAATAAAATCAAAATCAAATATCCTTACTATACAGCTTCATATTATTATGTACTGAAGCAAAAATAAATATACACGAAGGCTCTCAAAGAACTGTAGAAATTGGTACCGACAGCTACATTGAGTAATCTGAAACATGGGGTTTTTTCTCCCTTTTTTTTAACATTTAGGCTTAATCAAGCCATGGTGACAGCAGAGAACAACAAATGTATTAAATAACAGAGTGTCTACATTCAGGAAAGTGTAGCTTTTATTAAAACTTGTGTGTATTCACACTCTTTTCTTTTTAAACTTACTGGAAGCTGCATTCATAGGAAAAAGTACATCCATTTTAAACATCGTTGAGTGAATAGACATATTGGAGCAGAAGTTTGGAGGAAAAGGCTTTCAGGTGTTACTGATACTTCAGTCAACTACAAATCCCTCCCATAAACCTTACAACTTATGACTGCAACAGGAAGCAAAAACTAAGGTCAGGAACAGTCCTCCGACCTCCACATCACTGGAAGTGAACCCAGGAGCAGCTCACATGGAGGTAAGGAAGACCTGAATCCAGGCTGCAGCTTTCCCCACTTGGGCTCACTCCATCCAGACCAAATGTGCATGAGCCTATGTGAAAACACTAAACTTGCTGTATCTTTCCCTCTCAGCAGTGACCCAGAGTTTGACCTACATCCGCATCTATAAGGGACTTTTTGTCCTTTATAAACCATGTGAATGCCTTACACCAAAAATGTTTTTTTTTACATTTTATTTGTAAAAAGTAGAGACTGCATTAGCTTGTGGTTAAAGGACAAGCTGAAACATAAAAGACAAGGGGACAAGCCTGAGTTCTGCTTCTGCAACCTCAGATAATTTAATTTCCCTCTCAGTTCCTGAAAAATAGAACAGGAATGATAATCAATAATGTTTCATGACCTTACAGAGATACTGTGTGCATCAAAGCATGGCAATATGATGGGAATCAAGTCTGTGAAGAAACTCCTAATATCTTTGTTTCTGAACTCTGCAGGAGTTTCACGGTCATAACTACCCTGAAAATTTCCATATCAAAATTACCATAAAGTTGTTGTGGTTGTTCCTGCTCTAGGCAGAAAAGGAAAGGGAAACTAAGAAAAAAATCCTTAAAAGGCAATTTTCTGAGCCACTATCTCCCATCGTTATGCACTTAAGAAAGGCTTCAAAAGCCCTGTGAATGAAGCACTCCATCCTCATGTTTTTGTGAGACAAGGCTCAGTGCCTGCATGGTCCAGGCCTTGCTGCACATGATGGTAACAGCTGAAATTGCAGTGCCACCATGGTGCAACCTCACAACTTTTCCTATGTTATATGACCTCCTGAGCAAACAGATGGATGAGGAAAGAAAGGGGACTGAAGGGAGAATGGGCGCTGTATTTCCTTTATAACATCCAGTAAATACAGGTTTATCTAGCTGAGAAAAAGTTGAAGACACTTGAACTGTTTCAGCTTCTGGCTGTTCCCTGGCTAGCACTGCACCAGTAATGGCTGGAGCACGCAAAAGTATAAATTATATGATGTCTGCTGGATGTTAATCAATTCCTTTCTGCTTTGAGATGTTTTGAATTAATTGTGTTAGCAAAAACTATTCTTTGGGATATGACAGGTATCATTTCTTTCATGCAGACTCTATCAAAGAGATAAAGGTAGAAAAAATGGGTATACCTGCTGCTCTGTTCACTATATCCACAGACAGGCAGGGTGAATAAGCACTGCAGAATTTGGCAACGTGTTCTTAAAATTATAAGTAATGATGACTTTGAATGATAAATCTACAGTGCACAGAGTTCTTAAACTCAGAGAGGCAGCAATGACTCTTTACATTCCCAAACAATATAATTTTAGGACTTACTTCCCAATACAGAACATTTCCACACTGCCACTCCCAGATACGTCCTGTAAATCAGTACAGATAATGTAATTCAAATTTTGGCAACTTTCCAGGAAGGCTATACAGCTCGTTGCTGAAGAACATAAAATATAAATTGAATGGGAGATCCTGTTTTGTGGAGCTTATTACTTTCCGCTGCTGCTAGATGTATTCACACATTCCAGCTGACCTTAGCTTTCACAGCAGGAGAGACTAGCTTGAATTTGCCACCTTCACTGCCCCTTTTATCCATCCCACCAGAAATTTCGGTAGCTGAAAATTAGAGCAACGTGAAGCTCCAGGGAATCAATTCACAAGGAGTGTTATTAAATTTTCCTTCAATCTGGAAGCACATGCAGCTGTGACATTGGGATTTCAGATAAAACCACATGAAAATGCCCTCACCAGGGGGCTGGTCCAGGGAAGAGGCAGAGGAGAAGGCTGGTATTGGCTAACTCTGTCCTTATTCCCTCTACAAGTGGCCTCCTATGAGAGAACAATGTTTCTGGAGAAAGAAGAGGGACTTACCAAGTAGGACACAAATATACAAGGTATCTTGATTTGCAGAGCCAGCTGCATCAGCAACACTAGGAGAAACTTAGATTGCTCAAGGTTTTGAGCTGAGGAATTCCAGAGCATCCAAGTATTCTTATAATCCATGAAGTGGGAAAGGATAGACACTTTACAGTAAGCCCTGTTGCTAAGGTTTGCTGTCACCCATGTGCCCTACCTCAAGTCAAATTTTTTGCAAAGCTTGATCTCATTTTGTATTCACAGCATGCAGAACAGCAGGTGGATTTTTTTCCTTTGAACCTTTGTCATCCTAATCTATGTCTGTATTCCCTAATATTTAGAAATATTCCAGCTCCTGATTTCTGATGAACAAGGTCTGAACCAAACCAAAATATCAACTTAGTCACTCCAAAAAAAACCTTGTTTCAGCCTCTCTTGAGGCCTCTACATAGAGAAGTAGGTTTGTAACTAAAGGCCAAGCCAGTTTGTGTTAGTGGTTTCATTACAGATATATCACTGTTCTGTTAATTACATTAACAACCGTGATGGCATTTATTTAATGACTCCATAATTGATAACAGTATTGAGAGAAAATGGAGTGTATGAATTCTCACAATACCATCCACCAAAGAGAAATATCTTTACAACACAGGTAAGAGCAACCACATTTTTACACTACTGCCCCAGAGGAGTTTTTCATTAAATGCATATTTACTTACAGAGCTAAAGTTCAATGGTAATAGGTATTTCACAAATAGTGTCCTGCAGTTTATAATTATTAAAGTTGGCTAGTCAGCAGAGGGCACCGAAGGGAACATTATAATAGATTCTGTTGATATAACCACCACTGCCACCAACTCCTGATGGCTTGAGGCTCAGTATGAATGAGTGCAGCCCCATGTATTTTATTAAAATTGTTGTTTGTCTAATAAGAAAGCCATTTACCTGCTGTGTGCGATGATGTTCCTTGATAGATGTTATTGCTTACTTTCCTCTCGCTCATTGTTTTGGCTCTTGCAGAAATATGGGAGAATAACTTTTTTTTTTAAAATTTTTGGACGTATCTGAGAAAATTATACACAGCATCCTCCTTCACCATTTCTGTCTTAATAATTGCTCTTGCTTATCCCTAAATGTATACCAATGAACATTACCTTTTAAATATTGGAATACTTAATCAGAGAGATATCTGGTTTTAAATCATTGCTGAACCCAGAAAATGAATAGCATCTCTTTTCCTTATAGAAATTGTTATATTGGTTCAGACCAATGGTATGAAAGTGATTTCACTTTTCTATTTTCCTTTTGATCTCTAATGGGTTTAAACTGGTATTCCATCTAAAGGTCAAGGTCTGATATTCCAATATTTATGGTGGGTTTCACTGTAATAATTCTTGATGATTCAAATGAATATTCAATCCTTTTTAGTATTTTTCATTTGAGGAGCCTAAATTTCTTCCTGTAGTAATAAGCTTCACCATCTAGACAGGCAATTAATTTCATTTCCCACCAGTCATGGCAACTGCATGTTAAGGCTTGTGAGGATACTTCCTATGACATTGCATGTACCACAACTGGTGCATTTAGTGATGGGCTTATTGGGAATGTAATAACTCATCCTCAGTGATGCTGCAATTGTTATTCTTCATAGCACAATTGCACATGAAGTTGAATATTTCTGCCATACTTATTTTATCTCTTGTTTGCCAATATTAGAAAAGACAGGTTTATGAAAAAAAAATTTTTGTTTTTCCTTGTAGCTATAAACTTCCCACAATGGAAAAGATATTACAGTTCTATAGATTTTTAACTCTCTGTAGAACTACATATCACATACATATTACATATACATATTACATATTATATATTGCTATTACATATCACCCTGCAGTGATACAGGCTGGGCACTGCCTGGCTAGGGAACAGCTCTGCTGAAAAGGCCCCTGGGATCCTCTGGGCACAAGCTGGAGCATTAAACCCAGTCAGCACGAAAGGCTAACTGCATCCTGGGCCGTACAACCATGAGTGCAGCCGGGAGACTAAGGAAAGTAACCACCCCCATCTCTACTCAGCACTCGTTAGGCCACACTGGGAATATTGTTCCAGTTTTTGGTTCCCCAAATACAAGAAAGATGTTGATAAACTTGGAGATGTTCAGGAGGCTGGAGCACATGATTTATGAACAGAGCTCAAGGCAACAGAAGTGGAACTGGGAGTGGAAAAGTGCACAGAGTGAGTTGAATAAAAACCCCATGGCCATGAAACCATTGAAATCTCTTGACAAGTGCTGCTGAGTTTTCCACAGCTCTAATACCATTCTACTCTGATTTTGAGGCATTTGGAGAAGTCTAAAATCAGTTTGCTTACAATCCCTGCCCTACCGGTGTTTTTTGAATTATTATTTTAGAAATACTTTAATGCTAAATCAACATTCTCTTGAGTATCCAAGAAAAAGTTTCTGTAAACAACATGTAATTTTGAAAGTGATGAAAGGCTAGCTGAGTGGCAAAGTATTTTTGAAAACTCCTAGCAGTGTCCATGATTATTTAAAATGCTATCCCTCATTTATCAGCCAAAGGTTATCACTGTATGCTGCAACATACATCTTCAGTAAACAAAACACATAACATGATTTACCATTTTCTGCAGTTACCTTCTGTAACGACCTATACATTTCCAGTGCTTGATCGTCGGTCAGGGTAAGGCCATTTAATCAATCCACTTAAAGTATATATCTAATATTATACAGGGGCTATGATTATATATTGATGTAGTTTTGAAGCCAAGCCTAAAATTATCAGTGTTCACTTTGTCTAAGTGAGGCAGCATATAGACTTCACACTCCAAAACCACACCAAAGTATCAGGAGTTTTGCTAAGTCTCAAGGTGTGTCAAAGCAAATCTTTTTGTCTCAAAACCAGGGAATAGGAAGTCTGTAAGAAAAACAGTCACTTGCTGAAAAAAAGTAACTTCTCTGAGCATCTGCCTATTGGACTTTCTCTTATTATCCCCATACCCACACCATCCCTTATAGAGACAACAGCCTGTTTTGACAAATGCCAGCATATTTGGCCAGAGATTTGTGGATGGAATATGTAGATAAGGCCTTAAATGATCTTGAAAAAAGAGATAGGATATGAGGAAAATTTGGAAGTGGCACTTTTAAATTGATTACTGGGGTCCCCTTTTCAGATTCTGATTGGGGATAAGAATCCAAATATTGTTTTTCCCAAATCAAAATGTAATTAGAATAGTACTGTACATGATTTTTTCAGTCTGTATTCAGTTATAAGTGGCATACAGTTTTCCAAATTGAGTCTCTGATTTACAAATGCCAGTTAAATGACTTCTGCATACATGTTAGAACGCTTAATTTCTTTGCATAATAATTTTGGTAAACAGAGAACACTTTCAAATAAAGCATCATTTACAATATTAAGTAAAAGAAATACCGGCATAAAAATCTGCAAGTGCAATTTGTTTTGACTTGCCATTTAGATTAAAATCAGTTTAACGTAAGCACTGTGGGGCTTTAAACAGTGCAATTAAACCTTATTATGTATGACAAATAATGCCATTATTAATGAGATTTTTCAAAGAAAAAGTTTATTTGGTTGAATTAAAATCTAAATTGCTCCACATATAATAAAAGCCACTGTCAAGCTCTGCACACAACACTCAGTTATGTCTCACACTGCATGGACATGCCAAATAGAAGGCTGAGGGTGAGGAGCCTGCTGCCCTGCCTTTCACACAAAACAAAGGTATAGCCTAGCTCTGAGCGTCCATGGCTGCAACAGCTCTGCTAAACAAGCTTCACAGGGGAAGTTTAGTTCTGCATTGTGGTGCCTAATATTTCAGTATGGTGAAGAATCAAAGCCCTAAAATCGTCTGATGAAAATTATACACACAAAGGGATGCCCACCTGTCGTGGTTTAACCCCAGCCAGCCACTGAGCACCACGCAGCCGCTCGCTCACTCCCCCCGGGTGGGATGGGGAAGAGAATCAGAAGAGTAAAAGTGAGAGAACTCGTGGGTTGAGATAAAGACAGTTTAATAGGGAAAGCAAAAGCCGCACACGCAAGCAAAGCGAAGCAAGGAATTCATTCACCACTTCCCATC
>VZTQ01011773.1:0-10089 GCA_013400755.1 Pelecanoides urinatrix | reverse complement strand
GGCCCGGCCCGGCCCGGCGTTGCTCCGCGGCGGGGCCCGGCGCAGCTGCCGTCCGTTAACAGCTCAGGCCGGCCAGCGCTCGCTTCTGCTGCGAGCGGACGGCGACCCGCAGCTGCCCGGGGGCCGTGTGCCGGGCGCTGCCCCGCTTCGGGCGGCCCTCGGTGGGCGGGAGCCTGCGCTGTCCCCGAGCCCGGCGTGTCCGTGCCGGCTGCGGACTGCCGGTGGAGCTGGGGAATGGCCCCGGCCCCCGCTGGGGCAGGGTAGCGGCCCGGGTTGGAGGCGGTACAGCAGCCCCCGGCGGAGGTGTGCTGGGGCCGGGGCGAGCGGGCAGGCAGCTGCCCGGGCAAAGGTGGTGGTGAGCTGGTGGGGTGAGCAGGGAGCTCTTCGAGGCCGCGATCGTGAAGCTGAGCCTTTCTAGCTCTTTAATCTTTTAGCCATTGATTTTCCTGTTAATGAGATTTTTTTAAACCTCGAATCACTTGAAAACCCGAATTAGTTGAACTCAGCTGTGTCTGTAAAGCTATTGCTGTCAGTTGCAACAAATATTCCTTCCTGTGTCTAGCTAGAAAAGTCTCCAGGCTAGTATCTTTACTTCATGGCCTCTCTTTTAGAAGAATACTTGCTGCCTGACTACTGGCTTATTTTAAATAAATATAGTAGACCTATGGGCTTTAGACTTAAGCCTCTGTGGTAATAAATCAAAAGTGTACCTTGGAATGAGATTCTGAAAGCCTATATTTAAGATATCAATTAAATAAAATAAAATTTTGGTTTGTCCTGCCTTCAGCAGTATCCATTTCATTTTTCTTAGCTGCTGTTGTTGGATTTGTTTGTTTTGTGACTCCGTCACCTATGTAAAACTAGAAATCTGTTAAAATTTCTTACATTATAGGTATATTTGGGTGGGGAATACAAAAACTCTTTCTGAAAGTATTGCTTAGGCAGTTCCTGGGTGTGGGGCTGCAAATCTCAACAGCTGCTAGTAATCTGCTACTAAGCTGGGTTGTGCTGCCACTGGTGGGGAAAGGATGGAGACGGGAAGGGAAACAGTGCATTAGTAGACAGCATACGGCAAAACGGTGCTGTGTCATCCCTCCAAGTCCAGATGGTGTGCTTGTATTTTTAGAAGGAACTGGAGGAGGGGAAAAAAAAAAAAGGCTGACCAATTTTTTTTTGGTAGACATGAAAAACTTCATACATTCCAAATCAGACTGCTAAGTCATTCCTTCAGATGAGATTTATATGGTGCAATTATTTAAGCTATGGTCCAACAACAATTTTATGCTAGTCCAGAATATTTTACGTGAGGCTGGCTGAGATGTAGCATGGACTAAATCCTTTGTGTAGTTCTGAAAGTCGCCGTACTGATAAACGCAGATGCCACAAACTAGGAGAGTTTATTTGCTCACCATAGTTATGTACCAGGTGATAGACCTGGAGAGGAGCTGTAGTCTGTGCTGCGTCAGTGCCGGGGCCTGTTACCCTGGGAAATGTTAGCGGGAAGTACTATTTCACTCTTCTGAGATGAAATTCAGCTTTGCAACAGCTGATGTATTAGTTTAGGCTCAAAGATTGAGTAATTATTTCTTAGGGGGCCTTGCTTAGCTTTTCATGGCTGTGTAAAATTTGACTCAGAATAAAATAAGATTGATGAAAGCTATTTGCTTCACCTTTCCTTCTGGGATGAGAGCTGAGAAAAGATGTGGATAGAGAAGCAGGTGCTGGGGACGTGGAGGTGTTGGTGCACTGCTTTAGCCTGCACTGGTTGGGGTTGAAAATTTGGATAGCAAATCCATGAGGGGGGAAGCTGGGGTAGTCTATTGGTGCCATACTGTGTCCCAGGCCATTGTGTGTGTAGGAAATACCAGCAGAACTTCCATGGAAAACATCTCTGATGTGAGCTTTGGGAACTATTCACCACCAAATATAATAGTGTTGTATTATAGACTGGAGGTAGCTGGGAATCAGCTCTGTTTCAGATGTTGTGTAGTAGAGTACTACAACTTGAGCGTGTTGCTGTGCTGGTACAGACTGTGGCTTATGGGCCGGAGCTACTTTTTCTTTAGCATAACAAAGGGGGGTGGTTTGGAAGGAGAAATGCTCTGTGAGCAGATGGAACAGCAGCTGAAACATGTATCTTTACATTATGGCATCAGGCCTTCAAAACCAATAAAAACCACTCCTGCAGAGTCGTGAGGGGATGGGCGGTGACTATCTAGTGAGCTTCCACCTGCCTCTTGTGACTGCTATAAAGGGTCACTTTCTCATGTCAAAGGCAGCTAATGACAGAGTGAGTCCCAAGTAAAGAAGAAAATTGTCCACATTACCCCTCTCATGGGTTCTGGATTTCTCAGGTATTTGAGTTGTGGGGAAATTAGCTCCTTCTTATGTCTATCCTGATTAGAGGCTTGAGGGAAAGCAGTTGCTGGTACTTTTCTACCAGCTGAAATACTGAACTTGTAAATTCAAATTATTGTACCATGAGTTTCAGTCAATTGCTTATAGATCCATCCCTAAAGCACTTGTTTTGAGTTCAGATGTACTATAAAACTGAAAACTAACAAGATTCTTTTAATTCCAGAGGTAGTTGTGACACTTGCTCAGCGTTGAAAAAACTTTACTCATCACTGACTTGCAATGTATTTGCAATGCAATCCTGCAATACAGTGACAACACTCTGTTTTTTATTTGTCAGAAATATTTGGTTTGGCCAGGGATGGCCACATAACAAGGAAATGTGTATCAGAGTCATCAGTGGCATCAGGCATACCTTTGGGAGATAGCAAACTGTGATCCTTCACATTAATTATCTGCTGGGTTGATGTGGATTGACTTCTTTGAAGTGGCAAGTGAGGAATAATGGGCATTTATAAATGTTTGTTTTTTCTGAAAGTAGGTAGGAAAAAGTTGACTTCCCAAAAGTTTCTATAATACCTTAAAAACCCCCACTGCTTCAAAAAAACAGTCATGCAGAGGTCTAGTGACTTGTCAGGCAAGTCTATCTTATTTCATACTTTTGAATGAGAAGTGTGCACGGTTGTGCCATCAGGCAAGGCATGGTCTTGTGTAGTGTTGAAGCTACCACAGCTGTCTGACTTTCACTTCCTGGCCTGAAACAGTAAAGTATTGGGATATTACCCTTTTTTTGCTTCTGGTACTACCTGAATTTTATATCAACCACAAGTGAAAAAGCACATTTTTTTAACCCTTTTCAAGATGGCCGAAGTAGTAACGAGTTAAAATATTTCAGATATTTTCCTGAGTTTAGAGTTTATTTTAGTAGGGATCACTGTAAAAAGTGGAATGTTAATTTATAAGCTTTGTTCAGTTAGGTCTTTCAATGACCATATGAGGGCACCATATGTTATTATCCTATGACTAGCACATTGAGGCACATAAATTTTTAGTAACTTTCAGATGCTATGGTGAGTTGTTACTACCTGCTTCGGAATTTGCATGTATAATAGGTATAGTGAATCTGTTACGTCCTGTGTTTTACTCTCTTGTTCCTGAACAGAGAACCATCATTTTACATTTAGTAACCATAGTAATGGCTGCATATAATTAAAACCTAGCGTTTTCTATCCCAACTGTGAAATAAGTAGAGCTTGTTAAAAATTCAGGATATTGTTAGTTGGATTTTTCTTTAGTCCTTTTTTTGCTTTTTGCATATCTAGGAATGCGACATCCAAGAGAAGATTAACTTTGAAATCCGCATGCGAGAAGGCATCTGTAAGCTACTTGCAGTGAGCACACAAAAAGACCAACTCTTGCAAGTGGTTAAAAACCTGATGGTTTGCAATGCTCGTATACTTGCATACAGGACAGAGCTACAAAACCAAAAAGAAGAGCCGGTCTCGTGCAGAACCGAAGAACGGTGAGTAACAGCTCAAATTCAAATGGAGCATTATGAAGCAGGCTTTTGCATACGTGAATTCTTAGCAGCCTGTCTAGGAAAGTGGATTTAAACCCTTCCTTCTGTCTTCCCCCATACAAACATGCTGCCTTAAAACATTACTTTATAAGACCATTCCAGTATCTGCTTTTTACTTTAAGAAATTAAATACAGGTCATTTTTCTTGGTAGATTTTGTTATTGACATTAAACTAGAATTCAGCATCTGAATATCAGTAACATAATAGACATATTTTCTTGATTACCTTTAGCATACAAAAAGGTACCTAAACAAGTCTGAAGGAATAAAACAAAACTACCCAAGTCAGAATACACCTATTTCTGCTTTTCATTCTTTCTATTGTTATTAACGTCCCTTTAATGATGGAATCATCGTGGTTAATTGATACCCTCTGCTGGCCACTTTTGTTAACTACAGCAAAGTAATAAGTACAACAATAAATATGAAGAAAAATCAGTTTAGTTGAAAATATTCTCATGTTATAATGTTATAACTCTTGAATGAGCTAAAGTATATGTGGTTTATTCGAATAATTATAATTTTTTACCTAATGGAATATATTTTGGGTGCAATGTTGAGAATTGTGGTGCAGAGATACTATTGCTCTCAGGTTATTACTTAATGAAATATTATATTGCAATTTAGCATAGAAACTCTTCGAGTACATGCTTAGCTCCAGTTAATTGTATCTGTAGGAACAGTCCTGTTACTTTTTGCTTTCAGAAATGTGGTCTTGTAGGAGAAATTTATTGAAGGAAAGAATTGCATTTTCTGACTACATCAGCTATTATCGTGAAAGCTGATTTTGAAAGCTAGCCCTTATGATTTGTGGTATTCTATAATTATTGCGGTTGTATTGCTTTTTTCTATTAAGATGAAGACCTTTATAGTGATTCATTTTTTATTTATGTTTTTAACGATGGAATACTATCAAGTATGCATATATGCTGATGTTCTCAACTCCTGGTCATTGATGTCGGTGACCACAGAATGGTGATGGCACATGTCCAGAACAGAGCAGGGATACTTGGAGATATATCTGAACAGCTGTATTGTTTTCCTACAGTCATAGTCAGCTGTATTGTTTACTTGATTTTTGTCCGTCACGCATTGCTTAGAGTTCTGTCTCAAGGGGTTCTTTGAATTGTCAGTGGAGGTCATTAGAAGAGATGCATGCTGTAGAGTTATTTCTCTACCATTTAGATTGTGTCTTTGACAGTTGATAGTCCTTTTGCAGTTCTTTTTCACTATTTGCTCAAGACTGGAATTTGGTTAAAGCTTAATCCAGGTGTGACGATGATGGCTGAGAGAGAAAATTCTAGGGTTTTCAAGTGAATTTTGACCCTGTTTCTTGTTACATGGGTCTGTAATCTGAGTTCTGAAGGTGTTATAGCTGCTTCTGGAAGTCAGGATATTGGTAGCAGAAATTTTCATTTCACTTTATTTGGTTAGGAGTTAGGAGCAGTGGCAGATATAAGGAGAGCACTCTATTGTATCTCATTATCTACAGATTGTTTTAATTCAATTTAAGGTTGACCTTGAGATCTACACTCTGGGTGCTTAGCAAACTGCCTGCATGTAAAATCACAATACTAACAATGCAACATTTTGTAACTGGTCTCTATTAATAGAGGAGGAGGCAATTCTCTAACCAATAACAGAACCGATAAATTAAGTTGCTTATTCATTGATGTGTACAGAAGGGGAAAAGTATGATTGATCAAACGTATTTGATTCTGTTGGAGCTAGAAAAGACAAGGAAGATGAATCTACTTGTCTTTTAATACCCAGGTTAAATGAGCTTTGGAGTAAAATCTTCTAGGGAATTAAGAAAATTGATGGTGTACCTTCCTTCCAGATTATCCTCAAGAATCTAATGACTTGCATCTTAAACCAGAGATACCAAATTTAGCTTAAAAGAAAAGCATTTGAAATGAGCTACAATATGAAAACCCTGGCACTTTTTAATGTTTAAAGGGTTGAGTTTTAGAAGTCTAAATGCACAGATCTCAAACCTCGTTTTTCTTTTCTTCTTTTTGGCAGGTCTTCAGACAATGGGACAAAAGACCGGGTGGCATGCAGAGCAAAGGTTGCTATATCAGGTAAGCGGCTGGGTAGTCACTTAGTTATAGGAGCTAATTGGCTGGACAGTAACTTGTAATGCAAATTATATAGACAAGATAATATTTTTAAAGAGGGTATGTGGTTCAGGGGCATAAATCCTCTTGTGCTTTTAAGTTACACACGTGCTTTTGAACATCCTACCTAGTATTTCCATTTTACTTTCAGGGACTTTCACAGTGGGAAACACCTTTTTCTGTTTGTCACTAAACACTGAATACATTTAAAAGCTAAATAAGTGTAAATGTGCTGATAACTTTTTTGTCTCCCCACAAAAACAAACTTTGATGTGATCATAACAGGGTATGTCTAACAAATTGAGGGCGGAATTATAACTCATACGCAAATGTTATTTAGTTAATGCAGATTACATTACTACAGCAAAGGTATAGTGCTATGGCTTCAATGCCATCTAATAACAAGAATATTTAACAGTGATTTCCAGTAGGCTGGTACACTTTCCTAGCCTGTTCTCAGACTTCAGCACTATGAATTTATCATTTTGTTTGCCTATGCCAATAGTGAATGTTACTACGTTCAGCATTCCTGTAGTTGTTCATTGTGGCTGTTCTGCTAGCTTTGCTAACAGATCTGTTTGTGCTCCCTGACCTTCTTCATTAAAAATAAAATAGTGTAGAAGGGCTCACTGTTTCAGCTGTTTAAGTTAATTCTGCATATTTTGACATGTCTTTAAGCAAGGTAACTTCTAGTAGAAGAAGAGTGATGAGCACATGGTTCAATAACATTTTCTGCCAGCACAGCTGTTTGCGGAATGTGTATCTGTCTTTCCTCCTTATGGTAGTTGGATGAAAGCATCTGTTTGCCTGTCTGTGCTGTGGTTGCACCTTTCGTCGGATTTATAGAGTTATCTGCAGTGAAGACTTTAGGAATCATATAATACACTTTTGTTATCTTTAGAAAATCAGAACAGTGTAAGGACTCTATTTTTAGTACAAAAAATTTTAGAATATGAAACATTTAGCTAGTTTCTTTTGATGGGACAAGAGAACAGGAGGGTGAAATACACCACTTCCTATTATGTGCCATCTGTTAATGATTCTGTCCTGTTACTAACATAGTGTTTCTCAAACTGGAGGTTACAATCCTCGGAAGTATGGCATAGATCGAGGTGAAGAAGAGAAAGAGGCATCAACTACCTCATTGTGAACTCAAGTCTGTGAGTGCTGGGATGCTGCCATGCCTCGCCCCTCTTCAGATACTCGTGTTAGGAAGCCGAGCCAAGTCCAGTTTATAGCAGGAAAGCCTAAATGTTCTTCTTGGCCTCTGCTGAGAGATTTATGCTTTCTAAAAATCATCTGTTATTAACTCTTTATTTTCCACTGTGTGCACCTGACAAGCAGCAAACTGGAGTACATGAGAAGTAATGGTGGGGACAGGCTTGTTCATGCTTGGCAAGGGCAGGAGCTTCTGGGCAAGATGCATGATTGGGAGATCCTGAGATGACATTAATATGTCTCCCTGGTTCCTCCTTGCATTGTCCTCTGACCCATTACCCTGTGTCCATTTAGCATGCCAAATCAGGTCTGCTTCCACAGCTGCAGTATGTTCACATCGTCCCATTATTCTTCCCTGCTTTCCCAATTCTTGTGTAGCATGTTGGGCATACTGCATTTCTTCTCTCTTGTATGCCAACCTTCAGTGGATTTGCAACTGGAGTTGCCCCGCATGTTTGGAAGGCACATGTGCATGTGCACATGCCTGCCTTCTTGAGAATGCAGTTGTGAGTACAAGCAGCGTGAATCAGGAGATGCCGTGACTGAATTGTCTGGGAGAGGTTAGAAACAAGGAGTGAATGGTAATTGTGACTGTGTATATAATATGTAGTAATATGACAGGGCATGTAATTTAAGAATTGAAGATATAGTATGAATTTTTTAGGGGAAAGTAATCCATCCACTTAGAAATATATCAGCGTATCATATGGTTAGTACATGCCAGAGGCTTAGACTATTACCAAAAAAAAGTGCAATCATGTGGCCAACACCAAAAGTTCAGGAACAGCTATGCAGGAGTACTGAGGAATGTACGCCTACAGAAAGCAGCTGTATGTCAGATACTATGTGGGGCGTGCATTCCTTAATCCACAGATTTTCACACTTCTATTATTTTTACTTATTTATCCCCCACGTGTGTGAATAAATTATGTAATTTATGCTATCTTAATCAATTATTTTGTCAGAAGACAATACATTGAAAGTTGATCAAAAAGCATAATCATAATTTAAAGTAATTTTATAAAGGAATCACTGGCTTTAAATCTGATTAACTGTAGTGCTTGAATGTATCCAATTTGAATCTGCATGGATTTACAGCTAATGGTAACTGAAATTAAGGTGTGTGAAAATTGATCTTTGTTTTTGATAAATGGCAGCTCTTTCAATCCAAGAATGAATTGAAAACTGGTTTACAAGTATCATGTTAAACTTGTTCAAGCAATTGACTATCTATATCCTGATGATTTTCTGACTAAGGTGTAAATTTTTCAGCTAGCATGCTATTGAAAGTGGCATATAGAAGTAATCTTTAACCTAGTACTCTAATTGTTAGTAAGACCTCTTGAGTGCATTAAAATTGTCTTTCAGAGTTTGCTATGATTAAAATAAAATTCTTTTTTCATCTTTAACTATTTTCACATATTTATGTAAATTGAAAACCTTTGTCTTTTAGGAAAGAAACATTCTGTGCTTTGTCTCTGACAGAGATAAATACGTATCTATATTTTTAAAGTTTGAGAGAGAATTCTGTAACTGTTTTAATGAAACTATTTCTGTTTCCTTATTTTAAAAAACTAACTATTTTTAGGAATGCTTACTATGCAAATGCATCTTTAGAAGTGAAAGGCAGTTTCAGAACGTGGTGATGTATTGATTTTTAGGTAGTTGTGGCAGTCTAAAGCTGTATACCGGCAGTTCAGTGCTGAAAATTCATTATTTTTCATGAACACTTAAAAATAGATGAATTTGCAAGTTTCAAAATTGAAATAGCATGTATAATAAGATGTCCCGTAATACCAGTCGCCAAGGCAAGCAGCTTTGGTACCGGCACGATGGGCAGTAGAGCGCTCCAGCACAGCGCACAGTGGGGTTTCCCGAAGCGGGGAGACCTCAGGGGCAGCCGAGAGAGTCGCCGGGAGCCCCCAGCTCGTGCGAGAGCGGCTGACGGGACCTGGACAGGGCCAGGAGCAATGTCAGCCATGCCCGCCCACACGTATAAAAGAATCCCTCAGGGAACGCTAGCGAGCAGGGCGTGGCGTGGCAGTTTGCGCGGAAGGACCTGCAGGAAGGACGCTGGAGCTCTGCCGGCTGGACCAGGGAGCAATGGTATCCACCCGGCAGAAAGCCATGGCCTCTCTAAGCTCTGCACCCGCCATGACTGAGGCAGCTTCCCAGGCAGAGCTCCGGTGGGAACCCGCTGCCGCCCAGGTGCCAGGCTGCAGCTGTGCCTGCTCTTACACCAGCACCGGCCGGCAGCAGTGAGCACACCTGTGGGAGCTGCGCCCAGGTAGAGAACTCCTCCGCTTAGTGACACAGCTCTGGGAGGAGGTGGGTAGGTTGAGGAGTATCAGGGAGTGTGAGGGAGAGATAGGCTCCTGGAATCGCACCCTACCTTCCCTGAGACAGGCCCCACAGGCAGACAGGACACATGATACGGAGGATTCCCTATCCTCTCTCCGCCTGGNGCTGGTGACAGATGGGGTACACCTGTCTCAAAGGGGGAAAAGGGTCTTTGCACAGGAGTTAGCAGGGCTCATTGGAAGAGCTTTAAACTAGATTTGAAGGGGGAAAGGGATAAAACCAGGCTCTCCAGAGATAAGCCTGGAGGTAGCATCCCGATGCTTGAGGAATGGTGTGCTAGTGAGGTCCTTTGGTCTGCCATCTCAGTAAAGGTAGGGGATGGAGATCCATGCGGCAGCACAGACGCAAGGGTTATGGATGTGTTAGAAACCACGGAAGTGCCTGAGAATGGTCACGTAGGAATTAGGGCTTCTTCCCCCCCAAAAAGTGGCGCGATCAATAGCCCAACTGAAGTGC
>VZTQ01011768.1:132299-259671 GCA_013400755.1 Pelecanoides urinatrix | reverse complement strand
GACATTGAGGTGCTGGAGCGTGTCCAGAGAAGGGCAACAAAGCTGGTGAAGGGCCTGGAGCACAAGTCTTATGAGGAGCGGCTGAGGGAACTGGGGTTGTTTAGCCTGGAGAAGAGGAGGCTGAGGGGAGACCTCATCGTGCTCTACACCTATCTGAAAGGAGGTTGTAGTGAGGTGGGGGTTGGCCTCTTCTTCCAAGTAACTAGTAATAGGACGAGAGGAAATGGCCTCAAGTTGCGCCAAGGGAGGTTTAGATTGGACATTAGGAAAAGTTTCTTCACTGAAAGAGTGGTCGGGCCTTGGAACAGGCTGCCCAGGGAAGTGGTTGAGTCACCATCCCTGGAAGTATTTAAAAGACGTGTAGATGTGGCGCTTAGGGACATGGTTTAGTGGGCATGGTAGTGTTGGGTTGATGGTTGGACTCGATGATCTTGGAGGTCTTTTCCAACCTTAATGATTCTATGATTCTAAGGGTAGAATGAAGGATTCTAAGCAGGGAGGTATGGCCGAATAGGTGCTCTCTTCTTTCCTGGCCTTTTCACAGCACCAGCAAATAGTTTTGTCAGAACAGGACAGGCACGATCAGGTTGTCACAACCTGAACCTGAATTGCTGCACAGAAGGACAAACCCTCTCTCAGAAGTGCTGCAACAGCAGATCCAAAGGTGTCATCCTGTTTGTCCTGGCATCAAGTTCTAAAAGCTCTTGCTCACCCCTCTATCTGAATCAAATTCTTGGCTGGTATTACTTAAAATGTTCTTGTTTATAGCAGAATGGGAGATAGCATTATAGAACTTCCCATATTGGTACCTCCAATTTGGAATGGATGTATACAAAAAGGTATCGTTTAAACAGAGCTCTTTTTTAGCACGCTAAAACGACTTTAATGATTCCTTAACATGTAACGTCTTGCATATTGATTATATTTAAAAATCTGTAAGACTTCAAAGTCAAGTGCATAAAGTCAGTGGAAATGAAAGTTAAGATTACTGTGCTCCCCATTGTGCGTTTATTATAAGGTAATGTTGAATTTTATACTCACTGGCTTCCACCACACAGCTTCACCTTCTGTACCATTCTTTCTCTACACCTCCCTGATTCTTTGTCTCATGTCATCCATCTTGTGGACTGAATGAAGAAAGGACGCTTTGTGATCACATCATGGAAGGTTATCATGATACGTGTGCTAAAGTGGCTGAAAGTCAGGATTTATCTTGCAAGGCAAACTTAATGATCACTGTCTGCATCTCCCTATAACACATGTATACTCCACAGAAAAAAAAATCTCAAAACTCCAGTGTGTTCTACCTTGTCCTGAAATGAGAGCAGCACTACATGATTCAAATTTAGTCGAAGTGGTACAGCCAGGGACCTGTCAGTCTGCACAAAAGCAGTATCAGCAACTTCTCAGATTCTATCATCATAGAAAATAATAAGCAATTCCTATGCTTCCATCTGAGTTTGTTATGGCCTCAGGGGTAATCAAAGATTACAGCATCTCTTATAGCTTTCACATTAGTGAAATATTTTCTATCTAACTAGCCCATGATTGGTTTGTAAATGCTGGTTCATACCTTCATATTTTAGAGGACACAGGGGTTAATGTGGTCTAGTTACTGCTTCAGTGTCTATTGCTCTTCAAGTAGGTTTATGCTGATTCTTCATATTAGAGTTCCCTCAGTCCCCTTGCAAAGTGAACCAGAAGTATTTTACATCTGCTGGTGAAGGTGAGCCAGCTGGAAGGTGCTACAGGAAAGGAAAGAGGAGCTGACTAGTAACTTAGTCAGAAATCTCTGTCTCTTCTCCAGCATTAGCCTTGCTGGACTAAGTATCCCTGGCCTAGCCCCAAGACAACTACTGGGAGGAACTAATTTGCTCTTTCCTCTTCTGCATTTTCAGTTATGTCCCTCATTTTTATTTGCTACCTATCTAGTTCTCATTTGAAGGGCCCAGTAATCAGCCGAGGCAGAAGCGGAGGTCTGCAGATAAGAGCGCAGGGCACTCATATCGCCGGCTTCCCTTGCCCCTCTGCGTCAAGTGCCTCTTCTCTGTTTGGCATGGCTCTACAGCTCAGGAGCTTGCTGTTTCCTTAGCAGGGTCTGAATTGAGCCACTTAATGCCCTGCTGCAGTGCCAAAGTACACCCTGGAGCTCGGGGTTGTATACAGGAGGAGCAAATTACAGTTGCAACCAACTGGATGTTGCCAACTCTCATCTATGGTCCTCTTTACTGAAGTAGCCTGTCCATGTGCTCTGATTTCCCCTTTTCCCTTTTGTGAAGTGCTGGAGGGGAGCGACCTGCTCTACTCTGAAACACTCTGCTCCAGAGAGCAGGTGAAGTTTCGTAAGAGCTGTACTTTACACTCATTAACTAACAGCACAGAAAGGAAATTTAAGCAATTAACTTAGGAGGAGAGGTGTTTTGTGGGGTAGCTGTGTATTTTGTTTGGGGTTTTTTCGTTGTTTTTTAATCAAGAAATGGCAAGATTTTTTCTTACAGACATTTTATACCCTTTTTTATAGTCGTGCAGGCACAAAAGGCAATTCAGGTTTGCCTTCTATTCCTGTTGAGCACCTAAACATTTTCCTGTTTCACTTTTAGTTATTATGGATATAATAGTTCATGTTTCCAAGTCATAGCCAGAATCACCCAAACTACAACATGAAGAATGAGCCTGTTACCTTTTATAAAGGGAATAAAAGAAAATAATAGGTGTTTTCCCAGATATTTTCAGGTGAGGAAAGCAGAGGTTCAGGAACCACATAATAAAGCCCAAATTCTGGAAGCACAGACCTCTGCTCTGTGGCTAGTCTTTGCTTTCTTCTCTGACTCTCTTCTCCTCTCACAGTACCTGGCTGCAGAGTCCCTTTACCCTCCATGTCTTCCTCTCTTTAGTTTCCTGTAGTCCCTTTTCTTTGTGTCCTTTAGGCTTTTTGTACCAAGCCAGGAATTCCTCGTTGTCTTCCTATGGCTTTGATGCAAACCAGCAGAGACCTCTTTCAGCTGTGGTAGCAGTTCTTGGAAAAATTTTTCTCAGCCTTTGGAGGCCCTGAAAAATACTTATTTAAGATGGTATATTTTTCCCACAAAATACTTGAACCATTTCTGCTGAAACTTTCAAAAAAGATTGAACTTGAAGCAAACACCTGAAGATACACAGAAATTATTTTTTTTTTTTTTTTTTCAAAAAAGCAATTTTTGACAGCTTTTACAGTTTGTGTTATTTCAACATAAAGATGCAGGTTCCCTAGTTCCTGGCAGGAATCTCTTCGACGAGCAACTCTTTGTTAAATAGGTGAGCCTAAATAAGTACTTTTCTGCCTTGTTTTTAGTCTTTAATACATATTATTCTCAGGAAAAAAATCTTACTTAAAATACTACAGACTGGCTTTAAGGGAGAATCTCTTCAAACATTAATTATCGTTTAAAGTTTCCTGTTACTTTGTATTTTCTCTAACAGGAATGGGATGGATAAGCTTCCTCTTGTCAGTTCCCAGATCAGCAGCCAGATAGGAAACCCTGCCTTTAAGCAGAAAGTGCACTGACATGCACTGCTGAGAAACAGAAATCACCAGGTGCGGTCACCTTTCCCTACGGCTTTACAGGAGTTCGGCATCTATGGTGTGGTTTTTGAGAAATGATTCCTAAATTGTTGCACTACTTCCATTGTTGGGTGTACAAGTAATTAGGTCATCAGCCTAATTCTGTAAAGAAATACACTTTCTGCATACAAATCCTACCATTTGCTGATTCCTCCAGCAAATCTGTTCCTTGGCTATGTGTTTCATCTCTGTCTTTACAGGGAGCTTGGAGCTGGTCTCTCTGACACTTCAACAGTATTTGTTTCTGTTACTGGTCAGCATAGGGAAAAGCTAAGAAGCCTTTATCTTCATTGAATTGCTTTCTTCTCAAGTTAGTAGTATGTTCATGACACAAGGAAGCTGCTTAAAGGGAGAGGGTTGTTAGCCATAAATATTTTAAGCGTTAGACCACTGAAGGGTGTTTTGCAAATAGACTGTGAGGAAAACCTCTCCCTTCAAAGCAAGCAGTCACAAAATTGTAGTTTAAGACAAACAGGGCACATGTGTTGCACCACTGTGCTTATAAAGATTTTGCTAGTTTCTAATTGTAAGTCTTGACCTAAGAAAAATTCTAGAGCACCTTTACAGAAATCTAAATTCTCCATGTGTCTAATGAATACAGAAGTGGCTGATTTTGCAGCATGGTGGCTGTACGTGGCTGGCTTTCCTGCCCTCCCTTAGACCTTTATCACATTGTTCCATGAGAAACTAAGAATTACTGCAATAATTATTAATTAATAAATGATAAAAATGTAGCTAAGAATTAATTCTTGTACTCTTTCTTTCTGAATGTGGGTATAGCTAGTGGTCTTTTAATCTAGATACAGTCAATTTTACGACAATTTGGAAGTACTCTATGGCAATTTAAAGTCATAGCATGAAACCTGTCCTCCTTTAGCATACCTGAAAACCAATGATATGCAGGTTTGAAGCACTGACCAGCTCATGTCAACTACCAGAGCAAGGTTGATTTGAAGATCTGTGCCTTTCAAATCAGCCTTCTCTGTATTCAATCTGCCTGGTCTCACAGTAGAGATACCATGAACTTCAGCTGCTTCCCCAAGTTAACACTAGGGAAAGAGAATCACATTTCTTTCTTATGTATTTGTTAGAAGAGTCAGGTTTCTGCCTTTCTTTGTGTCTTATTTACTTAGATTTAAAGAAAAGAAGAAAAAAAACCTGCCAAACCAAAAAAAAACCCAAACAACAGACTTTGATACTACATTAAGTTTCAGGAGAGGTTTAATTAGAAATGGAATGTTCCTTTAAAGATTCATATCTAAATACAGCACTTTTTAATCAAAAACATTTTAAAGGCTGTTTGTGTAGTGTATGGTACTGATAAAAAAAAAAACCCAAACCCAAACCAGAAACACCATTATTGATTTTTAAATAAGGAAAGCCTATTATTCCTTACTTACTGTGAAGAGTAGATGACAGCTGTCAGCTAGCATACTTGTTGCAATTCTCGATTCTGATTTGCTTTTCATTTATATTCAGCCATTTTATACATTTATATTCAAATGTATATATACACATATAATTTATCCTCTTTTTAGATTTTTTTTTTCAGTATGATAAAGGTAATGATATTAATTCATTTCAGAAGATGAGGCTTCCTGTGTCTTTATTCTCCTGTTCACAGAATATCAAGGCCATGAATTTGTCTCTAACCTCTCTTTGCACAGTTCAGAACTGTAGAGGAAATTCAAATCTACCTAATGGAATACCATTCATCTTTGGTGTTCTGGAGCAGGCTGGGAGCAAGAAAACTGCCAGCAAAACTAGAGCAGACTCTTAAGAAGAAAAGGGTCGTATCTAAGGACCATCTCAAAGATGAAAGCAAAAATCAGGAATCTTGTTTACCCCACATGTTATCTAAGCTGCTTTTCTGACTACAAACTCCTAAGCTAAAGTCTTTTGGTAGGATTCTACTGAAAGGTAATTTTACCTATTTATATTATTTTACTGTCAGATGCCAATATGTAGTGAAACAACAATAGCTTTGCTCTCAGAGTATGTTATTGGTTTGATTTTCAGCAAGTCTCAAACTGTAGTATATTTTTATTTTTTGATGGATCTGGAGGCAAGATGGTTTTGGTAGTGTTTTTTTGTTTAGCTGAACACAGCCGAGTGTTCTGAATAACAGCAGCCTTAATAATAAATAGCAGTTATATAGCATTTTCCATCAGACAATTTTGAAGAGTTGTAAACATGTTATTTAGACCTTTCAGCCTTTTTGTGGGGTTGCAAATATTTTTATCCCCATTTTACAAATGAATAATATAAGGCTTAGGTGAAGTGACTCATGTACAGTTAAACTTGTGAGCCAGCAGAGCCACAAAAGGAAGGGAAATTGTCATATTCCTTGAGTATTAGTTTAACCATTTGGTTTGTACTTGACTTTGTTCTTTTTCTCATGGTCTTTTTCAGACCATGGTCTGTCATGGTCCTAAAAATTCATCTTACAGATACACGGTCTTGTACTATGGTAGTGGAGTGATCTGCATGGATTAAAAAAGAAGCTGCTGATTACTTAAAGCTGGTTCAGTTTAGTATAAAAACCAAACATTAAACCTCAGATACTTGCTTTTTTCCTCATTCTCCATTTGCTTAGGGGGGAATTCTCTTTTATCCCAAAACATTTTCAGCAGCTTTCTGTTTCTTTATTTCACCTACAAAAATCTCCAATCTTCTCTGGAACAGAAAATTTGACATTTTTCTACCATAAGGGTTAAGTCTATTGTTGGTGTTCACATTACAAACACAATCCTTTTATGTATTTATATCCTCACTTGAGCATAAGCCTTATAAGAAACAGAGACCAGATTCAAATTTTTTTTTTTCTGTGGTATCTCACCAATTTGTTCTTTCTTTCGGTTAAGTCTTTCTACAGGAATCAGGAAGGGCAAAGGAAACATTCCCAGCACTGAAAAAATAATAGTAAAAAAGAATTAAAAGGTATTTTCTCAATTATATTTTGATCTCTGTGCTTAGTCATACCACGTTATATATGGAGAAGAGAGGGGCAGGGAGAGATTAGAGTTATTTACCTGATTTTTTTTTAAATATTATAGTTTCTTGATTTAAGCCAGAGAAGTGCAAAAACAGAAGAGGACAGAAGAGCAAAAGATTAGAAAATCTCTGATTTTATTTCAGTTGGACTATGTAGAATGTTTTTCCTTTTGCTTATGTTGGTCTAAACCACTATTTTGGAACTGGTTTAGGAGAAACAAATTCTACTGAGAAGGCTGGGATTCATCCTTGGCCTCCTGAGCTTGGTCCAACAAAGTCTTGCAAATTAGACTTCCTAAGTGAAAACCCTACTGAAAGCAGTCTCTGCTTCAACATAAGATCCCGGTTTGGTCATATTTCAGCCAGCTCCCTCTCCCAGGCTGGGTCAGAACATATCCTAAGATAGAGAAGGATGTATGACGGTGAAATTATTTGTGCTAGCACACAAGATGGATAAATGGGCATGTCAGTAAAGATTTAGGGCTTGTTGCCAAAGCCAAAAAGCCAAAAGAGCTTTAAATTAGAGTTGAAGGGGGAAAGGGATAAAACCAGGCTCGCTAGAGATAAGCCTGGGGGCGGCATGCCAATCTTTGAGGGATGGTGTGCTAGCAAGGTCCTTCGGTCTGCTGTCTCAGTGGAGGCAGGAGATGGAGATCTATGCAGCAGCAAAGATGTAAGGGTTATGGATGTGTTAGAAACCATCGAAGCGCCTGACAATGGTCACGCAGGAATTAGGGTTTCTTCCCCCAGAAAGGTGACGGGATCAATAGCCCAACTGAAGTACATCTACACCAGTGCACGCAGCATGGGCAACAAACAGGAGGAGCTGGAAGCCATTGTCCAGGAAGACTATGATATAGTTGCCATCACGGAAACATGGTGGGATGACTGGCACAACTGGCGTGCTGCAATGGATGGCTATAAACTCTTCAGAAGAGGTAGGCAAGGAGGTGGGGTAGCCCTGTACGTTAGGGAGCGTTTTGATTGTCTAGAGCTTAATGATGGTGACGATAGGGTTGAGTGTTTATGGGTAAGAATCAGGGTGAAGGCCAACAAGGCAGATATTGTGGTGGGAGTATGCTACAGACCACCCAACCAGGATGAAGAGGCAGACGAAATATTCTATAAGCAGCTGGGAGAAGCCTCACAATGGCTAGCCCTTGTTCTCGTGGGGGACTTCAGCTTGCCAGATGTCTGCTGGAAATACAATATAGCGGAGAGGAAGCAGTCTAGGAGGTTTCTGGCGTGTGTGGAAGATAACTTCCTGACACGGGTGGTGAGTGAGCCAACTAGGGAAGGCGCCCCGCTGGACCTGTTGTTTGTGAACAGGAAGGACTGTGGGTGATGTGACGGTTGGAGGCCGTCTTGGGCATAGCGATCACAAAATGATAGAGTTTTCGATTCTTGGAGAAGTAAGGAGGGGGGTGAGCAGAACTGCTACCTTGGACGTCCAGAGGGCAGACTTTGGCCTGTTTATGAGACTGGTTGACAGAGTCCCTTGGGAGGCAGTCCTGAAGAGCAAAGGAGTCCAGGAAGGCTGGACATTCTTCAAGAAGGAAATCTTAACGGCACAGGAGCAGGCCGTCCCCATGTGCTGAAAGATGAGCTGGTGGGAAAGAAGACCGGCCTGGCTGAACAGAGAGCTTTGGCTGGAACTCAGGACAAAAAGGAGAGTTTATGACCTTTGGAAGAAGGGGCAGGCAACTCAGGAGGACTACAAGGATGTCATGAGCTTATGCAGGGAGAAAATTAGCAGGGCCAAAGCCTGACTAGAACTTAATCTGGCTACCACCATAAAAGACAATAAAAAATGTTTCTATAAATACATTAGCAACAAATGTAGGGCTAAGGAGAATCTCCACCCTTTATTGGGTGTGGGGGGAAACATAGTGACAAAGGACGAGGAAAGGCTGAGGTACTTAATGCCTTCTTGGCCTCAGTCTTTAAGAGTAAGACCATTTGTTCTCTGGGTACCCAGACCCCTGAGCTGGAAAAGGGGGAGCTGGGTTTACGTTGGAAAAGACCCTTAAGATCATCGATTCTAACTGTAAACCTAACGCTACCAAGTCCACTACTAAACCATGTCCCTAAGCGCCACATCTACATGTCTTTTAAATACCTCCAGGGATGATGACTCAACCACTTCCCTCAGCAGCCCATTCCAAGGCTTGACAACCCTTTCAGTGAAGAAATTTTTCCTAATATCCAATCTAGACCTCCCCTGGCACAACTTGAGACCATTTCCTCTTGTTCTATCACCTGCTACTTGGGAGAAGAAACCAACACCCACCTCGCTACAACTTCCTTTCAGGTAGAGCTCCATCTGTAGAGCCAACTCAAGTGTTCCTGGTGATGCAAAATAAGCAAGGAACTGTATTACAGTATAGCATTCCTTTGAACGGTAAATTACACTTAGCATTAGCCAAATGAGAAATATGTTCCCTGTTGGGACAAAAACAGCACGAACATGGAGAGAACAGATTCTTTCTAGTTTGCATTGGCCAAGTGTGCCAAGTATTGAATCACAGTGTTAATGTTTCTGATCTTATTTTAAATATGTGCTCTGTTGAGTATGTGTATTCACTTCTGTCACTACCTTAGTCATCATAGTATGTACAGTTATGGTAGGAGGCTCTGTATATATGGCAGAATTTACGATAAGCTTCAGTGTACGGTCATTCTCCACAGTGGTAGTGTGCTCAGCGTTCCTGACAACTGGAGTTAAAATGGGACAAGTTCATGTAGGCCTTGTGATCTAGAAGGATGTTTAAAAGATCTGATCTACAGGACATTTGTTGCTGTTTGCCTACTTAAAAAAAAAAAAAAAGGCACACAAATAAGGAGTGTTGTCTAATGGTTTAAAAAAATCACAGAACTTAATTTAGATGCTGTCTCTGCATTGGTAATTTATATATGCCACTGTTTTCTCCCTTTGATTGCCAGAGGGAAACACTGGATTGTATTATCGGTTTGTTCCACATATGGTTTAAAATTTTGCTTTATCAGAGTAAAACAACACAGTATACCGTAGGGCCACTCTTAGTTTTTTTTCAGAAGCTGCTTAATGCCCAGTGGTTAAGTAATACTCAGTTAAATCTCTCATACCCACTTACCAATATTCTGTTTACAAATGCTTCTCTAACAGACAACTCTAGATTTGACCCAAGAGTTACATCATGATGAGAGGTAACTGAACTGAGGGCATAAATTCCCAGTCAGAATTTTAAACTTTACTCAGATTTAAGGTTGTGCTGCTGTTATGAGAAGACAGAGCTTTTGGGTGTAGATTTTTGTTAGAGTGGTAGCAACAGAATGTATGACACTTGCTTAGCATGCTTCAATAGCTAAGCAGATCAGGAAGAGAATGAAAGCTTAGAAATTAGGTCATTAGGTAGAAATGGCGAATGTAAATCAGTGGACTATCACTAGCTCAGATGTGTAACCAGCACTTTAGCCCTGGATACTAGGCAAGCACCAAAAGCTTCAACTCAGATAAGCATCTGGATTTATCCAAACTTTTAAACTGGAGATTGCACCTGAGCAAAAACTAATACAAATATTCTGGATTTCCAACATCACAAAAAGAAGCTTTTCTTGCAACATAGTGTCACCTCATTTAAACAAAAGGCCTAGAAATCATACCCAACCTTTCTGTTTGCAGCAACTTATGTCTTGACAGGATCAGTGCAATTTATTTCTGAGGCTCACAAATTGGTATTTGTACTGTCTGTTTTGTATAAAGAGATGTTTTAAAATAACCAGAACTTCAGTTTCACCGAAGGAGTTCTCCTGATGCACTTGCTCGGTTTTTTTTCTCCTTCCTATGCCTATTTTGATGTCTTTTAGCCGTCTGGTTCAGTTCCCAGAAGGCACCAGAATAATCTGTGGTACCATGACATACAGCAGGGCAGGGAGAGTTTTTGGTAGCAAGAGTTACAAGAGAATTCAAGGATGAATTACTGACGATAATGTGTAACAGCTCATGTGAAACTGCTTTTGTACCAGAGGACTGAAAGGTGGCAAATGTGATGCAAGTTTTTAAAACCCATTCCATGGAGAATGAAAGCTTTTGGATGGTGTATTTTTGCCAGGCAAATTAATAGAAACCTCAATAATAATAGTATAAGAGGACACCTCATACTGTAAACTGCCTGTGAAATGTCAACGTAATTCCTTTTTAAAGAAAAATCCTTCTTTACAAACCTGTTTGTAGGGTTCAACAAGCATGTAAATAAGGATGTTTTAATGGACATATTTTGAATTACCAAAAGGGTTTTCACAAAACCCCTTGGCAAAGATTTCTAAGAAAACGAAATTGGCCTAGGAGGATCCTTACATGCCAAAAAGATACTTGCGAGGTGAGCTGAGGAAGTTTGCTAATGGTGAAGTTCTTCAAGGTAGTGAGGACAAAGAAAGACCAAAACATTGTGAAAGACCTTAATGAGACTGAGAAGCCAGACAATAAATGGCTGGTGAAGTTCCATCTAGATAAATGTAAAGTGATGCACATGCAAGGAAAACTTCACAAAATTTCATGTAGGAAGTAGTGTGCTATGAATTGGCCATTAACACTTGGGAGTGAGATCTTAGGTTTATAATAGTGATTCCATGAAAGCATCAGCTCAGAATTCAGTACTGATCCACCCTGAGTATTGTATATGGTTTCTGTCCATGTCTTCAAAATATTTGATTGAATTTGTTAAATTGTGGTAGAATTCAGAAGGGCAACAAAGATGCTCAAAGGAATGGAAGTTTCCATGCACAGAATGACTGAGCAACACAGAGGTAACTTGGGCTGTGATACAAGTGTTATAAAATTGAGTTGCATGGAGCTACATTTAAACAAAACATTGTTTCTTGACACAGCAGATTGTAGGCGTTTGAACTCACTGCTAAGAGTGGAGATAACATTTTACATCAGTTCAAGGGGTAACTATGCAAGAGAAAGTCACTGGGATTTACCAAATACACAGAAAACACCTGGCTCTGGAAAATTTCTGGTGGGAAAAATATGTGGACCTTGTGAAAATAGTTGGGGGAAATACCATATATGTTTGTGCTGCTCCTGATCTTCTCTTGATAACTATATATGATTGTTTTGGGGGATAAAATGATAGGCGAGATGGAGCTTCAGTAGAGTTCAGCAGTTCTTCTGTGCTTTTGGATTGTCTGTTGGTACATTTGCGTTTTTTAAGTGCTTTGAAAGTCATTGTGGCCAGTCTCAGTGGAGAAATACTCAGTGGAGTATTTCTCATGTTTGCATATTCTGAAATTGGGAAATAGAAGAATTAGTAGTAAATTACTGCTGAAACCTGTCCACTTCGATGTGAGCAGGTGGTTTTAAGGTGACTTGTTGCAAAAAGATAGAATCTTTAGCTTTATTGGAAAAACATTTTTAAATTTAACTTTTTATTAAACGAATTAAGATAGAAGAAGTCTAAAAGGTTGTTAAACTTAGTTATGGCTACCAAAGTGCTGTGAATCACTTTATTAAATTTTCCCATAGCATAAACAGTGTAGTGCAGAGTTTTATTTGCATTTGTGGTAGCTGTTAGCTTCTGTTATTATTTTGTTTTATAGAACTGTTTTTTAAATACCGGTGGTCCCCACCAGGCAAAGTATGCTGGGTCATTTCCTAATACATAGCGCAACAAATTTCTCTCTCCCTCTTTCCTCTTTCCTACTCCCTCCCTCCCTGCAATGAAAAGAATAATTTTGTGTGGTGATCTGAGATCGGTTTACCCTGCAGCATTAATCTTCTGACTGAGAGATACTATTTTATTTTTCCAGCATGCTGTAATCCACTCCAGTTTCTGATATATTTAAAACCTATTAATTGTTAATGTTGCACTTCTTGAATTCTAATCATGACCAGACTACACGCGGGGCTCCAGTTTGGATGGATCATTAACCGTTCCCCTGGGGATCCCGAGTGGTACTTTCTGGAGGCAGCGTGAGCTGTACTATTTGTGAGAGTTTGTCCTTGTGCTGCTACATCTGTCTGAAACTGGGACTTCGTGCATAGTCTGCATTGTATGGTTTTGAACTGAATTGCCTAATGCTAGCACTGTGGATTGTTATCTGGAATGCACAGAGGAATCATTGATCACTCCTTCTTTTTGGCTTTTTATTTTTTTAAACGGGACTGCAGACGCTAGTGGGTATTTTTGCTATTTCTTCTCACCGAACTCAGACACTTCCAATGGTTGAGGTACTTTTCAACATTACTCTTTTGTTCTAGATTACCTGATCTAACAATTAGTAGTTAAGTTGAAAAGCAAAACATACCTTCCATTTAAGAAAAAAAGAAGCTATTCCCTAATGATACAGCAATCTTTTAATATATATTATAAATGTAATAAAGTATATTGACTGGCATATCTATTATAAAATGGATGCTCAAAAAACTTTTAATCTGCATGTATAATTGTGATATATTATGCAGGGTGATGCAATAAATGGTACAAGTCAGAAACAGAATTTTTAAAATATATTTTAAGCTTTTAAACTTTGGACTGTCACTATATTCTAGAAACAAAGGAAACAGGAAATAAGGATATTTATTTGGGGTTTTTTTAAGACTTTATCACATTCATTGTAACAACACTGTAGTGTCATTTAATAATTCAGTAGTTCATTCTAGACAAGGTGGTTTTACTTTTGTAATTGTCTTAATATGGTACCCCTATGGCAATGAAATAAGTATTTAATGGCAAAAGCTGATAAAAATTATATCATTGCTCCAGAAAATTTGTTAGCAATGACATTTGCAAAACCATGCATTTGGTTTAAAAGGAATGTAGCAGGAAACCTATGTAGCCATAGTCCAAAAAGATTGTTAAGTAAGTGTTTAATGTTAGGTAATAGATTATCAGAGAATGTCTTCTTAGGCATGTCTTCTTAGATATGATGCAATATGGTTTTCTTGAATTTGTGTATTTGTGCATGTGCATATTTGTGGAGAAAAATCCTTATTAGTGCAGGCTTCTCTGGAATCTTAAATGTGTACTAGGGGAAAATTACAATATTCATCCTCAGGTTTAGAAAGTCTGGAAGCAGCTAATTTACTGTTAAAATTTTTTAACTAATGAATCAGTAACTTCAACTTTTCTCTCTTCCTTTTGTAAGTCAGCTTAGTATTAAATATGAGATGTGTACCAACCGAGATTAAACTGCCAGGTTTGGTTTCTTCAAATAGTACTGTAAAGAGAAAAGACATCACTGTGACTGCAAAGCAAGCTTCAGAAAAACATAACTTTATAACAAACTGAACTGTTTTCTCCTGTGCTAGTTTAAAAACAGGATTGGGAAATGAGCAATTATCTTTTCTTGTAGACTGCCATTTTTTGCCCTCTCCTCTTCAGAATGCATTTCTCATCTTAAATAAGGATGGAGGACCACACATGCACAGATTCTCATAGGATAATGCGGGTTAAAAGGGGCCTAAGAGGTCATCTGGTCCAACCTGCTGCTCAGAGCAGGGTCAGCTGTGAGATCAGAGCAGATATTCTGGTTTATATGAATTACAAAAATATGTTTGAATATTTTTGAGTCAGGAAATTAATTTTAATGTGTGTCCATGCCACATCAGGAAAAAAGACGTATTATGCTTAATTGAGGCCTCAATGCAGCAGCAGTTATAAACTCTTTTTCCTTAACATCCAGTGCCATTCCCCGGCTCCTGCAGTGTTAACAACAGAGCTCTCTGCGATCTTGAGGGTATTCTAAACTGGTGACTAACAGGAGTCCTAGTATTTAACAAAGATGTAATCAGTTCCTGAAAATGTTTAGTCAAATTTAGGATTAATATATTCAGTCCTTCACTTATCTCACATTTTTCATAGTGTTAAAATTTTGTTTTCTGAAGCGTGGTAACTTCAGTACCATTTCCTGGTGCAAAGACTCCCTGCGTGCTCCTCCAAACTTCGGCCTTCCCATGGGCTCTGTCACTCATCAGTTCTGCATAGAAATGTTTGGGAATTGCAACCTTTTTTCCCAGCAAATGATGTTTCTAATGGAGCCTGGAGAGGACCTTCTTTCACAAAGAGGTCTCCGGGAGAGAGTATTTTCCAAATAAGTGCTAATATCTATCACTGAACAGAAAAACAAGTAGAGATAAATAATGGTGATTTGTTAGGGGGCAAGAGTGGTTTCTTGTAATGTGGCTGTTGGATCAGCAGGTGATAGGGGAAGGTTTTCAGGGGGCTCTTTGCAATTCAGATGCGACAGTGGGGCCCTGCAGCACAGAGGATCTGCAGGGTTGGAGGAACTATTTAGTAGCCTGGGGATGGCAGTAACAATGGAGCTGTCTTTTCTTTATAAGCTCTGGCATGCTACCAATTCCCTAACCTATGTTAAATCTAATTATTATGAGAATTTTTTTTCTCATATGAAATTTTATTTCCTCCTGTTTCTCTCAAAAAAGTAAAGAAAGGAAAAGAAAAAGCTTCCAGCAGAAAGTATTATTTTTTATTTTTCTTCTGTACTGTATTTTACCCTGAAAAGTTGTAAATTGATTGTTGTTTGTTCTCCAGATGGATCCTGTGCAAAAAGCAGTCATAAACCATACATTTGGAGTGTCCATTCCCCCAAAGAAGAAACAAGTCATTTCCTGTAATGTCTGCCAGCTTCGCTTTAACTCTGATGTGAGTATTGGCTGTTTTCATTCCTTTTTTTTTTGTACAATAGGTATAATTAATCTAAACCTCTTTTTCCCAAACAAATAATTCCAGTTCTGCCTACGTTCTGCTCAGCCTGCTGGGATGATATTTTGTCCACTCCGAGGTGGAAGTCCATAGAGGTGCACTCTTTGATTTTCTTGAATAGGTCTGGCACAATATCCAATGCTATGTCCATTGACGATATCCCATTTGACAGTTCAATAACCTTCAAGAGGTACTGAAAAAAAGAAATCTTTTTTTTTTTTTTTTAAAAAGGGGGGGAGCAGGCAGAAAATCTTCCCCATGAGTTCTCCATGTCATATCCACTCTTCTTCCAGAAGAAATATCTTTTTCTTGTTGTTCCTACATCCTTGCTGATAATATGTCTTCCAATTTCTTAATAAAGTCATTCTTCCAGTAACTTTTATTTGTAATAAATAGGAACATTTACTTCTAGCTGTCTTTTTGAGTATGATAAAGTTCAGGGAAACTGTTTTCTGAGGTGCAATTAAAAAAAAATGCATTACAGAAGAGTCCCTGGACTTATACGTTTAAAATATATATCCAATTAATGTTTTTCCTGAGTAGCTTGAAAATTAAAGAAATTCAAGAAAACTATGTCTAAGAAAATTATGACCTTCAACACTTTAAAAATATGTATTTGTTCTTGGAGACTACTTACTGATGTCATTAAGCTAATAAAAAAAACCCAAAATTCTCAGATTTTTTTGTCAATCTCAAGTGTAAGAACAAATCCTTAAGTGATGTGTTAATATTATATATTTCGCTGTTATAATGTAAGTCTAAGAAATAGTTTGCAGACACCTACTCAAAACCTTTGAGTACTTGGTTCTCCTAGAGATTCACAGTAAAGCACCCATACATATTACTCTGATTTTCTCTGCCTCTAGCATTCCACTTTGAAAAGTGTCTTGTAAAGTGGTTTCCCCAGTTTGGCTTTCTTATCTAGGCTGGTAAGGATTTTGAAGCAGTGCTATCCTACCTTCAAATTGATTTCTAAATCTGTCATCTTTTGACAAGCTTATTAAACTTTCTTTGAAGTGGCAATATCTACTTGGTTAACCGATTTCAAAAGTCATTATTTAAAACTTAGTTCACTTGTCTTTCCTCTTTAAGGTTAAGATTTAAAATCAAAAAAATCTTCCTGCTCTGATACTTGGTCCAGATACCTAGTTTTACTGATTAAAACAAGGAACCAATAAAGTTTTAAAAAATTTCCCTGGGCTCCATGGTCTGAGTCTTGCTTCTGAGCTGGACCTTGCTCTGTCACCAGGGAGGCAGCTCAGCCTGTTCCTGCTCTTGCCTCTCCTCTTGAGGTCAGGGTCCCTTTGATGATGGGTCCCTAGAGGGACCTAGAGGAGTTCCTCACTTTGCGCTGACATTCAGGTGGACAAACAGCACTTTGGGCAGATGGATTGAATCGCAACTTAGTGACTCAAAACAAAAAAAGAGCCGAAATACTATATCACTCTGTGCATCTGCCAACCAAGCAATTCTTCGTTCCTTCCTTACTCACAAAGTAGAACAAAAAGGTGACTTGCAGAAAACAGATTCCTTCCACAATCTGTAAGATTGTAAAGTAGGTACGTTTATTCAGTGCTGGGTGGCACGGGAGGTAGTCCCACCAAAATTGTGCACGCCCCAACGCGGCATTCATCATAAATATATACAGCAAATTGTTGCATATACATGTTACGCCTATACATATGCATGACCTGTCCCCGCTTTGTATTAAAATGAGTTCCAAGAAGTCATTTCCATTAACTCCTCCCATCCGCGCTTGCGCATTGCCTCCTGGTGGTGGTCGTTGGGGGTCGTGGGGATGAAGGCTAGTGGTTCCTCTTCGTCACCGCTAGTAACCTTTTGTTCTTGCGCAGGCTCAATTGTTCCTTGGCTCTTGCTCAAACAACAGGGTTGGTTTTAGCTGGTTTCTTAGGAGAAGTTCTTACTTCTTATCAGGTACCGTCCTTGTAAGGCGCCAATTAATTTACACAGTAGTTGTGCTGGCCTTGTGAGAAGCTACAGCTAATTTATACACAATAGTTAACGAGGTCTCAAACTTTTACCTACTGTTTCAATCCTTTAACTACTATTAAAGTTCAACTACTAAAATTCCCTTGTCTCAAAGGGCATATCGTATTCTGCTTTCAATAGTGGCATCACAAAAGCGTGGCAGATTATAGCCTTGTTTCCTCTTCTGGGGTGGATGTATTCATAAGGCATCGTTCTCCTTTCTTTTTAAATGTGATCAATATGCTCAGTTCTAGTTACTAGCAAATATCATCATCCTTTTGTAATGGGTGGTTGTAAGAAAGGACGAAGTATCATAACTGTGCTGCTGTTAGTGATAAAATGAAGTTCCTTACTTTCTATAGCAGTTTGCTTCACCAGGACATTCAAAAACAACCTGGAAATTTGATTTTAGAGTGTTCTGAGATTCTAGTAGTGTTATTAATACTAGAAAATACTTAAATATAAATTTAAGTTTCACAAATATTTCATAACCACAGTATACAGGAATATTTGGAGAACAAGTTTTCATAGTATAGCACTTCTATTTTAAAAGCTATCTAGCCTTTCATTGGATTATTCAGCTTCTCCAGGGAAGCTTACATAAAATTTTAAATCTTTCCTCCAGGTTCAGTCTTTTGACCTTGAGAGTTATTTATCTAAGTGTTTGTTGCCTTTTTTTTTTCTGAGAGAGTGAGAACTTATTTTATTCAGATATTATTCTCACCATCACCCTCCTATGATCTACATTGTCATAACTTCACTGAGGTAATGCTAATGGCCTCTCAACTAAGCTCTGCAGACTCTTTTGTAATCCCGTGATGGAATTTTCTTACATAAACACACATGCATGCATGTAGGCAAATATTTTCTTGTGGCATTTATTCCTTGAAAAGATAATGCATAGTTCTTTCTTAGCTTGTTAAAAGCTCCTTTATAGAAATAGAAATCTGAACTCTTTGCTTGTATTTTTCTTTTTGGTCCCTTTATAATATGAAATTATGTTTAGGGGGTGGAATGGTCTTTACAGTCAATCCTATATTTGCGGATTGGGGAAAAGGGAGTCAGATATTTGTGAACCTTGTAACTGTTAAATCTTTCAGTGAATCAGTTCCACCATGTAACATCCTAAGAATGTATTGAGAGCCTTTTGGGTGGCATCAAACTGTGATAACCTGCATTAAAACCTTGAGCATAGCACATTGCAGAATGACATTTGTAGTACAGCCACTTCACACTTGCAGTTTCTTCTAGCTCTACAAGGCTGACATGCTCCTTGTTGTTGATGGGCATTTTGTTCCTTTGAACTTCGTTTGACCTAAATTATGCAAGCAAATGAAATAGAAATGACAGAAGTAAGCTATTAAGTAGTTTTCTTACTTTTGTTCTCCTAAATGAATTTCAGTTGCATGGTGTTTGAAGATTCTAGTAGTGCTTTTTCTATTGCATGAGTAACATACACACCAGTGGATATTCGGCTGTGATAAGAAGAAAATTGATTTCCTTGCCTGCAATCTTTTCCTCATACTGTGGACAGTCACTGGTCTGGATCAATAGACTGAAAAAATTCAGACTAGTCAATTCATAGTTGTCAAACCTCCCACTAAATTAATACAGTAAATTGCAAAGGGTTCAGTTTTCTTCTGCTAGTGTGTCTGCAGGTTTAGCTTTGGTGAGTGTTCTGGCATCAGATTCAGAGGCAGGGATCTACAGCTATCTGCAGGAAGAAAAAGTCTGATATCAGGGATGGAAGGAAATTTTAAAATAAGTTGTGTCCAAAGTGGGTGTAAACATATCTAATATTGAAGTGATGCCTTCTGTATTTTGAAAAATAAAAGCTGCTAGGATGATGCTATTTTTCTGCTACCATATTATAATTTTAAAAGAGTGTTTCCTAACTGAACTATTCAGGATCTCCCAATATCCTGTACTTTTAAAACAACTTTTAAAAGTACAACATAAAGAAAACAATTGCGTACAAACTCAAAATTTGGTCTAGTTATAGCCTGATTTGTTTATCCTCTTCCAAAAAAGAAATGATGGGTTTTGACTTGTACTTATAGACATTCACCATCATATTCTATCTGTCCTTTTCTACAATTCATTAGCTGCAGTTTGGTCAATTTGGAAGTTGTGGTTTTCTGCTAATAAATTCTGGCATAAACAGTTTGAGCACCCCTTCCAAGCTCTGTCAACTCCAGGAGAAACTGGAGTGCAGAAGAGATGATCCAAAGTCTTATGAAACAGAAAAATAACATGCCATCTCTGTGAAGTAACACCAAACTAAAGTTGTTCTAATAGCCTGAACTTTGAGGTCCTTGAATTGGGATGTTATCTGTAATAGTAGTATTGACCTGACAACAGTGATAACTGAAGTTGCTTCAACAATATTTTTCACATGATCTAGTTAAGATGCTCTAGCTGGTACTTAGAGTGGGATTAGGTGCCTCAACCTAAGTGTCTTGTTGTTTGAGTAGCTGAGGTGTCTGGGACATCCACACCAGGCTGGTAGACCTGACAGGGGACCTGCAGTTGGAGGTCACGCAGGACAACTGAGGACATCCCAAATTATACCGGATGGCTGTTTCTAGAACTGAATTCCCACTCATTAGGTTTGCTTCTATTTTCTTTTTCCTTTCTTTTCTTCTTTTTTTTTTTTTGGGGGGGGGGGGGGGGTGGGAAGCTGGATTTAGTGGGGAGAAAAAGCATTAAAAGAAATAAGAGAAAGTTAATTGACCTCAAGATTACGGTACCAGAAAAATTGAACGTTAGTGAAAGTGGGGAGGGAATAGAGAAAAGGGCTTTTTCCTAAACTAATTTTTAATGATGGTAGATACCAGCAGTCAACTGCTGTTGAATTATGTTGGAAATTTCAATTTAGGAAGGATAGCATTATGAGGATTGGTAGTTGATGAGATTGATTAGTCAAAATAGTCAATGAGATACTTATTCCAGCCTGCATAAACTTTACTCTGTTAAGCAGAGGAACATACTTTTATGGAAAACTGTTTAAAAAAAAAAAAACAACACCATCATCCATTAATAGTTACAATTGGATTTGCTCCAGTATATTAGAATAAACATAGGTGTTTCCATCGTTGCATCAAAATAGCTCTTAACATCATTTATCTTTTAATTTCTACATGATGATGAAACAGTATGTGTTCCAGTGCAGCAATGACTAGTGTGTTAGTGAAGTTCAAGCTACAGTCTTGTGTTATAATCCAGCTCAGAAGAAATGAGAAATATCTCAGTTATATTTACTACCACCAGAGACCATGCAGCAGAAGAGAAAGAATCCTCTTAATGGAACAGATTGTGATAGCGAGTCAGATTTTATGCTTGCTTAAAAGCCACCAGAGCAAGGGACGTAACTGTATTCCACTAAGAGGAAGGAAGACATGTTGAGAAATATCTAGCTTAGCCTTTGAAAAAAAATTTTTTTTTTCTTTTAAGAATTCTAGGATTCCTTCCAAATCCATGGTATATCTATGTGGACTATAGATAAGAATTGCTAAATAAGTTTTCATATTAATTACATAGGTCTGGTTTGTTGATATTAATTATTTATATTGCAGATATTCTAGCAGAAACAAAAAGCAGTTTGAGTGAGTTTGCTGAATCCTTATGATACCTGTAAGAGGTCTGGTAGCAACAGGGCAAGGGGAAAAATGGCTGTTTTCCATCCCATATAGATCCCTTTTCTGCCTACTCTTGGCTCATTCTTTCTCATTCCTTCAGGGCACCAGATGAATCTGCAGCATCTCCTGCAGCTGCTGTGTGGCAATAAGTCCCTCCAGCAGGTGTGGAGCTTTGGCCAGACTGTCCCCAAGATGTCTGTTACATTCTGTTGTAGTGTTTGACACTGTAGCTTGCAGCCATTAGAGAAAAGTGAGTTGCAGTTGCAAGGATACCTGTTTGGCTTCTGCAGAATTGCTTTTTTCTCCATATCTATGAATCATCACCTTATGTTCAAGTAACTTCTCTGCTCTTCTCCCTCATTATTTGCATTGATAGTCCACAGAGGATTTGGAGCTTGGGCCCTATGCAATAATAGTGCTAATCCAGTCCCTTTCCTCAACAGGCAGATCTCCCTGTACTCCAAACTCACAAATATATTATGCTGGCAGTCCACTTTTTTTTTTGGTTGGTTTTTTTGTTTTGTGGTGATTTTTTGGAAAACAGAGTTTGTCATCTGTTGATTATGTCTAAATGAAGTATCTGCTTCCTTCTGCACACTTTCTGTTTCTTACAGAAAGGTCTTTGGCTATCATACAGCCTGGTAGGTACCATCTCGTTGTTAGGATATCATTTGATTGAAATAAACTTGTGTTTGCGCAGTGTGTTGCTCTGTGAGTAATGACTGAAATTGGTACTGCTTTTTGGTGTCACCTGCGAAGACTCGGAAATCAAGAAAAAACACCTCGTAGGCAGATCAGAAAAAGCAGATGTAACAGTTGGGCATTAAGAGATGCTGAAGGTCATCTTATTGTTGAATGCATTTATAGCTAATAAAAATGATGTGATGATAGTGATCATCTTTTTAAAAAGCCAGAAGGCAAATTTTTGAAGTTTATGCAACTATTACCAAATGTTAACTTTGCAAATTTGAATGAATCACTCATGCTGTCAAAAAGATAACACACAAAATAATCAATAGCATCAAATAAAAATCTACAGAACTGTCATCATCTTTTGTCAAATGTTTTACATTTTCCCTATAAATAAGACTATTTATATTGATTCTTTGGGTATGGAAGGTAGTGAAGCGGATAGGAGGTAATTAAAAGCATAAATCTCAGGAACTTGTGAAAGTAATTTTCTGTTTTGTAGACAGAACTGACAAAATGATGAAAGTTGTTAGCTCCAACATGACAGAAATATAGCACGATTATAGGGTACAGGGTTATAACGTGCTGAAAGGTCTGTTCAAATAACAGCTATTTAACAGAGCTTTTAACTAAGTTTGGTTAGATATTTAAAATATGAGTTGACTTCTTGTGACATGGCTGATCTTCACAGCTTCTTGATTTTTCTATGTCCTTTTCAATAGTAATCTACCTTACTATTGGGAGCAATTAGGTTTTAGAAATCCATTGAGAACAGAATTGAAAAGATAATGCATATCTTTGGTATAACAAATGTATGAACACTTCAGTTTTGCAGATTTCTTCAATTACATTTATTATTAATATCAAATGAGATAAAACTAAATTTTTCAACACCACTTCCTCATTTATCACTTCATGTAATTTTTATTAAAGTTATGATTCTAGTCTAAATTATTCTTAATTTATACACTTCTCACATAAATATGCATACTCTTACAATATGGTACTAACAGGTAAAATATGTGATCAAACTTTTGGTAGACCTCTTACTATTTTAGGAAAGGGAGCTTTATTGTATGATGTTTAACAAGACCAAGTGCCGGGTCCTGCACTTGGGTCACAACAACCCCAGGCAATGCCACAGGCTTGGGGAAGAGTGACTGAAAAGCTGCCCAGAGGAGAAGGACCTGGGGGTGCTGGTTGACAGCCGGCTGAACATGAGCCAGCAGTGTGCCCAGGTGGCCAAGAAGGCCAATGGCGTCCTGGCCTGTATCAGGAATAGTGTGGCTAGCAGGAGCAGGGAAGTGATTGTGCCCCTGTACTCGGCACTGGTGAGGCCGCACCTTGAGTACTGTGTTCAGTTTTGGGCCCCTCACTACAAGAAGGACATTGAGGTACTGGAGCGTGTCCAGAGAAGGGCAACAAAGCTGGTGAAGGGCCTGGAGAACAAGCCTTATGAGGAGCGGCTGAGGGAGCTGGGATTGTTTAGTCTGGAGAAGAGGAGGCTGAGGGGAGACCTCATCGCGCTCTACAACTACCTGAAGGGAGGTTGTAGTGAGGTGGGGGTTGGTCTCTTCTCCCAAGTAACCAGCGATAGGACGAGAGGAAATGGCCTCAAGTTGCGCCAAGGGAGGTTTAGGCTGGACGTTAGGAAAAAATTCTTTACTGAAAGAGTGGTCAGGCCTTGGAACAGGCTGCCCAGGGAAGTGGTGGAATCACCATCCCTGGAGGTATTTAAAAGACGTATAGATGAGGTGCTCAAGGACATGGTTTAGTGGGCATAGGGGGTGTTGGGTTGACGGTTGGACTCGATGACCTTAGAGGTCTTTTCCAACCTTAATGATTCTATGATTCTATGACTTATAGTTTAGGACCTGCTGTGAATTAAAATGTCAATATGTTATGGATATAAATACCTCTGTGCTCCTCCAATCTTGCACAGTTAGATGTTTTCTCTAACAGGACCACTGCCATTGCAGCCATGTCAGGAGAGCTCTCACACAGATGCTGCACACAGTTCATTAAACCACTTCTCCTAATTGCCTAATCTAATGCAATTATGGTTAGCCTAGCTACTTCCACACTAAGAGCTCTACCTGCAAAAACAATTAATTTTTTTTTGTACTTGAGACTGTAGTTATGATGGAATTCTGTAGTTATCATGAATTCTGGAAGTCACAGCCTTGCTTGGATCCATGCTTTTACAAGAACACTATTACTTATCTTCCAGCACTACTTAGGCCTTATTTATATCTTTCAGACACAAATTCTATTGATTTCAAAATAAGCTTGGGTAATTCAAGCTATTGCTAATTTAGGATAAAGACCTGAATATTATGAGGATGTTGTAAGTATTCTGAAACAAAATAAGGAAATTCTGTGCTAATGATATGCCCCCTGGAATTGGAATCAGCTTGATGTATAAAAGTGGACAGGTACACAGGTGTTGAGAGGTGGTCTTCCTACAGTGTATGTTATTACTATATTTAGGACATGTTAGATTTTTTTTTTTAGCTTAAAATTATGTAAAACTTTTTATGGTATACAGGAAGAATGTATCTTTATAGATACTCCAGAGCAGAATAGAAGTTTTCAGGATTATTACAGATCTGTTAAGAATTCCAGTTGTAAATTGTCAATGTGGTTGAACTGTTATTGGCAGAAGCTTTTGTGTATTTTCAACAAAATATTTTCCACTGGAGACGACCATTGTAATGACACCAAATGAATGCAGCATTTGAGATAAAATTGCTGTTGAGAAGACTTCCCATCCAGGACAGAATTCCTGCTTTAAAAAGATGCAGTAGGAAGGGAGAAGAAGTAGGAGCTACGAGCCACAATGTTCAGTTCCATTAAGTTATGGCACTCACCTGGTATTGCAGAGCTTAAGGCAAGAATCCGGACTTCCCACAGGGATACTTCAGAATATCCCTTTATTTCTGTATTTCTCCTTCCTAATGTCTGCTGCTCTATGTATATTTAATCTTATATGTTAATTGTCAGACTGGATAATGTGGTAGCAGATTCAAGCATTCAGCTTAAGTGTTGGTGGGCCAATGGTCTTATTTGCATCAAGACCTATTGAAGGGCTACTTCAGCTGATCCTGAAGAAACCTCAGAAAAATCGTGATCTCACACAAATGCCCACTGAACCATTAGACTTAGTCAAACCTTGCATTGGGTTGTCATTGAAGGGACCTAGTAGGTTAATATTTCATCTCTTTATATAGTAATAAATTCAGTTAATTAGTCATTCACACACCAAATAGATTCTAAAACTCTGTCACTTGTGAACTGTCAAAATGAATAGTGCTGATTTCAAATATACTGTCAGTCATTGCGCCTGACAGCAATAATTTGCTGTAATCTTTTGTACTGCAGTCTTACCTGAATTTCAAATTTTTCTTAAAGGTAATACCACTATCAATGAAATCTGTATGATCTGTATGTTTCCTGGTTATCTGTATCTTTCTATATATACATATCTATACATATACACGTATTTAAGTTTATGCAAAGTAAAGCTACTGAGGTTATTTTAAGCACTATAATATGCTAATGATATTCACGTTTATTTTAGAAAGCATGTTTACATGTAGAAGATGAAGATTTGCATTGTTGGTGTTTTATTAGATGCAATCTAGTACATAAGGCTAACATATCATATGTAGTCTCACAGTTTAACATCCCGATGCTTAGATTTCGAACTTAATAATTTAGAGTTGAAAGTAGCAATTAACTTTAGATTTTAAATAAAATGTAACATTTGGATCATTTGTGTGTCTCAATGAAATATATTTTTAAGAAAGGAAAAACTTGTCCTTTCTTATAACCAAGTCATTAATCCCTATAGCATTAAAAAAAAAACCCATAAGGTTTAATTGGTTGGGTTTTTTTAATTACTACTTAAAGACTGGGAATGGAACTAAAAATCCAGATTGCTTAAAGAGAGGATGGAGATCATCCTACCATTTTAAGGTGTAGAAATTTGAAAAACTATGGGAGAAAATTGCATATTTATTTGTCTGTCAATTATATACTTAATTATTTACAAGTGAATTCAAAATACAGCTTTTCACTAAGCCATGATCTTCTAAAGATTTAGACATATATTTAGTGTCTTAAAATATGCATCCTGTTGATCAAAAAGTAATGCCAGGCAAATGCATAAACACTTTTGCAGAATTTGGCCTCTCAGTACAAAGGTATTTTTTTGCATTCTGGTATTTAATGGCACATTGATTGCAGCTTAAAACTTTTCCTGTTCATGAAATCTTACTAGCCAGTACTTGACAACTTTCTGTGCTTTCTGATAAGTAGGGGGATTCCATTTTAAAATGTTACAATGTGTATATATCAAGCTAGTAGACCACAGCCAGTTTTAGAACCAAGTGGAAATCAGATTTTCCTTTTAGATAGGGAGTTCTTTCATATGAAATATTTTCTCATTCCACTTTTTCAAAAATGTTCCTCCTTAACCTAGTAAGCATTTCACTTAAAAATCATAATAATAATAGAATTTCAATGGTGACATTTAATTTCGATTATATAAGCAATAAATTTAACTTAATCTTTTTGAAATAAAAAATTCAATAATATTGAATTGTGGCACAGATAAATTATTTTACTGTATAATTGATTCATCCCTATAGTAAATGCAGCCTATACACTGGAATAAATTATTATGCAATTAAAAAGCATCACAACACATGAGTACAGAGAGATTCGTTAAGGTTACATATCTTTATTTTGGCTTTTCCTAACTTTTTTTATTTTCTCAAATATTGTTTTGATGATATGGAATTTGCATGAATTAGTTGTACTTAGTTTAGTTAATGTTAATGATGGTCAAAAAGTACATTCAGTATCCATGTAAAATCACCATCCCTGGAGGTATTTAAAAGACGTATAGATGAGGTGCTCAAGGACATGGTTTAGTAGGCATAGGGGGTGTTGGGTTGACGGTTGGACTCGATGACCTTAGAGGTCTTTTCCAACCTTAATGATTCTATGATTCTATGATTCTATTGCATCCCTAAGATATTTACTCTTAATTTCATTTTATATTTTATTGGGGGTTTATATTAAAACTGGTAAATTATCTTTCTTTTTTACATGTGACTTTTAAACCTCATGTGTACATAACTTCCTTTGGATTATCAGAGAAAATGAAAATAAATGTTTGGCTTCTTGTCTTAACTAAAAATGAAAATTTCATACGTCATGGCTTATTTGAAAGATATGTTTAGTGCTTGAATGATGTATGTTATAAAACTCGTAACCTGTACTGTATTGCTGTATTTGTGTCAGAAACAAGTTTTAAATGGGACTTGGAGCAAATATGTTTGCCTTTAATGTGGTACTTGTGCAAAACTAGAGTTAGTAATGATCAGGACATTAATAATCAGAATAATTGCTACCAGTTATAATCAGAACTTGCGTTCCAATTTCCACAGCTCTTCTTTTTTCTTTTGCTTACTATGATGGAGAAAACTCCAATGGTTTTTGTAACATGGTTACACAGAACACGGTTCCATGTTGATATTGCATTTTGGTTACCAAAAGGCAACTCAATTAAATTATTTATCCCACAGTGGATAATAAGCAAACTCTTAACTTCAGCTGTATCTGAAAGGGTTAGAATATAGGGCTTATGTGGCTAGGAAACATTGCTTCAGTACCTCAAGGAATGCTCCTCTAACTTCATGTTTGAAAAGAGTGTCTGTGTTTCTACTCATAGAACAGAGATGAGTTGAAAGAGCCTAAAAACAAAGGTTTGACAAAATCCAGCCACTGGACGTTGAAACTAAACAAATTCTGTGTAGAAATAAATGGTATGTACTTAACTGACAAAGTGAAGCACTGAAACAATTTACCAAAGGTAGATTTTCCGTCCCTAGCCACTTTAAAATCAAGGCTGGACAATTTTTTTCCTCAAAGGAATATGGACTACTGTGCTGGTTTTGGCTGAGATAGAGTTAATTTTCTTCATAGCAGCTAGTATGGGGCTATGTTTTGAATTTGTGCTGGAAACAGTGTTGATAACAGAGGGATGTTTTCATTCCTGCTGAGCAGTGCTTACCCAGAGTCAAGGCCTTTTCTGCTTCTCACCCCACCCCATCAGCGAGCAGGCTGGGGGTGCACAAGTTGGGAGGGGACACAGCTGGGACAGCTGACCCCAACTGACCAAAGGGATATTCCATATCATATGATGTCATGCTCAGTGTATAAAACTGGGGGAGGAAAGAGAAAGAGGAGGGACATTCGGAGTGATGAGATTTGTCTTCCCAAGTAACTGTTACACATGATGGAGCCCTGCTGTCCTGGAGATGGCTGAACACCTGTCTGCCGATGGGAAGTAGTGAATGAATTCCTTGTTTTGCTTTGCTTGCGTGCACGACTTTTGCTTTCCCTATTAAACTGTCTTTATCTCAACCCACAAGTTTTCTCACTTTTACCCTTCCGATTCTCTCCCCCATCCCAACGGGGGGGAATGAGCGAGCGGCTGAGTGGTGCTTAGTTGCCGGCTGGGGTTAAACCATGACAGTCCTTTTTGGTGCCCAACGTGGAGCTCGAAGGGTTCAAGACAACAAGAGGTTTGATTGGAACGTGCTAGATCTAATTTATAGCTGTTATTGCTGTTAGGTATTATTTGGCAGGCTTCTGTGCTTGCCATGGGGCTTGCTTGCCTTGCTGTTTATTGGAGTCTAGTGCTCGTTAGTGGCTGCTTTTTGCTTTCGCTGCTTGCTGTACTGCTGCACTGCTGATCGTCTTACCCTGCTGTGCCTGGGAGCATTTTGATCACAGCAGTGGCCACACGCCTGGGCTGGCCGATGGCCAGGGCACCACCGTTGTTTCTGTGCTGCTGTACTGGACAGGCTGGAGCTCCGGTGTGAACTCAAGTAGAAGGGACTGTGACCTGTGGATGAGTCCACATGGGAGCAGGACACCCCGAAGCGTCTGTGGCCATGGATAAGCCCATGCCAGAGCAGGTACATCTCAAAGCATCTGTGGCCATGGTTATGTCTGTGCCTCAACAGGTATACCTCTGAAGGAATTGTGGCCCAAGGATAAGTCCATGCTGGAGAAGGTACACCTTGAAGCATCTGTGGCACTTATCTGTGGATAAGTCCATGCTGCAGCAGGTCCACCTTGAAGCATCAGTGGCTGTGCATGAGGTCATGCTGGAGCACCTCAAAACATGTGGCCATGGATAAGCCCACGACAGAGCAGGTACACCCCTGGAGGGACTGCAGCCATGGGTATGGCCATGTTGGAGCAGGTTTACCTCTGAAGGGACTGTGGCTGTGGGTAAGGCCACACTTGAGCAGGTGTATCTCTGAAGGCATTGTGGCATGGAGAAGTCACACTGGAACAGATGCACCTCAAAGTGACCGTGGCTGTGGGTAAGTCTGTGCCACAGCAGGTACACCCCTGGAGAGACTGTGTCTCCACTTGGAGCAGGTACACCCCTAAGGGTCTGCAGTCTGTGGATAAGTCCGAGGCAGAGCAGGGGCAAGGGGAGGAGTTCATTGCAATGTTAAAACCTATGGTCGGGTCCAAAAGGACCAGGAGTGGAGATTGTAATGGAAATACCTTTAAATTGTTGTAACCCATGATTTGACTTGCATGTTATAGGAATTACTATAGCAGGAACCACCTGAACAAGTCTTACAAGAAGCAGTGCAAGTGCAGCAGTGACCCAACCTGAGCTGGCTTTGGTGCCCAATAACTCCACGCAGCACACCACCTCTCCTGTCCTGAGTGACCACCATAACAGGTGGAGCCCACAGTCATGGACTAAATGAACTCAATGGACATTTTGTGGACATTTAACAGATGTTTCACAGGGTGTCCATAGACTGAGGGAATGATACCTGTGTATTGTATCGAAGGGGGGCAGGGGGGGGCTAATGAGGTTGTATTGGATAGTGTGGGACCTGAGCATGACGTAAATGGTATGGAATAAGGGGTGGAGAATGTGCTGGTTTTGGCTGGGATAGAGTTAATTTTCTGCACAGTAGCTTGTATGGTGCTATGTTTTGGATTTGTTCCGGAAACAGCGTTTCCGGGCCTTTCTGTTTCAGGCCTTTTCTGCTTCTCACACAACCAGACAGTTTTGGAAAAGGCTTGTTTGTTCTCAGAAGGTCTCATTCACACTATATGAGGATTGAATGAAGGGAATCAAAGACTGTAGTAGGTTATTACTGATATTGCAGGCATTATTATTGCAAATATCAGCAGAAAAGCCTATGATTAAGGAATGGACTTACTGAGTCTTTCTCTTGAGTGCACTTACATCTCTTATGTTATAGCTTTGGCCCTAGGCAGCATATGATCCTATCAACAGCACACATATGCGGAGCATAGAGTTCAAATATTTAAAGGGACATCAACTTGAGAATGCTTGAGTGGGAAATCTTGTACTTGCTATTATTTAAAGTTAAAAGTATTGGAACGGAAAGGGTGTATATACACCTCAATTTTTAGCTTCACTTTATGTACACTGTAACGTGTGAATAGTTCATTTAATTTTGTTGATGGCGAACACTCCTTTCAGTGCATCATGTAGCAACAGCAAAGCTTGAGACAAATGGACAAAACCCAGCAAGGGTGGAGAGAGACAGGATGAGGCCCATCGACATAACAGGGTGCAAAACAGATCTGTGCTCCTCTACCCACATTCAGAACTGAAGAGGTCCAACCCAGAAGTTGACAAGTGTGCCTTTAAGTAGTGCACATAGTAGTAGTGCTATAGCTGTTTAGTTGTTTCTTTATAATCCTTAAATTGTGTTTGTACACATGTTAATATTTCAAAGGTTTTAAAATCAAGAAATAGTTTAATAGCAATCAATGAGGAGACTCTACTGTTTATTAATAAAGTTTTAAAAAATCTCAATTTCAAATTAATTCAAAGTAAAACTTATCTAGCAACCTTTCTTACTGAATGCTTGCTTACTGAAATTGCCTATAAAAGAAAAGATGCAGCCACAACGTGTCACATACACTATCCGTTCAAGGTGGAAAGCACTGCGTTTCACAGGGTGTATAATCACTTAAAAAGCTTTGGTGTATACAAATTTCACTTCTCTATTTTAGCAGCAGTTCTCCATCAGTTTTAACAGTGCATATAATTTTTGTGAGGACTCCAACACACTTTTTATTCTCTTGTCGGGTCCAGCTGTTTCTACTCTTCACTTACACTCTACCATCTGATAAAACTGTTATTCCATGCTGTCCCAAAGTGACTGTCTTGTAATGCCTATTTCTGCTGATCTTAAAAAAAATTTCCTCATTATGGCAGCAGTCTTTATGGAATTCAAACATCTTAGATGTTATAGTTGCTTTTTATAAAAAGCATGAGACTTGTTTCATGGCTTGCTTCATTTAACACAGTGAACTAAATGAAATAGTCCTAATCAATTGAAGAGAGAGAATGTGTTTTTGTGTGAACATAGTAAAAGTTTACTTGCACTGATATTTTTATATGCCAGGTGCCAAGGTGTGGTCATCTGGTTACCTGAAGCATGCTTTCTCTGAGTGTTTTCCTTTTAAATAAACTATAATATTAACTTTTTTAGTTAATATGTAACCTTCAATACAGGCGCCTAGTAGTATGTGTGAAATATTTTTTTTAAATGATGTTTGGAAATACTAGTAATGCAAAGCTATTGCTGAATAGTATAATGTTATAAAAATAGACTGTTTTGTATAAAATTATGTTTCTTACCCATTTTTGGTAAATTAATTTCTTAAGAAGACAAGAAAAATGTTTAAATTCATTAGCTGAAATTTCAAAGCTTTGGTGTTTGTATTAAGCGTGTAGTTCCTTAGTTTTGCACCTAACAAAGTGGCCTGATTTGTCAAGGCAGCTGGTTATGTAGAGTCAGGAACAATAATGGGGACTCTAAATCACTGAAATAATGTATCTATGTATCTATTATGTATCTAGCTTTAGCTGTTCAACTTCAAAAACACTGACCTAGTTTCTGAAGATAGTTTTGAGTCAAAGGTGAAGTAAACATTACATCTCAGTACATATTTCTACTGTTCTGTTTCGGCAGACCAAGAAGAGTACATTAGATATAATGCACTTTAGCCAAAAAAAAAAACAAACCCCCCCAAAAAAACCCAAACAACCAAAAAACCCAAAACCATAAATATAAGCTCCTCTCCTTCCTGTCCTTCAGGTTCCAATATTCCAAGTCTTTGGAAAAAATTATTCAAGGCAATTTATGAAACAATCAAGATTGATAAGTTTTCTGTGTTTTACTTGGCTCTACTGAAGTTTATAGGTATGGTGTTTCTTTATTTTAACCTTTCTTGCTTGATCTAATAGTGAAGTCATACTGTCATTAATGCCTGTTTCAGTTGCTGTTAGTGTAATGACAAAAATACTTTATGACTTTTGTACTAGATCAAACAGAAGGAAAAAATGGATTATTTGCTCATGTTACAGCATGGTACATCTTTCTAACTACAAGCAATAAAGACAAGGGAACGCTACATGAAAAATTGGGTAGCATTTTTCTCAGTTGAATGTGCTTACATTTGTATAGTGTTTTAAATCTTGAAGCACCATGGAAGCACAGAATTACATTAGGATCTCAAAGTCTCTTTTTCCGAGTTACTGAAAACATATACCATTCTTTAAAATCCTGTCATCTGAATATATAAGAACTTACATCTAAGTAAGTTCTTATATAAAAACTGCTAGTATAAAGCTACTAAAATTTTCTAGGTGGAATAATATGGTGCCTACTATTGAAAGTCAGTTTTCTGCCTTGTGTCATCCATTGTGTCATATAGAAGTACAGAAAAAAGTGAGCCTGATTTGTTCTCCTTTGTAGAGCCAGGCCGAGGCCCACTACAAAGGAAGTAAACATGCCAAGAAGGTCAAAGCACTAGAGGCAACGAAAAATAAACCCAAAGTTGGTTCTTCCAAGGACAGCGCAAAGGCTAACACAAGCTGCTCCACCACGCCAGTCACAGCCAACATCTCTGACAAATCAGGTCAATGAAAACTTTTTGTTCTATACATTCTTTATTTTCTCCTTTTTTGGTGTTTGTATGAGAGAATCTGGTTGCATGACAGTGAGCCATAAATTGCGTTTTCTAAACTATTTGCTATGCTTTCTGGTACAGAATTGATTAGTTTTGATATTATCAAAGTGCTTTTTCACATTTGTGAAACATCTGGTATCCCTGAATGCTAAAGTCTATTTTTTTTTAAACTTGTGAAATTTACTCTTATAAAGTATGGATGTTGTTCATACAGCAATAATAATGGATGGATGTGGGTGGAGGGGCAAGTCTGAGATGTATGTATTTAGCTGAAGCACAAGAAACCTTTGTAAGAAATTTTTCCTTTCTGAATAGGATAATATTGCTCAAACAGGAAAACGCACCTACAGAAATGTCGTGAAGCCTCATGGCCTGGATATTTCCTGACTTCCACAGCTCATTAGTGCTTCAACATCACTTCTTTTTTTTTTTTTTTCCATATTAGTAATCTGAGGAAGATCAGTAACACTAATTGCGGTGGAGTTGCTTGAGTCTCTTTCTGCTTTGTCAGTGTTGTGTTACTGAATGAAATGGGAGAATTTCCTGAACTCGCTGACAGTCTGAAATACTGTACTTGTTATCCAGGAGAAAGCACCTACTGGGGGTTACCCAGCTGTTGCTCTGATAGACTGCTTCTGATATATGTGCTTCTGCCTTGGTAGCCATTTATTATCCCCTTCATCAGAGCTGAGCGTGACTCAGGTGCCATAAGGTGAATGACACAGACAGTTTTCTGACACACACACCAAAAAGAAAAAAAATCCGTATCAGTGGCTATTTGTCATCCCTCTCTCTTCCCAGCAGCACCAAAACTGTCTTTATCTGTGTCCTTAGAAATGACAATGGGTCCCAAATTTTGTGTTGACTCCCCTAGCAAATCACATTTTAGGTTTGAGAGAGATAATATGAATCCAAGTAGCATCTTCAGGTAGACAAGCCATGTTACTATAAAACAGTAGCAAACTACCATTGATCTAAATAAAATGTGGACTATTGAATGGAAAGAGATTTAAAATATTTGATAAATATTTCACTCTCTGAAATATCAAAAATAGCTTTGGTTAAAATAGCTTACTGCTCCAAGTGTACACTGTAAGAACTCAGACAACTGCTTAAATAAGATACCAGTTAAAACTTTAGAGGATTTATCATGTTAAGAATGCATTCTGTGATAAAGTAATTGTATAATGCCCTTCCATGCCTATGCCAAAGGCTGAGGGCCAAATAACAAAAGTTTCAGCATCTTTTACAAACTCCATTATGTCTTCCGTAAGTCTGGATCTGTCTCGTGTTTCCTTTGCTAGACTATGAGATCTGTCCCTGACTTAATTTTCTTCTTCTCTGTGCAATGTACCTAAAATCGTTCACACATCTACATTCAGTTTTTGATAAAATAATCTAACCAATGACAAGGGAAACCTGCTCTTGATATTTTTATATTGCCCTGGTTGCGTGTGGGATGTTTGGGAGGACAAAAACCTGAACCTGGAGTGGCAAATTCTCCGTATACGCAGGGAATGCTGGTCACAGGGGTGGGGAACGGCTTGGAGATCCAGGCTGTGGACTTGAAACCAAACCATAATTTTGTTCAGCTACACTTTCCCTTACAGAGGCTATTGTTCATCTGTTCTTTAACCTATGTTTAGCTCTTTAACATAATGCTTATTGCAGCTAGAGCAATCACTATGTTGCTTCTGGGAATCAGTGGTGGGGGGGGGGTTTGCCTTGGAACAAATTAACTTATACCATTTTTTTCTGAATATTTTAACACAGCTTTCATTCTCTGATAAATGGATTGTTACTATATATTAACTGTATGGGTATATTTTAGTTTTTCTAATACTAAGAGTTGCAGTTCATGTGTGTATTTGTGGTCTTGGTTTTCTGATTTCGTGAGAAAATGAGACTTACGGTCCCATCATCTATCCTTATATCTGTTATTCTCTGGCCCTGTCTTCACAACTTTGACTGTACTGCCTAGTGTCAAAAAAAATCATGAGGTAAAGAGGTTTTAATGAAGCTTCTATAAGTTTGATGAAAATTGGCACCTGAGTAGAATGCGAAGCCTTAACTTATGGACCATCCTCAGAGATGCTGCTGTGTGAGCTCTGTTTTGCTTGGCCTGCTGACTGGCCAGGCACTATGTTTGCCTTCAGGACGGGGGATTTGAGAGTGTGTATGTGTGGTGTAGGTCTGAAAAAATTACATTAGAAGGACATAAGGTAGGGACTAAATGGAATCAAGGAAGGGAATTAAATTCCACTGCTTGTGGAGCTGTTGTTTAACCATTGTACTTTGGAGGATTGCTAAGTTCCTGAGAAATGTTCATCAAGAAATACGTCATTCCTGGTGTCCTTTTCTTGAGTATGGAAGAGGAGAATGAGAAGCTAAACAGAGAAGGCAGTTTTAAGCTCTTGTGTTCCTTTGTTATCTGCTGTACTCTACTGGTATTAGTGTAGAATGGGTAGGGAGTATTATAGTAAACTGATAAACTGAATGTACTATTCTTTTATATAGGTCTGCTAATAGAAGGACAAAACAGGCATGACTACCAGCCTTTTTGATGTGCTCTCATTTTAAGTGACTTAATGATGAATGATCTGGAGCTCTCCAGACTGAACCGTTGCTATATATTGAACTAAAATGTCAACTGCTATAGAGCCGTGTCTTCTGTGGGTCAGACATAGCATGAGATCCAAAACACTTATTTGTCAGAAGTCACTATTGTAGTAGTAACAGGAAAAATAATTTCACCGTTAGCTCAGCTTGTGTGATGAATCTATCAAAGGCAAAACCCAAATTCATCCAGTCCTTATTTTTCAAAACTTAGAATGCAGTGGTCTCTCTACAGCCGTTCCTTTCAACTTGAGAAGTGTGGCTGCCGGTAGAGCTACAGAAGTTAAATTAATCTTTAAGGTTTTTGGGGAAATTTCCAGAAGAACATGGGCTCCTGCAGACAAAAGTGGCCTCAGCCGAATGGAAAGGGGTGACTCTGGAACTCAGTCTGAGCATGACGATGCCCAAGTTGTGAGAGAGTGGTCTTCCCTGCTGATGTTAAGAATACATTATGACTCAGAAATTGCTTTTGTAAATTGATCATCAGCGAACGTAATAATAAAGCCATAGTATACCATAATACTGAGTTGGCTACAACCTCAGGTAAGTGGATATTGATGAGTTGGATTGCACAAGTTTTGCATCCTAACATGACTGGACTACTATGTGATCTTATTTTCTAAGCGCACAACTCTTCACCATTTAGAAAACAGTTCTTTATTAGTACTTGTAAGTACCACCATCCTGTCCTGTTCACTATTTCTGCAGACAGGAAGAAAACGCCACAGATGATATATGACAAGTTGGTTGTTCCTGTACCTCTTGTTGGGTCATATCTGCTAGTCCTGATAGGTATTTGCAGATTGGAGATGTCCATAGCGGACCCTTTCATAACCTGTCTCCCACACAGTTTCTCTAACGACCCAGGAAAAGTCTAGTAATGGCTATAGAATAGTTTCATATGCTAGAAAACCACTACTGTGGCACTGCAAAGTTTTTTGTAGCTGCTTTGAGACATGGTTGTAGAACAGCAGCGTTAACAGCTCTGGGAGCTGCTCTTTCATGTGGCGCAAAGGTTCCCTTCCCTCCCTGTGGAAGCCCAGGATTTTCAGGATGGCTTCACACAGAAGTATACATATATGTATGGCATTGCTTTAGAAAAGGGCGGGGGTAGCAACCAGTACATAACACAGTTTAGAATATTTAGAGTGTGTTTTAAATATAGCTCTGAGAATGCAATAGAAGACTGTGTCTGTGATCCCAGGTTAGCATAGTCTAGATGCTTACAGTGATGAGTCCTTTAGGAATGCATATGATAATAACTGGATTGAAATGTCACTGTTGACTTATCAAGCAAAGAGAAATTCTTTGATCATACTTCCAAATCAAAATAAATAGTTCAAAATGAAGCAGGCAGATGATGTGGTATCACCTTCTTTGCATTTTGCTTTGATACAAAAATCAGGAAGTAAATGCAACTGTTTTAAACTACTCAAAAGAGTCAAAACCAGGTTTCAGGTTATAAAAGTAAGATTTTTTTTTTTTTCTGTCTTTGATCCATTCAGTATGTGCTCTATTTCCTTTGTGCCAGTGAGAGCTGTTTGTGAAATAATAGGTGTGGGCATTTCAGTCCTCATTCAAATAAGATCAGAAGGCTCTGCTACTTGGGACTTTGTAGGTACAGATAAACCGTTTGGATGCTCTATAAAAACTCATTTTTGCTCAGCTGGTACAGGGATAGGCAACATTACACACCTAACTAGGCCAAATTCTAGACCCGGTTTCAAATCCTGACCCCTCTTCCTACTGTTTTGTTCTGTAGCTGTGTCTTCAGGGCAGCTCAACAAGCAGTTCACAGGGTCATGGTGATGGTATTCCAGCATACTAATCAGTCCTATGCTGATCTGCTGTGTATGGCAAGGATGGCAGAAAAGGAACGCGACTGGAAAGTTGTTTGCCAGCTTCTCGATCCTAAGCGGGCCCTGTAAGAGTTATTCCAGTCATTACAGCTTGTATAACTAAAACCAGCTGGAGGTTGTTCCGAGAAACATTGTCATGCTAGAGTATGGTACAGTGTCTGACACCAAATGGGCTAGCTCACATTTTGAAAACAGCCTAGACATGTTGATGGACCTAATAAATGCCACTTGATGTCATGTAGACATATGGTAATTAGTTGGCCCATTAGACAGGACTGGCAACTGCAAGCTTTACCAGACTTAGAAAAGTTGACCTTGAGGTCTTGTCTGTGGGGTTTAGTTCATTAAGGGCTTTCTGTGGGTGCTTTGACAACAAAACTGAGTGTTTTTTCCTATTATTCCTAAAGTAGAGTGCAACATGTTGAATCACATTTACTCAGTAAGATTATGATGGGTTGGATTTCTCCAGTGTCCCAATTACCAGTGCTGCTTATTCATCAACTACCAATGAGGTGTAATGTCCCAAGGGAGGGCTCAGTTCATATTTCTCAAGTCCACCATCAAGTCCACTCCCTTAGTCGTGTTGCTTTCATTGCTTATTTTAAAAATCTTTCTGCCAATGCTTAAATTCTGAACTTTTCCATATGCATCTCCATACTTGGAGTAATCCTAAAAATTATACCAGTTCTCTCTAATCCCTTTTCACCTTAACATTTATTTTCATTTATCACCTTGTTTTCCACTCATTTTAAAGGAATGGCTTGTTTACATAGGTCCGATAAACTTTTTTTTTTAGATAATCCTTCAGAAATAGCTAGGAGATAGAGACATGCATCCTCCACAGCTGAACTGTGTTATATCTGTTCTGGGGAATTCTAGGTTGTCATACAGATATAATTATAAAAAACTCAAAGTTTAGGGTGTTTCTAGGGCATTTATTCTTCAATCTTTTAATTCTTTGTAATGTACCCAAGTCCTCTAGGCCTCAAAATATGTTGTGACAAAGTTGAATTTTGAGTGTGGGGCACGGAGAGAGAGAAGCTGTAGGAGAGGAACACGACAAGGATGTGTTTGGCTTTCTGTCCTGCAATGGCAGAGCCATATTTAGAGGTTCTGTCTTATAGCCCTCAAAGATGCTTGTCATAATGTCTGGCTACTGATGAGCTAGTTCTTCATATTTATGCTTACATAAAGAATTCTGCTGAAGGTATATGCTATAAAATAATCATGCATCTGTGTTTATGTGTATTCAGATAGTGCCTGCTAAGCACAGGCATATTTCTCTTAGATAAAGGTATTAGTTTATGGTCAACTAAGTAGTAAATTCAATCAGATTCAGCCACCAAGGAGAGTAATTTCACAGGCTTTTTTTCATTAAACCGTCTGAAGATATTAAGTTTTGTTCTCTTTTCATTCAATGTTTCACAGTCATCTGAAGATCACTCTATATTGCCACCTGTTGAAACTCTGTCCCCAAAACAGAGGTAAAGGCACAGTATAGAATTTGCTGCTTGACCACATTGCTTTTATAGTTGATAATATAAAATAGAATTAATAAATGCTCATAAATTCATCACAGATACAATGTTGCAAGTACCATGTGTGTATTTACATGAACATTATATTATCAGTATTGATATGTAAAATATACTGTCAGCGGCACATTTAACGCCTGTATTGGATTTAGTAGTAAATACCTTCCAGGCATTTTCTGGTGGGTTATTTCAGCAGCTGTTTCAGGAAGTTGCTGTTTGGTTTATGCTCTTAGGATGAAAGGTTAGCTAAAAGGATAATTAGCAAATCAAAGTCTACTAACAGAAAATCATTATAATAGGTTGGATCTTTAAACACTTTCTTCCATGTCACTGTTACTGTTCATACTTTTCAAAAGTGGATATTCAAGCCTCATCTTTCTACGTGTGTCTTACAACCTGCATGTTTTGGTGTTGATAAGCTCCTGGGAACTCCTGGAAATCTTCAGGTGTTTCTTCAGTCTGTCTGCAATAATGCTAACTAGTACATATCAAATTCTACACCTCTACTGAAAACTGATTATAGGTGCCTTTAACTGAAAAATAAGCTCTGCGGCTGAAACAATTACATTGATGAGCTGTTGCAATTCCTGTTCAAACTGAAAAAGGTCAATCTTTTCTTTCTCCAGTTATTATATCAATCAGAAATACATGCAAGCAGGATTTTGTTTTGAAGAAATTGTAAGCTTTTTCTCCTGCAGTAATTTAAGCAGAAGCTCTGCATCAAAAATGTATTGTAAGATGAAATAAGACTCTTTTTGGGTGCTCTGCTCTCTGCCTGAGCATTCATGCGTCCTGTATCATTAAAACTGTATACCACTATTACTTTTACTTATTCCAGTTCTAAAAACTGGAATTTCATTGCCTATTTTTTCATTAGCATCCTTAAAATTATACAAAATTTTTCTTACTTTCAGGAGAGGTAAAGATAGGCATTGGGCCAAGCAAGAATGGCTCTACTAATGTTGCTGGACAGTGGGAGCAGAGCCAGGGATGCTCTCAGCTACTGTTTTTTTTTAGGTAGATGTATGTGGTCATTTAAAGAATCCATTTATATACACTGAATCTTTCAGCAACCCTTTTATATTGTGAAATCAGATATCTATTTTTCTTGCTTGTTCTGCTTCTGATGTGCCTATTGAATATCCAAAGATTTTTTTTTATAGGATGATGATGATAATGGAATGATAATAAGATGAATATGAAATAACAAAAATAACTAGCAAATGTATGTATGTATATTTCCATAGCAGACATAATACCAGAGTGGTGGCACTACCAGAACTATTATGTATCACATCATTCTTTACAACATACTATTATGAGAGTTCTTGAGTCTTCAGGTAAGGAAATGGAGAAGGGGAGAAAGTGGGACAAAACAGAAGTAACTGGCAAAAAGAGAGTTGAGACTGAGATACCAATGTCACTCATCTGCTTTGCAATTTTCTGTTGGGAAGAAAGATGATCAGAAGTATCCTAAAAAGTGAGAGTTATGTAATGAGATTTTGTAAAAATTGCAAATGAGAGAAATAAAATATCCCCCTCTAGCACCTTAAGATGGTTATTATTTTGATGACGAATGACAGTATTATTTGCCTAAGAAAAAATTAATTTGTGAACCAAGCCCTAGGTTTGTTTTTAGATGACTAAGAAATTCAAATCGGTGGAAGTTCTCTTTATTTACGTAGGACTGAAATTAGCCCTTTAAATCCATTAGAATGGAAAAATCCCAAAAAAGACAGCTGCTGGTTTTGTTGTTCTTTTAACAAGCCTGGGAGGAGTAACTTTATCTGTACCTAATACTTTCACAAAGCTTATTAAAGAAATATATTGCTAAAGAAGTAAGGCCATTCTTTTGATGCCAGACATTTAGTTTTCTCACATAATCAGAGAATAAATAACAGAATGCTGGTGATTACTCATACAATTGGTAGTTGAATGGAGTTTTGTCCATGCCCAGTTGTGCTAAGTTAAAGGTTGAGTCAAGTCTGTAAAATTTGAGTTAAATTTCCTCCTTTTCTCTCAGCCTTTGAGTGAATTTAGTCTCCAAATGTAAAAGAATAGGTCAGGCCCAATGCTGTTCCTTCAGGATGCTTTCGTTTTGTCCCTAAATGAGAGAGATGTTCTATTTTTTAACCTTTTTTTTCTGGAAAATGTGTACTTACGATTGGGGAAAACAGTCTTGCTGGTGTCTTTTTTCTGTATTTCCCAGCAACTATTTAAGCAAAGGAAAAGACCTCTGAGAGTACAAGCTGGTCTAGCAGCAACTTCCACACAATCAATAATGTGGCTTGATTTGGGGCTTTTTTGGTAAATGTTATTCCTACTGATATTTGTCTTTGTTTTTGTAACATAAATGCAAGCAGCATTTAGAACACAAGGAAAAATGCATGTTGCTAGGGGATGGCAGCTAATTGTGAGACCAAGAAGTTGGTGAGTTGGTTTTGACACAGAATCGTTCAGACATCCTGAATCAAAAACAAAAGGAAAAATATCCATGGCTGGCACATCAGACATTTAAATAGGTCTTTTGAAAAATCTTCCTTTATTATCCTTCTGCCTTAATTCTACAGCTGCTGCATTATTGACTTAGTATGAGAAATATGCTACATTTCCTATAGCTTAAAAATTATACATACAAACAATAGGTTACTCATTATTTCCTTATTACTTGTTTTCAAGGAGAGTGAAAATATTTTGGTGTCTGTTAGACAAGTTACATTTGAAATGCAATTTATTGGTCAAATCTTGAGGGCATGACTAAATACTCACAGTCCGCAGGCAAACCTGCTGCAGAAATCGATGAGAATGCACAATTATAGATGTCATTTAACTGAAATGAAGATGAGTGTTTCATAGTCGACTTCAATGGCAGTTCTGCCTGGGCAAGTACCAAGTAAGTAGTTCAGACACAGGCCCGTGAGAATGTACTTGCATGCAGATTGTCAGTTCCTCTTGATTCATTTATTTAGACACCCATAAATTTTGTATTGAGGTCCAAAGCACTTCAGGAGCTGTGGGTAGAATTTTAAGATTTTTTTTTTTTCCCCCACAAACGGAAAGTGAAATCTGTTTCTAGTAATATATTTCAGATTTATGGGTGGAGGAGGCAATGTTATTTTTATAGTTGAGGAGATGAACCAAGACATTTTTAAGAAGAAATGAAGGCTGTCTGGGCAGAATACAGTATGTTTGTTGTAATCTTTGAATGTTATTTTTCTAAGCATTCCTACATTATTAAAATGTTAAAAAGACAATGCAGTGCTATAGAAAGTTTGCATTCCAGGACCTCTAAAATAAATATAGCAGAGTCTGTAATGGGAGTATAAAATAGTTACAAAATAATAGATGTCTGGTGTCAGAAAAAGATAAGTTTAACCAGCAAAACACTTACTTTCACCCAGATGAGAGTCAAATTTTGTAATAACAGAACTTATACGATATTTCAAACTTTGCCTAAACTGTGTTATAATTTTCCAACTCTTAAATTTTTCCATTCCAGCCAATACAGTCTGGCATAGCTCAGAAAAGATGAAAGATTAAGGTAGATTTAAAGTAAATTTGCCTAGACATCAGCAACAGGACCCAGGAAGACTAAGGATAGTCTCACTTTGTGGATACTCGTTAAATTAACATCCACCCTTGCTAGCTGTGTGTTGTTATGTGTCCCCTGGTTAGATCCACCTTGTTTTCAGCTGCTGGCAGCACAGTGCTACTGATCTTGCTGAGTTTTATGAACAAACTTCTAGTGAAAATTTTCCCAACCCCTGTAACAGGGTGTGATGTGTCACTGAGAAATTAGGTACTGGCAATGTTCACTAAAGCAGGAAATTGCTCTGTGTTTCTGTTTGTAGACCGTTTTCTCCAGAACTAACGCACTGCATTTATCGTAGTTACCTGTTCACCCTATTCAGTCTAAAACTTGTAAAAGGGGGGAAAAAATTGTATTAATCTCTTTTCAAGTGAGGAAAAGAGAAGTCCGATATAACCTGCATTGTGTAAAAGACCAGAATTAAAGTCAAGCAGATGAAATGGAGACACAACACAAGTTGCTTCAAGTGAGTGTTAAAAGTTTGTTTGCTCCAGACATAGTACGTACACTCCTGCATTTTGGCTAACAGTGCAGAATCAACCCTTCTTCTTGTTCCTCTTGCTTTTGCACAGAGAAATTGCAATTGTGTTGAAATATTAAATAAGCCCCCCTCTCCCGGTGAGTGCACCCAGATTTTTCTTGATCTTGGTCAGTAAAACAGATCTAAAACACCAGCCAGCCAACCAAAAGCAATTCCCCAAGAATCTACAACTATGCAAAGAATTGACTAAAAATCATAGGTGATATAGTGGGATCATCTCAGACACCCCAGTAATTGGAGCAGCAGGCACTCTCTGCTCAGGAAGGTGTACAAATGGGTACAGAAATAGATTTTGCAGGGCAATATTTTACAGTTGCAGAATGGTGTGTATTTCTGAATATTTTCTAATTCTCATCAGTCTACTTTCATGAAAATTAAACCCCTCCAAAATTTCAAAACCAAACCTTTGTAACATTACATCTTTAATCTGATAAGTTGCAAATAATTTTGTACTCTGAAAAAACGACAGGTTCCTTTGTAAGAAAATTCCCTGGAGTCTTTGGTATGCCAAATCAGAAATAAAATATCTAAGAAATTAAGTATCAACATTACTGTTGTACCATAGCCAAACAAGCAATACTTCTGAAATGAAAAAGATACTTCGGCTCAGCCCGTTGGAGAGTAGTGATGCAGTTAATCAAATAATCAGTCTGGCTAGAGTTCACTCAATATTGCAGAGCCATCCGGACATTTCCTGATGTAGCTTCAGTATCTTGAGAAAATATGTTGTAGCTTATTTCAGTGCACATTTGTGTTTGAGATGAAAAGGTTTATATTTACAGCTTCCATTTGTTTCTCATCTTTGTGTAGAAACAAAATTGGTTTTCTTTAGAATGTGTCAAACAGATTTATTTCATGCAGCAACCTTTCATTATATAAAACCTAGGCGTTTTTCAGACAGGCCTGAAGTACAAGAAAAAACATTTTACAAAAACTAAAGGTAATCAAAGGGTTAATAGATACACTGCGCTGTCTGATTTGCATGTAGGTTTGCAGTGCAATTTTTCTAGAACAGAGCCCTACGGGTTTTTCAGCCTCATTTCTCAATAGACTGCACAACTGGTGAGAAAGTAGGTATTTTTTCTGACAGCCATTAGAGTCTCATTATTCAGAAAATGTGGAAATAAAACAAAAAAAATTTGAAATCCCTTATCAAAGTTAGCTAACTCTGTCTTAATGAGTGTCAAGAAATAATCTAATGCTCTTTGTTGGGTTTTTTGAGTGATGCTGAGATGCAGGACAGAGTGCTTACAAATGCTGTAAAAGGTTGTGACCACTAGTGACTTAATTGCTTTCCTGCTATTGCCTTTATGGCATATATTACTCATAGTGTTCATCTTTTTCTTCATAAAAAGGATAATTAATTGTGTGTGCACTTTATTCCTTTATAGCAGTGTGAGCCAGCAGAAGATAAGACTTTTTGTGAAGAACAATGTTTTGAAACTTGCTTTTCTTACTGGAGCTATTATCTGCCATTCTATTCAGTGGCTTCTCTGCTAGTATATTGAAGGAGATCCTTCTTGTACTTCCGTTAATTCAGTCATTGATCTTCTTCTCCCTCCACATCTTATTGCAGGGCAAAGAGATGTACAGCAACTATTGTTTCCAATATGATGACTTGTGGGTCCTCTCCCTCTGCCCCAGACCTGTGTCCCAGGGTAGATCCTAGGGTTTGTTTAGGCAGTCTTTCAAGTACAGTGTGGCTAAATAAGTTTTCCCCACCTTGATTTTATATTGTCATGGTTTCTTAAAATCTCCCTTAATTACTTTCAACTGGGCTTGTAACCTCTTTGACTGTGATCTCTTTACTTTCATGTTTTTGTTTTTAAATACTGCAAATTTTGTTACAATATTTCTGTGGTACAGCTAAAGCTACTGATTTTTCTCTCTCCAAATTCTTGATGTCCTTCACTTTCAAAGCTCTCCATACCTTTGTACGTCTTTTGTAACATACTTTCAAGATGCTGACTTGCACCTACCACCCATCAGCCATTGAAACCAGCTTCCCAAAGAGCTTCCCGCTTTTCCTGGTCCTATTTGTGAAAAGCTCCCTGCAAACAGCTGCCAAACTTACTTCTGTTAATCTCACCTCTGAAAATTCCTCTTCCTCTCTGATGGATTGAAAAGCACAAAAAAGCTTGTGAGAAGTTTGGCTGCCACACCGGTGCCTGTGTTGGTGACCGGTTGTTCTGTCTCTTTTGTGATTTCATACCTGTCTGCAGCTGTGAGCTCTGCTCTTAAACTGAAAATCGCTTGGTCTAGGGACCACCTAATTGTTCTGTGTGCAGAAAGCTTAGAACAGCAAGGTCAAATGACAGATGTTAGTAATACCAACTAACTCACCTCTCTTCGGCATTGTCAATGGGCATTTTTTATAAAGAAGTGTAGGAAAAAAAAGTGTAGTGAGAAGTAGGTGTCACTTTTTAGTTATATGAGAGATGTGCCAAGCAGCTAAAATGTCAGATTTTAACTGAGAATTTTATTTTTCAGTAAACACGTTTTTACTTTGTCTTTATTGATGCCAATTTAGCTACAGTAATAAGCTTTTCAGCAAAATGTCTTGGATTGTATACGGCTGTAATTAATGTAACTTAATGTTTACCTTTGCTACACAGTTTATCAGGGAAAGAGCATTTATACAATAGCCTGACAACCTGATTGATTTCCTCTTCCCATTCTGTGATCTCTGTATGCTTCAAAGGTTGTTTAATGCAGCCCAATATTCATAGGCGTATTTGGAGCTGTTGAAATTACAGGGAGAACCTGAAAATTGGTTTCACTCAGTACAGCTCTGCTGGTTTGGGAGATATGCTTGCTTTACCTCGAAGTCTCAGTTACTCTCAAAAATCAACACTTCAGACTAATACCAGTTCCCTGTAACACAACTTAGATGAACTCAAGGCTATCATAAGACAATCTTTGCACTACATTTCTCGTAATCCATAAATAAAACATAAACCCTTCCTTTCAAAAATCATTTTTGGTTTTAGTTACCATAGGAAGTGGCATGGTCAGAAATTAGTTGGAGGTGTTCAGGGTCATCAAGCTGTCCATGTTTTTAAAAGTTGTTCTTTCACTAGTGATGTGGTATTGTAACATAGTACTGCAAACAAGGCTTATCGCACCAAAGGATTTGCACCTAACCATGCATCAGTTCTTCTTATCGGTTGCATAGTGTTGATAACCACGCAGTGATTCAGTTATACATTAAATTATTTTGTTGCTGTATTTCTCCTAACGTAGCTGGTTTAGGCTAGAAATTGCATTAGAAATTGCATGGCTCTTGCCTTCAGGTTTTTCAAGAAGAAAATGAGCGCAAGTATTTACTATTTTCTTACCTCAACAAAGCAGAATCATAAATATCTAGACTGCTGAGAACAGTTTTCCATTATGCTCTTTTCTAAGCTGGCAATATGTTCTGTTGTGTGAGTAGGTGGAAGAATTATAAAAATAAATCCCCATTTCTAGGATGGGAAATTAGCAAATCTCTCAGAAGAGCTTCGGTGTGGGGCTGTCTAGAGCAGCGGAGGCCACTTTGCAACGTCTGTGCTGCCCTTCTGTTGTGAGTACTTTGTGTATGGCTGCTGTTCAGTGCCTGCAGCTGGGGGATACAGTGAAGGACCTGGCACCAGGAAAGGTGTGAAGCTGAATGCTGAATTTCTAGATTTATACATGAGTTTTCGAATTCTGCTTGGTTTTATTTGTATTAAGAATCTCAATTCTGAATTAAGAATCCTAAGAATTTTAAGTTACCTTTCCACTGAAAGTAGTACATACATGTTCATCATGAAGTCATGAAGTCCATATTAGAACTTCTACCTAACATGCACCAAAATCATCACTTACACTTAAAAAAAAAAAAAAAGTTATTTCCTAGCAATAGAAGGCAATATCTATAGGCACATTTTAGTATGGTAAGAAATCATTTTAAAACATATATGTATAATGTGCAAATATATATGTTGTAAAATAGTAAACATTTCACACAAATCACAAAGTAAACCAAGTGATCTCTCTTAAAGGTACCTTATGAACCAAACTGCTTAACAGAATGTTTGGGGGGAGGGAGGGGCGAGGAAATATTCTTTTTGCTTTCTGCATGGACTGCACTGGTTGCTGGACTATGAGCAGGGACAGAGCATTCATGTTCAGTTGTTCACCAGGAAAGAAAACAACTGAAAAGAAGAGATGCAGGTTGAATGTCAGAGGGAAGAAGTTTTATGAGAATATTTTTGCCCCTTTTTGAGCTAGGGCAAAGCCCATTCAGCTAGCTGGACTAGGATTTCAGCATTAACAGGTAGGTCCTGTAGATTATGCCATAGCAACTGTAGTGAGAGTGGCATGACCTGCAAAGATTAGTAAATACCTTAAGCTGGTCTTGCTCTGGGAGATGTTCTCCTGTGCTGTGTCCTGGCTTCGGTACATACAGCTGAAAAGAGGCAGTACTAATTTGATAAATAAGTCTTGAATTCTAACGTGGTGCTGACACATACATAAGGCAAACAACCAGAAATATGTGAACACAACTTCAAAGCAGAATGGAAACAATGTAAGTAGGCAACAAGAGCATTGATATTACTGACCCCAAAGCAATACTTAATTAGCTAACTTTATTTTTTCCTTGGGCTCTATTTCAAAATAAATTCAGGCTTCAGTGAGAACTTGAAGTAAACCATTGATTTACTTCTCTGGAGTCTTGAGGAAAAGCGAGACTTAATTTAAAGACAGGAATTTAACACAGATGAAATGTGGCCTTTCTATGTGGAAAAAGAATGTAGTCAGATACAGTGCAACAGTATGGGTTAGATTTTAAATGAACCCCTTGCATGTGAGTTACGATGTAAGCAACTCAGGTTGAATCACAGCTGCAGTTTTCTGAGAGGAGGTTGGTACCACTGTGATCTGCTTCCAGCTGTGCTCTGCTGAGCGGCACACAGAAGCCGGTGGTACAGCCCTGGTCCTGGGCAGGGCGGCTCACTCATGCACTTGCTTGGCTTCTGCCCGGCTCTGCTGGGCTCTGTGGGCTTGGCCCAGGTGGAAATCAGAGCAAATTTGAGCCTATTCTCAATAATACTTGCCTTCAGACATAACAAGAGGACTATAATCCTACCACTGCATCTAACCATCTACATGTATTTTATGTGGCAATTACAGTTTGGAAGTATGTATATGCATGCAGGCATTCACAGTTACATTTCTGATTTCTGCATGAAGATATTTGTTAGCTCTGTGCTATAAGTACAAATAAAAGAGTAGTCTTCTTCGTGCTTTGTATATACACGCGATTTGCATTTCCCGTGCTTTGCACAGTTGAATACTTGGCATTTCTGTCTCAAAAATAAAACTGCAAGTAATGGTGTTTTGAATTCTGTGGACTGAAAACAATAAGCTGTTATCAAAAGCCCATTTGGAGAAGTGCAATTTTCTGATTTTAGAAGCCACGAAAACCCAATTCTGGCCCCACTGCAGTGACAAATATGCACTTAGCTCAGTGTACTTTCCGTGGGAGTTAAACTGTGTAATAGCCTTACAATTATGATCTTTGAAGATGTTCTGCATTAAGCATTTAGAATGGTGGAAAGAAACATTAATTCATAGAGGGGCGTGTGTCTCTCCTTATACACATACATCTCCATGGATGAAGAACTTATTTGTGTCAGGAAGCTTTCCAAATGATGGTATTATTATGTGAACTGAGGTTCTTTCCAAAAGCTGAGATACTGGCAGAATTGAGCCCAGCTGGATACTGGTAACTTCTCTCTAGTTTTCTAGAAGTTTTCTGGTTAGCTTGTAACACATTATATACTCTAGAATTGCTTTGTGTTATGAATAGTGAAAACACTGTAAATCTAGGGAATATTTTAAAAATTTACGTACTACATCAGCTGGTGGCCGGCTAAGTGAGGAGAAGTGGGAAATGAAATCTGTCATTTTTCAATCATCTGTTAAATTCAGTGATGGAACACCACCAGTCTGTGATGGTAATTGGTGGCCTGTGTAAAATGGATCTTACTCGTTGCTCAGGATCTCACTCCACAGACGCTTGATGGCAAAACAAAGAAATAAAAATCTGCTCCTTCTTGTCGCAGACCGTTTGAATAGCGAGGTCAGGAGCTGGGGGCAGGAGCGTGAACGCTGCACTTGCCGCACGAGGCAGTCTCCTGGGCCGGGGTCCACCCCAGCACGCATCAGCTGGCGTTCCTGCTGGCCCCCCCCCTTCTCTCTCTCACAGGAGGAGGTGATTTCTATCTCTAGGAAGTGTTTCAAAAGCACCAAATCTTTATGCTTACATAAAAAAAAAACCACATGGGAAACAACCTAAAAACCGCCCAGACTAGAAGTGTAGTCTCTATATATTAACATACGGCTTGCAGTTCTGCAGCTGTATTATTCTTTTAAGGCCTGAAATACAAAATACTGAGGAACCTTCCTTTATTGCGCTCAGGTTCACATATATCCTGGTGTTATGCCTTTTTCGGTCTGGCATAATATTGCATAGAACAACAACAACAAGAAGAAGCCCATTTTCCTGTAATGTGAATTCACAAATGGCAGCAGTTCAGCGTGTTTCCTTTGTAGATGTTAGCACCTCTGAGAACTTTCCATATTGAAAACTCTCTAATTTAGAATGTTAGGAAACGCTATTTATTAAAACCATGTATTTTATGAAGACTCACAAGTCATATAATAAGTTCTAGATTTTTGCAGATGTGACTTATTACCATAGAGATATTAAAATTGAATAGTCTATCATCTATGATTTAACATCACTTTCTTTTGTCATACTTTACCAATCAAAATACCTTCAGAATCTGGTTTTATCATTAATTTGCTCCTAATAGTAGTCTTTGTACTTAATCATTTTCAATGTTTAATACAGTTCATATCGTGTAATTCCAAAGTATTTTTATTGCTATTTTAAAAAATAATAATTATTTTATTTGAATTTCCCTTCTTCTGGTTTTTAACAATCTAAAATTGATGTACTGCAATGCACTTCTGGGAAATATGCCAACAACTGTGGGTTGTAGTTTCAGGATGCCTGTTCATAGCTCATACACACACTCAAGTGTTTGTTGTAGGGGGTACAATCCTGTTTTCAGAATTCTTGGTAGCACGGCATTGGCCTGATACACAGATTGATGTTAAGACAGAGTCTGGTAGCTGTAAACATAAAGTGCAAGGGCCCATACTTAAAAATAACCAAGTGCTCAAAATAGAACCTAGTTTTTCAAATCGGTCCAACATTATTTAAAACTATGCCATGGGTTTCAAATGGGTTATAAGTAGTTTTTAAGAGGTTGCTGTTATGTAGATGTGTGCTTGCTTAGATGATAAAATTTGATTCCTGTTGTTCCGAGTGACAACAGGTCACTTACGCAATCATTTCTTATGTCCATTTTGTCAGGGTTGCTCATACCAGAACTACTGTACTGTCCCCCTCCCATCCCATGTTCTTTGTAGCTGAGCTTGTTTTACTCTCGGCAACTAGTATGGCTTGTGGTCGCAAGGACTGCAGTTGGATAGCTTAAAATGCAATGAGCTCTTGTAGAGAACACGTAGGCAAGGAGCATTTGAATACTGGCTCTGGCACAAAGTTCCTCTGTAGGCACAGTTGGGACATTTAATCTCTCGCCTTGCGATCGCCATCTGTAAAATGAAGTAATACCTGCCTACCTGTCTCATAGGAGCACAGATGATTGACTCGTGCTTGTGAAGTGATACAGGAATGCACTGAATGCACATCAGAGCCATCTGATCTCCAGATATATGGGGAATTGTTCTTGGAAAAATCTAAAAATATTAGCACCTGTGTTCATGTGTGTAGTGTAGTACCATAATCAACTCCTGTAACTGAAATGAGGGATATCATATGTCAAGATGGTGCTGGAGCCTTTCAGTGTGCTCCCAGTGACTTTTGAGCCATTCCAAAGGCAAATATATTGCTTTTCAGAAATATTTTTCTAATCCCCAGTGCAAAAGCTTACGTGTTTCTGAGTGCTCTCCAGTCCTTAACCCTGGCTGCCTTTGGGCTTTCTTGGGCTTCTTTCAACTGGCCAAACCTGCAGCACGACAGCAACAACAGCTGGCATGCATTTGGTGAAGTCCTCGGTATTCACTGGTAACCTTAAAAACAGGAAAATCACCCCTTTTGTCAAATTACACACATTTCATGGCAGGATTTTAACAAGATTTCAAGGATGCTGCTGTCCTGTATAAAATCAGATGAATTAGACCCCTGTTGTGGTAGGTTCACTAAAACCACAGGACTATTACTGTATGGTTTTTTTGTGTGTGCAGCATATTATGACATACATATTTTGCTTCTTTTAGAAGATAAAGGGAAAGCAAAACCCAATAGTGCAAGTCAGCAGTCTAGTACAGAAGTGGGTCCTTTTCTTCCCAAACCTGGAGTGGCAGCAGTGGCACCTGTAACACCTGCCTCATCCTCCAAGAGCACGAATGGAGCTCCTAACACGGTTTCTGAGTCAGAAGAGGAAAAAGCCAAAAAACTACTTTACTGTTCATTATGCAAAGTGGCTGTGAATTCCCTGTCACAACTAGAAGCCCACAATACAGGTGCGTATGCATACAGCGCAAGTCAGTTGTGTGTTATTATTTTTAAAATTCAGTGTAACAAGCTGGTTTTCTGACACTGTGGTAGCCACACTTCACTGAAGAGTCTTTTAGTTAAAACTTACAAGGGCAAGTTACAAAAACATTTCTGTTAATGACAATTTCATGTGTGGTGTTTGATATTTCATTAAAGCTCTCTCTAATTTTTTTTTAAATGTCCTTCATGTACTCTGTAAGCTTTTAGTTGGCAAAATCCCTTCAGTTCATGTTACCTAATCAGATTGTATCATACCTCCATAGTGAGGATCATAGTATCATCATAGTGGTTTCTGCAACACTAAGGTTTTTCAAGTGTGAGTCCTATATCTCTTTCATATTTCATCTCACTACTGCTGGTGTCTGGTTTTTTGCTGGTACAACTTATAGTAATTTTTGTTATTTGATATTTTTGATAGTTTTGGGGTGGGCTCCTTAGATTTCCTGGGTGTCCTAGAATCTTTTGACTATTGCAAATTAGATATGCTCCCTTTAAAAGGCCACAAGCAGCAATCCCTAATGTGCTCTGGCTGCTCTGTGATGTGCTGGTGATGTAAAGCTTGTTAACAAACCATTGAAGCTGGTTTTATAGCAGTAACCCATTCTTAAAATGGCCAAAGCAGCCATTTCTTCCAAATCAGAGGATACTTATTGAAGTATTTGTGTTCCTAGGCAGGTTTTGAGTGATTGCTGTGGTTCCTCTCCCACTCTTGGCTTGGGCCTTTTCTGTGATTCACCAGATCTGTGGATTTTGACAGAAAAATCAGGAACAAACACCTTGGCCATACAGCCACACACTGCCCCCAAACAGAGAGGCAGTGGTCCAGCATGCCTGTTGTTCCCTTTTTGTACGAACCCTTCTTCCATTGTCTGGCTTCCCTTCAGATCAAGGAAGTGGGAATTAAACTGACCAGAAACAGAGTCATCATTAATCCCCATCTGTGGTGACTTTAGCCATTCTGTCTTGAAGACACATGTGTCACAGAAAGTCCCAAGGCTGATGGACGTGGTTGTATGTTGCTGACCATTAAGTCTCCTGCATCTCCTTGCCCAATAGGCTCCAAGCACAAGACCATGGTCGAGGCTCGGAACGGTGCTGGTCCCATCAAGTCTTACCCTAGACCTGGATCCCGGCTGAAGGTGCAGAACGGCAGTAAAGGCTCAGGGCTGCAAAACAAGACATTTCATTGTGAAATCTGTGATGTCCACGTTAATTCAGAAATTCAGCTTAAACAGGTAGCTTGCATGTATCTGGGGCTCCTTTGTTGTTTCTAGTTGCATTGCAGTGTTGTAGGTGGGATGTAGGTCTGTGTGAAGATGTTTTGGCAAAAAGTGAACTTAGTATTTCTTTTCTGTCATCCCACAACTATTTCTAAATAGTTTACCACAGGTCAAGTTCACCTAATTGTTTCATCTGGGAAAAAATGGGCTTGAGAGTCGTAAAGCAGAGGTGGACAAGGTGTCAGTATCCATGAATAACATAGCAGATCTAGTTTAAAGGTTTGCTTTGGCTCAAGAATGAGATTTGAACTTTGGTCTCCCAAATGGAAGAAATTCTGGGTTGAGGTTCCCTGAACTCCTCTTTTGGTGCTGTTTCAGTCTGCTGGGATAATTTTTAATACTACATGAGAAGGAGAATGTGACTTGAATCTATTGGTTTAGGACAATCAGCAGGAGGGTAATACTGTAGATATGTATGAATTATGTAGAGCAACGTTATCATTAACAGTGTACCTGTATGAACATGCAGCTCTGCTCTGTCCAAGCCAATTAGCCCTGGGTTCAGAACTGTGCCAGTACAAATACATTGTTTCTGATACCCAAACGACTGGATGGTGATGTGCTGTGTGGACGTGTCCTCTCATTCCCCGTTATTTCAGTTATCTCTAAGATACTATTAAATTGCATGGTGTAGACATATCCCTGGGTACTGGTTCTTCCTTCAGCTAATACTGAATTATTTATACAACTGAACAGCATCAGCAAGACTGAAATTTACCTCCTACTTCTGGATATCCCTGTGACCTAGTGATTACAGCTCTGCCTGGTTCAAAGCTCCTCAAGTGGAAAAAGGAAATACTAACCAAAATATCAATAATTTGCAGAGCCTGTTTCGGATCACAGAATTCGCTGTGTTTGATTAGGTTCTGATTCTCTATTTGATGTGCTCCAAATTGTTATGTTTAATTTAGCAAAACTCATCTTTGCTCTCTCTAAAGAACCTGCTTTATCTTACAAACAGGGGCTTAGGCATATCCTGCTGATAAATCAATTTCAAATTCAAAACTGAGAAATGTTTAAACAGCTAATTAAATGTGAGGATATTTATTTCAGCACATTTCCAGCCGAAGGCATAAGGACAGAGTTGCAGGAAAGCCTATGAAACCTAAATATAGTCCTTACAACAAACTACAGCGCAGCCCAAGTATTTTAGCAGTAAGTATTTTTATTTCTCATCACTGTCTATGTGAATTTGTGACCCTGGGGACTCCCACCGCACAGAGGCAGGAACATGACAGACCTGACACTTCTGCAGCGTTTCTCCCCCTGCACGCTGCATCTGCACAGGGATCAGATTCGAAGATAGTTATGTATTCTGTCTGCCCAGTCAACGGCACGCAGACAGCACTGCGGGTGTTATTTACTGCAAGGAAGAAGGGAATAATCAGTGGAATGGGGAATGAACCCTGTGCCCCGTGGAAAGGTATCAGCTCTGCTGGGCTAGTGCGCTTCTTGAAGGCTGCAATGTATATACTCTGTCTTTCTGGGCACCTGAGACGACTCTCAGTTATGACGGATGCAGTCAGGGAAAAGGACATAAGATGTCAAGAGATAAAAATACTAATGCTCATTCTCTGCATACAGCAAAAGAGAGTGCTGTGTGGACGTATTATATTGGTACAAAAGAGTTATCAGGTGTTTAGGAGAATTGATTGCCCATTTGCAGGCTCGGGCTGTGGCTGTCACTCTGTCACTGGCTATCAAAACACGTCTCCTGCCTTTGTGCCCCCAGCCATTCCCCTTTCACACCTACCTGCATTTCCAGGAATTCCCCAAGCTGGTTCTGCCAGTCAGCTGCAGACGGAGTTCAGGCTGGCTCTAGCACAGCACAGATTGTATGTTTATTTGCTAGTGACTCAGCCTGTATTTTATTCATTAGGGAAAAGTGCATGCCACCTATGGCACAAAAACAATTTGTAGGTTGGAAAGAGAGAGATGCAAATGTGTGTGCGCAAGAATAAGCATGTGAAAAGCCTTTAAAAGCTGAAATATTAATATGTCTTTGTATGGAGGCAAATGAAAATGCTGCTGGCTTTCTCTAAGTCTCTGCATTCGATAGGTTCTGCACACACTAATCTTCTTCACTTATGTAACACATCATTTTATAATCTATTGCGTAAGGAGAGACCTCCATTAATAAAGGAAGGACGTGAGTATCTTTGCCCCCACAAATGTGTGACTATAGTGCAAACCATTTTCAGTGAGACTGTAGTGTACATATTTCTAGTTAGCTTTTTCACCACAAGCACCAGCAACCATTGTAGATCATAAACTGAGTAATAATTCTTTCAGAAATATTTCTCTATGGTATTGATCTTAAAAAATATTTCTGTTTTGAAAAGAGCAGCTCTGCATTGGCAGGTAAAAAGCTGACTGGACTAACACTAGTTTCCCATCTTGACCACTCCTCTTTTCTGCAATTCCTTTTTGCAAATGGAAAATTTTACTTTTGACATTGAAGACTTAATCATGTTTTTTTCGTATTTCTTGCACAGTTATGATTTACATAATTTAATGTTGTTCACTTGCAAATTACGCTTCCTTCTAAACAGCAGTGTGACTGCCCCTACACTCAAGAGATTTACGTATCATTAAATATACGTTGGTTGCTTTAGTTGCCTTGGGAGTAAGAAGACAATGTGGGTAAAATTTCTAAGCAGCTGACATGAGGCTTCTGTGAGAAACCACGGCGTGCCCTTTGTCAGGGTTCATTTTTTCCATCATGTAAAAGTGGGCATGGGGAGAACTGTATTTACATTGCTTTTTTGTGTGTTTTATTCCAGGCAAAACTTGCATTCCAGAAAGACATGATTAAGCCGCTGGCACCTGCTTTCCTTTCATCTCCTCTTGCTGCGGCTGCAGCTGTATCATCAGCTCTGTCCCTTCCTCCCCGTCCCTCTGCCTCCTTGTTCCAGGCACCCGCAATACCACCAGCTCTCCTCAGGCCAGGCCACGGTCCCATCCGTGCAACACCTGCCTCCATACTTTTTGCACCATACTAATTTATTGATGTGAGAAAGAGATAACTATGGCCAGTAGAAAGGGTAAAAGAAAAGCAGGAAAGGGGTCGAGATTTTAAAATGTCTTTCTCTTTTGAAATGCCATCCAGCGTGACACCTCAAACACCCACACCATAAAATTCATCATTGAAGGTACTGCATTTTGGAGTCCAGACAACTCTCTCAGTCTCTCTCTGTCTCTCCTTTTTTAATCCAAATAGAGAGTGATTTACTAAAAACTTAATTGCTCATAAAATTTGTACCATTAAAGATTCATGCATCTATTATTTTTTGGGTTTTTTTCAATGTGTATGATGCACCTTGGAATCAAGGAACGTAAAATATTTTCCTGACAGACTTGAAAACTAGGGTCTTCCTTGCTCACACTTATGTAAATACTTCTCTGAAAACCAATGGAGTATAATCTAATGTGGAAAAAAAGGTAGATGAACCAAATGCTTGATTGTGGATAACATCTCAAAAATGAATTGCATCCTTTTTTTTTTCAGTGTGCTCTTGTTGACAGGGATTGTGTACTGTCCTAGGCCCCAGTAATGGTGTATCTTGTGTAGTACTAAAGATGTATCACATGTCTGATTTTAATATTTTTAGTTTCTGTGCAAATGTTTGAAAGCAACGCAGCGCTGAAGCTTTTGGTTATTTCTTTTGTGTCACACTTTATTTAGAGAAATTAAAAATAGAAAGCCATATAACATATAGTTAAGATTACTACTTGTTTGCTACTTTCATTTAACTTATTTTTGTTGTTTCCTCACTGGTGTTGCTAAGCAATGTTTAAAGAGAAAAAAAAGCTTTTCAATTGCACATTACCACAGCTCACATGCATTGTTCAAGACGACAATGGATCCATGTATTTGTACGTAAATATCCTTTTTCTTCATTTCAATCTAGTTTCCTTTGTAACAATGCTGCATAACGTTGTGGCTCCCTAATGCAATAATGTACAGAACATAAAATATTTATAATTGACCATATTCTCTGTTTACTGAATATGTTGCAGTAATGCCCCACCTATCTTCTTACCTCCCCAACCCTTTTATAAAGGTGATATCAATATGCAGTACTGGGACTGAAGTCATTATGTGATAATGGGGACAACAGGTGGAAGACAGGAAAAAAAAAATAGAATTAACTTTTAGAGCATCTTTATCTGCAATCCATAATAGCAAAATGTCTGTGTATTTTTTTAAATGTACCTTTTCAATAAAATAATAAGAAAAATATATATGCATCTTGTGTTTATTAATTGGTACAGAAAAAAGAAGCCTGGAACAAACAAATTTAGCTAAAGGAGTCTTCAGGAGCAGGCAAAGCATTAGAGTTGCAATAAAGTATAATTACAGAACCTGTGTTTACTTCCCTTGTGTTTTAACGTCTTTTCTTTGCTACATCCTGTTACAGCCTTTACTGGGGCTTTTTTGCAATAAGACTGTAAACATTCACTACATCAGAGATTCAGGGGAAGGAGCAGTAGAGCCAGGTGGGTGATTATGGTTTTATTATTGCATCACCAAAATGCTACAACATGGTTATGCCTTCTTAGGTGGAGAATAAGGATTAACTTTAAAACCAGCTTGGGCATACCTGAGACTGGAAGCAGGTCACTGTGGAGCCAGGACTTGCTCTGAAGCGTGGGCAAAGTAGGCAGCTGCTTGATGCAGCACGCTTTTGAAGGCAGGTGTTTGGGGAAGCTTTGAAATGATCTTTTTCCTTGCTGAAAAGCTTGATCTGTTCTGTAAAAATCTTTTTGTTGTTAATACAAAGTGAAAAGTAAAGAGTACAAGAGTAAAAAGACTCAACTGTAAGGCTGTTAGGGTTAATACAAAGCCAACAGGGCCATTACAAATCCACAAAGGCCAAGGAATAGAAATTTCAGGCCTTTTATAATAGAGAATTTACAGACCAATATATACCTCATAGTTGCAACATATTAGAGACCATTTTCTGCAAGTGTAATTCTGCCCTATTTCCCCTATTCGGTGGAGCACTCGACTGTGTTGTGAGAGGATAATTCACTGGAGAATCACCTACGAAGGGGTAGGTAAGAGAACCCGGGCTTTTAGCATCCTCTGGGGAAGCAGGTACAGTTGTATTAACCCTGTGGACTGTTAATACAGTTAGGGTATTAACTATATTAACTGTAATTCAAGGTAGTATGGGTGGGCACTCTTCCATGTGCATCTGTTTGTGTCTGATTTTGTAACTCATGCTCGTAACTGCTCAGCTACTTTCAGAGGAGTTACTTGCAGAGTAACTTGCAGAGGAGCCTGTTTCTGTCCAATGTGAGATAGGTTTACAGAACTGTGTATTTCAATTGGTTCTTCAGGAAGCAAGAGCTGTCTATGTATTAAAACACTATTTTACCTGCTTTTTGTAACCTACTGTTGGTGATTAGAAATTTAAAGCAAGTTTCTGCAATTGAGATTGTTCCCATATAAAATACAGAAAACCTGTTCTAAGGAAGGGACCAGCTAGGGGTGTGTAGATTTCTTGGACAGCTGATTATTTTGAAGAGCATCTTACAGTGGAGAAGTATTTAGGTCAGTAAGAGTGAAAGAATGTGTCATGTCCTCAGCAATGAGAGGAATTACTTAACCTATGAAACACAAGGAGCTAAAAGACTATGATTGTAAGCCAAGAAAGACTCATGTTCAGATTTCAACACCCTTTGTACTCTTTGCTGTGTTAACTTAAGTGTACTGTAACTCCGCTTGCCACCAAAATTTTGTCCATGACATGCAGGACTGAGCATTTGAGATAATTACGTGATAAATGGCAAACCCTCTCATTATGCCTGCTGGGATCTCGCATTTTAGAAACGAGCTCTACATGAGAAGGAAAATTTGTATCATACTTGCACAAAGGCTATCAGCTGCTTTTTTGATATGTTAGGATGTTTTCTCCTGAGGTGTAATATCATTACAGATAGCTGGCTATGAAATTCATGGATTTTTTATAACAAAGAACTAGTACCGAAATATAATATTTGCAATGCAGTTACCATTTTGAATATATCGAATGTGCAAACCACTAAAGTAATAAGGTTAAAGTAATAGGATCACATCGTCTCGTATGTCTATTATTCTAGGTCTATTCACTGCACTCTGAGCTGCAAGTTGTTCCTGTACGAGAAGTCAAAAGTGACAAGGGGCACTGTGTTGGTCAGGGATTGTTACCTGGCACTGCTACCTTTCTGTAGCAGAAGAAGAAGGATCCAGACCGGACACAGACACATCAGCAGGAACTTTCTGCTGGTGCATGTGGCTGGATCATGGTCCCTGCACTGCAAGAGATTTCCATAAAAGGTATCAAACAGAGGACATTGTCCAGTATAGTCTATACAGATGCATACTTTTAAGAAAAATAATAGAAATACGATCTTCTATGACCACTGCAGGATACTCTCATTTCTGCAGGTCAAAACGGTAATAAAACCTTTCCCTCTAATTTTGGTCAGATAGCAGAAGGAAGAAGATGGAAGCCAGCAGGCAGATTGCCCTGTCCATATCACCACTTGAACTCCTATGACAATGTTAAACTGGGTCCATCTACTGATAAACTAATAAACGTTTCCTGTAAGAAGGAGATTATTTCATTAAAAATAAATTACCTTATTTTACTCCCTTTTACTGTGATTTTGGACCATAAATTTTATGCTCAGAAAAGTTTTGCAAAAGAATTTGTCACATTTGTCTGAAAAAAAGAGAGCATGGTTGGTTTAAGTTCTGCAGGAAGTATTTCACTCTTTATACATCTGGCAATGACCCAGTGAGCCTCACTGTATATCTTTTGAACATGTCACCTTGAATAAGTGAGGTACTGTACTATTTATTCATGCGTGGTTGGACAGTAAATCTCCACAGCTGTCACCTTCTGGTCACAGTGGTCATGATGATTTTCTTACTATGCTTAATATATTTTTTAAAGCATTTTTTTCTTAACATTCTTGTTTCAAGTGACATCTTGAGTATCCTCAAGTATTTATTGGAATGACGAGCATTTCAGGTATAACTATATATATGTTTTTGAGTATCTAGAATTCTTAGATATTATAATGTTTTTAGATTAAAGTAACATTGATTTAGAAATGTTTCTATTTGGTTTCGTTTCCTATTCATATTTATTTGTGTTGGTAGAGCACTGCGCTAGATGCTGAATGCCAAGAGCCAACTCCTGCCAAGCACCAGAAGTGGAGGAGGCTGAATCGAGCCTGCTGCCTTTGAAAGGCTGCGATTGAGGGAGGTCCTCAGGAGCTGGAAAAAGGACAATTTTGTGCCTGTCTTCAAAAATGGCAGGAAAGAGGATCCGGGCACATGAAAACAAGCAGGTGATTGGGATTGGCCAACATGGGGTTACTGAAGGCACAATGGTGCCCGAGCGGCCCGGGTGCTTTCTGTGATGAGACGCCTGTGGGTGCAGACAAGGGGGAGCAGCGGGTGCCCTTATGCTGACTTCAGTCAGGCTTTCGGCAGTCTCTCGCAGAATGCCTGCAGGCAAATGGGGCAGCGCAGACTGGGTGGGTGGCTACAAGGTGGCTGTAAGTGTGGCCAGGCCACTGAGCTCCAAGCGTTGGGCAGCCATTTGCAGTCTGCGACAGCCAGTTCCTCAGGGGTCAGTACTCACCTGTGACCTGTACAGTGGGATGGAGAGCACTCTGCAAGCGTGCAGCTTTTAATACCAAATGGGGGGGCCTGCTTTTCCAGGCAGTATGCTGGAGGGTAAGGCTGCTGTCCAGAGGGACCTCAGCAAGCTGGAGACGTGGTTTGACAGGAACCTCATGAGGTTCAGACAACGGCCAAGTCCTGCATCCGGGAAAGAGCCACCCCTGCACTGTTGCAGACCAGGCCCGCTCACCAGAAAGCAGCACTGCAGGAAAGGGCCGGGGGACACCCCAATGTGGTGGTGGGCAGGGGGCACGGCAGCCTGCCCTGCGGCACCAGGGCTGAACTCAGCGCTGTGCTGCTTCAGCAACACCGTGGCCAGCAGATTAAGGGATGTGGTAGAACTCCTCTGCTCAGCACTTTTGAAGCTGGACCTGGAGTAACGTGTCCAGTCTGGGGCCTCTGACATGAGATTTTGACAAACTGGAGCAAGTCTCGGAGAAGGTCTCAAAGGTGGTTAGGAAATGAGCATCTTGTATCAAGAAAGCGAGATGGGTTTGTTGATCCTGGAGAAGGCTGTGACAGTTCTGTCCCCTGTCCTCAAGTGTCTCATCAGTGGTTACAGGGAAGAGAGACGGACGTGTCTAAGGGAAGTCCCATGAAAGGGTGAGAGGCAACAGTCAGAAGCTGCAGGAAAGAACATTCTGGCTGCACATAAGGAAAAAAGTTTTCCCAGTAGAAGTGGGTAAGTCCTGGGGCAGGTTGCCCAGGAAAATTATTGCAATATCCACCCTTGGGGAAGCTCTGATAAGCAGCCAGATGAGCAACCTGATCCAACTCCGAAAGCTTTGAGCAGGAGGCTGGACTAGGTGACCTCCAGAAGACTCTGCATCTTAAATGAGTCAATAATTCTAAAAGATAAAAAGGTCTTCTGCTGAAAAATCAAAAGTAATTATTGTGTTGCAGGGCAATTAGAAACTGAAGGAAACTTTGCAGCACTAAATACTGACTGATCATTCATAACATGGTGGGCACCTGCTATGAAAGCCTGAAAAGATGAAGACAGGCATCATACCTGTAACAGGCTGAAGAAGGGGAGCTGAAAGGAGGATGTACCTGGAAAGGTGAGAGAGTCAAAGTGACAGGGAGGGGAAATTATTTGTACTGCAATATATGCGACTGGATTTTGGAGGGGCTGAGGTTGTATTTTTCAGGCCAAAAAAAGGACTTTGCAGTAATGGCAATGCAATGTGTTTCAGGCCTTGATGAGTTTTGCTAAAACAAGTACGTTTTCACAGAGTTATTTGTTTAGATATCGGAAACCCTTCAACCAATTCATAGCTAAAAAACTTCTCGCCGATCTTGCTCACGTCCTGTGTTCACAGCCAAGCAACTTCTATTAGTGCATCAAGCACCACAGCTGACGCCTCTTCTGCGTTTGTCTCTGGGTACATGTGTTTTGGAGTTGGACTGTTTGGTTTTGAATTGCATATTTCTTCTGCACCCTATCAGAATTAAAAAGGATAGATCAATGCAAAAATTGGTCATATTTTTTAGAAAAGTATTATGGACTGTTTAAGGGTAATGTTGGCAATACAGTAAAGTAGCAGCAAGAGGGTGGATTATAATAGGGAAAAAAAATACTCTGTGCAACAGACAGTAAGGCTACTGCTGGCTGAATCTGACGAATATTCACTGGTTTATGCAGGTAAGATGCTGACTGAAAAAAGGGCACCTGCTGTCTCAGAAGGGTTAGGTAAGGTGGAGACAGATTTCTGTGTCTGGAGAACTGGCCAGCAAAATCCACAGAACATAGATGTGCTGTCAGACATAAATCTACTACACAAATTTTTTCTCTCTGAAAATTCAGAACTATACAAACGTACAAACAAAAATTACTCCTTTCTCCCCCCCTGAAATAAAGGTAGGGAAAATATTTTGATTTTATTGTGCAAGCCAAATGAAAATGGAACAAAACTGAAAGGTGGAGTTCATATCTTAGCAACAATTTTTCACCAACTGTTAAAAAGTATTTGAGCGCCTCCACTATTTGTCTGAATTCCATGAGATGTAAAAGGAAAGGGATGTTAAGGACTTAGGTGGAACTGAAGAAAAAAGTAGTAAAACATATTCCATCAGCGTAAAACATTTTAATGTGTTGTGTGAAGGGACAGAATCAGGTCAGCCCCTTTACATGAGATGGGGTAGGTGTAGGTGCCTGCAATGGGTTTGTTCAGGAACCACTTAGAAACAACAGACGGCTTCCTCTTGCACAGAAGACCTAAGGCACCCTGGGGGAAAGGGATGCCTTCCCCATCAGTCGGACTGAGGAGAGGAACAGGCATAGCCAGACTCGCAACCATGAAATGAAGGCAGCACAAGTGCCAGGATGGCCACATCTAGCCCTGTGAAGCAGGTTGCATCAGGAAAGGGACTGGCATGTTTAGGTCAGTCTTACGTGAAAGCATTTGACTGCAGTGGTGCTGAAAGACACATTCGTTAGGAGGTGTTAGCTACTGTGAGCTATTTTCCTAGGCTAGGAGCAGCCACAGCACACAGGCTTCTTTTTCAAAGACTGCAGTTTACTCTTTAGATATAATTTCAGCAGATTTAAATGCCCAACACATGCAGCAGCCAGTTGGTGCTGTCAGAGTACTAAATCTGAGCCACAGCTTTCAAGATACTTCAGGCAATGAGCACCCTCTCTGGCGCTCCAGATGCAAACACAACTCTTGTCCAGCAAGGAAATTTCCATTTCGTTTCCCCAGGATTTTATGTTTCTTTCAGGAGGCCTCTTGCTCATAAGAAGATGTCATTTTTGCTTAAGCCTTCTCCCCAGAGCCATCCACCCAAGTTACTTTTCCATTTAGACACTTCCTCTCCTCCAGCTGTAAGAGAGAGGTTTTTCCCACTGTTCAAGGACCGATTTCTGCCAGCAAAGCTCTCGCCATCCCATGTCTGAACCTATTGCAGCATCGTCCCGCCTTGCCTTCTGATTGTATCAGCTGACTCTTTGATCCTCTCTTTCGCTCCTTCCTTGACCACATCAAACCATGTCACTTGTTTCTCCAGCCTTCTATCAGCCTCTTAAGTATCAGTTCTCATAGCCTGTCAAGGTGTCAGCTCCCTCCTCCATTTCTTGAGTGAAGTCTGTCTTCATTTTCCAGCAAGTGCTGGTGATATTTTCCCTTTCTGCCCTTGAACTTGAAAGCAGCTTCCTAAACTAAAACACCAAACAGTCACCAAACAGTGCACCTTCAATATCTTCCCTACCGCTCACTTACAGCAGCAAAAACCCACCTCCCACCCCTCCCCCAAAAAAAGAAACCACCACCACAACCCCTGCAGGGAGAGTAAAACTGGCAGGAGATTTTGTCATGTCAGATTTTAGCACATAAGAAAGCCTAAGAATAGGGGACAACATAACCATGACCCTTCTCATTTTATCTGTCTAAGCTCTGTCAGCCTTGACTGTGCTAAGCACATTTCCTGGCAGATCTGATGCTTGCCTTAGAGGGTCAGTGATGCCTGCAAACACTTCCTTTTTGGGATATATTATCTCCTCAGGAAGGCAGGTGGTAGCTTCATTCAAAGCTAATTTTCATGTTCAACTGTGCCAAATCAGGTTTTCACATGCAATTCAAATTTTAAAATGGTCTCTAACATTTTCTGCAAAGGCTGAATGAAAAATGCATCTTCACTGCCTGACTTCACTGGAGCTGCTCCGAGGCTCTCACGGTCAAATGGTGTGAGCCTCCCCATTGCCACACAGGGCAAAGGAAATAGTTCAAAGGAAAAATTTCTGTAAGAGGAAATACCCTGGCTCCATCCTTGCTTTTTCTTGTCTGTATAACTCCTGATGGGATCGCACAGAGGTGCGCTCCTGTTCTGAGCATAGTCCCCCCACCCCGCAGAACAGCACTGTTTGCAGTGTAGCCACAGCATGGGAGGGCGCACGCATGCCTTATAACGTGTGCTGGGTTTTAACTTCCTTTCCTGCTGAATATCTGACATGCATCAGAGGGACAAGAGATCTGTCTACTGTTGTCTGTCTGCCCCTGAGTCCAGGGCTGCAGCAATCCCCTTCCATATCTTGAAAAGTTAATCCTCCCGAGTGCCTGAGTCTATGCCTCGCTCCTTCCCTGGGGCAGAGATGCATTTCCTGCGTCTGGGCTTCCTGCCTCCCTCCCCCAAGGACAGGCAGTCAGGGTTCATGTGGAAAAACCCTCCAGTGTGAGACTTACCCGTGACTTTCCCAGGTGAGTGTTTGTTGATGAATTATTCATCCCCCAAGAAAAAGGAGATGGGAACATGAACACAATGTCTATCCGACACCAGTTTGGACTTCATTAGTGAATGCTTTGCACCTGTGACAGTTACAAAGCCATAAATCCCAGATTCCAGTTCCTTGCTGGTGCTAAATAGACTCCACTTATATTCTCCCCCTTCTCTGCTACCCATCTTTGGAACACATAAGGGCTGGGGGGTCCATGCAAGCACAGATACTTTCTACCACCTGAGCCCTTTGTGGTGCCAGACCTGGCACCAGGCTTGTAAATCAGCTTCAGTGGCTGCTCTCTGTAAATGATTTAGTGCAGGAGATACTGATTAGTGGTAGCAAAGGCATCAGAACTGTTCGTATATAGAGGGTGATAGGAATTACATCCACATTTTCAAATGCAAAAGTTAATTTTAAAAGTTATGACTTGCTGTTCCCTCTCTGGGACTGAATGCTGGGAACGCTCTGGTGCCTTCTAAATCATCGGAGCTGGCCTGCCCTGCAGTCCCCTGTCACAGGAAAAAAAGCATTAAACAGTTTTAACCTCCTCCTGAAAATACTTAACTCCTTACATATGTTGCCTGTCATTATTCACATCTATTTTTAAAGAGAATTAATGGAAATTTGAGATATTATAAATTTAAATTTTCATCCTGTAGCGACTGCTTGCCGTATGCCAGGATGACGCTCCAGAGAGTAGAGAGTACAGAGAGAAGGCAGCAAGATGAGAGTGGGCAAGGTGGGCTGCAAGAGGAGAGACAGCTCTCACTGCACCGGGATGGTGTATAAGCTATTAAGAAGTATAATGCACTCACAGGCATTTAAGGAGAAAAACATGTTTACGAAGGTGTGTTTTCAGACTGTCAGGTTTTGTCTTACAAGTGTCAGTGAGCAAGAATTCAGTTGTGATTTGAAATGCACTTCTGTGTTGTCACTTAAAGAATATATAACTAAAGACTTAAACTAAAAAGCTGTTTGATAGATGCTTGGTAGATCTTATGAAGTCGGCCATTGAGGAGAGGACTCTACTCAGTGCCAGGAACTTCACTTGGTCACTCTAACCCATTCTACTGGCATGTCTCTTTCTGTGCACCATGGCTTGATCACCTATAAAATATATTTGCACACTAAAACCCTTAGAATGTTTTTTCAGGATTTTTTTTTTCCTAGGGCTACAATTTTAACTGCCAAATTTGATTCTGTGACTTGAAAAACCTCCAATATGCAATAAGTTCTATTCATTTTCCACATGGCACATTTATATTTATTGTCAACATCACCAGAGCTGGCAAATGTTCCAAGTCAAGGAGTTACCAGAAAGCTATGAAGAAACTTGGATGCTGATGGTTATTTCTTTCTATTCTTGTGCTTATTGCATGTGTTTACTCTAAAGTAGAGTACTAAACTCCATACTTCTGTAATAACGTAGAACATTGATAATGAAGGTGGAACTTTAAGACTAATAGAACTTGTCAAATATCACCAATATTTCAGTAAAAATGCGAAGAAAGAAATTTTCTTGTTGGCATGAGAGAGAAAGGAAGTCTCTCATCCTGATTCATTGGCCTTGTTGGCATAAGGCATCAGGAAGAAACACAAAATGCTATTGCATGTTGTTCCTCAGGAGGCAGCGATAGAGAACTTGAGATCACTGACAAAATGTTGGCTTCTCAATGTATTAGTATGGATATAAAGAATAAATACCTTTGCTTTTTTGCCTCATGTTCTTAGTCTGATTTGAAACCTGTTCCTGAGGCTTAAATTACATTATGTTTTTTGGATGCTGTCTTCCACTGCTAATACAAATACCAAGTGGATTGATGACAATGTTTGAAAGGGGTAACTGCTCATATTCCTCAATGTATCAAATAGGAATAACATTGAAGCAGTTAGAATACAGAATTTAAATACAGCATATCTGCTTTACAAACATCAATCCTCTCAAGACTCTACTGACATGACCAGACATCCTTTAAAACATCCCATGTGGAAAATCTATTACTGCCTTAATCACATCTTAAAGTATCTGATTCTTCCAAAATACATGTAGAGGTTTTCAGAGAATTAGGTCAATAGAAATGGACTCCAGATAGCAAATAAGGTTTCTTTTAAGAAGATATGAATCAAAAAATTACGATCATCCTCTTTCATTTTAGAAATATATTTTACCACATTGTCAAAGGAATTGTCTTTTCTCATCATGACAGATAGAGAAGATGAAAATCATCACACTTTTTTTGCTTGGTATTTGGACAGCTGATAGCAGTGATTGTTCCCACCTTTTCTCAGAGCTTGGCTGCATGCTTTCAACAAGCAGTTCACACAATGGTGCATTTCAACAGATCACGACTTGCTTTCTAGTTTCATTTAAAATAAGAAAATTTTCAATTCTGTGAGCATCTCTTGCACATGCAGTTGAGACAAAGGGAGTTTTTGATATTGCCTGCTGATGAAAAGAAACACCAGGACCTTAAAAACAGCTCGTGAATCTTTGAAAAGGGGAAAACACGGGCAGTTCTACCAGGACTGAATCAAGGCAGTCTGTGAAACAGGCTGACAGGCCCCTTTGCTGATGGGAAATTAGCCTCTCGGCCATTATCTACTATTAAAAGGAAGAGTTAAGAAAGTAAAATGGAGATCACATCACAGTTGTTTTTCTTTGCCTTATAATGGCAAGGAGGAAGGGGTGATGCCATTCTCTTCAACCAGCCAAGTGCCCTGGCCATAACTTTCGGAAATCTGGAATGCTTGGCTTCTCTGATCTCTAGCACTCATCCTGCAGCTTGTGACTCTGCAGCTTGTGACTCTGCAGCCAGCCCACTGACAGGGCTCCCTTGTCATGGTAGAGGACCTGGAGCCATTTATAAGCTGATCTCTAGGAAGTATGTACAGGTATTGCAAAGAGAAAAATCCATTTTTCAGAGTTATTGGTATCTGATCCATCTCATAAGAGTAGACCAGTCTGACTCATTTTCTTATTTCTGTGTACTGTTAAGAAGGCATGGTATTTGGTCTGCATATATTGCTGGTGGCGGGATTTTTTTTCCCCTATTTGCTGGGAAGGATCTTCTTATTTCTAGCAGCATTAAAACAAGTAAACAAACAAAATGCTTCTGCTGTATTGGAACTCTGTATTTTCAGAGTTAGGACTCTGACCAGAGCCTTTTTAGAGGATAAAGAAGCCAAAAAATTAACACCACCACTCCCTAGCAGAAATGCATTTCTTCTTGGCACTGATTGAATGTGTAGAGGTTAAATATGTACCTCCAAAGAAATCTCTCTGTAGGCATTGTAAAGGAATTGAGAGCTGATGCCAAGTATTTCTGAAGTTCCCACGGAGTCCTCATACCAGCAGGACAACAATGGACCCCAAGGAAAGCTCAGTAGAGCTTGTCACACCTGGAACCACTGAATGTAAGTTTACAATAGAAATAGTTCAGTCTGCTAACAAGATTTCAGGTTGATTTAAAAAAAAAAAAAAAGAAAGAAGAAAAAAAAAGATTTACTGTTGCCTGAGAACTTCACATTGATCATGCTTGTTGGTTTTCCTTTTTTTTTTAATGTATTTTGATGTACTGAAAATAATCTTTAATATTCTCAAGATACAGCTAAGTTAGAAGAACTCTTCAAGCTTTTTAATTACCTAATTTGTAATTAATTGCATTTTCAGAGTCCTCCCATACTTTTCTTGGTCTGCACAATACCTGCACTTGGAGATACAGCCTTGGCTGTGACAAGAAGCCTAGTGACTGAGGTACACAGCTCAGTTCCATGTTCTGACGTGGCTTCTGTCCTCCTTTACTTCGTCTCCCATTGAAGGAAAAACACAGTGGACAAAAGTGTCACAGAACTTCCGCATAAAGGAATTTCATCTAAGGAATTTCCTTTTATTCACTAACCCAGGAACGAAGGAAACAGGAAAGAACCGCACTTCTAAAATCTCTAAGTCTCTGTTGAGCAGAATCCTTGCAGGAACCTCCATGAAGTCAACCCCGCTGCAGCTGTCTCACCAGCTGTGCTCCTCCCATAGGCATGCCTATTGAAAAGAAAAACAAGGATCTTTATATTAGAAATTCTGACTTGATATAGAGATAAAGACTAACAATCTGTGATTCTTTCTGATGCTTCATGCTACCTTGAAATGCAAAACTTTAGGAATAAAAGTGTAACTCTCTTGGCTATCTGTCGAGTCAGCACTAGGGATATTTGATTTATGCTGCATCTCAGAGTAAAGGAAGTAATGCAGATAGATGGATTTTCTTACAGCCAGCTGCTGTTATTCTAAGATGAGTGCAGTTAAACTTGTAAATAGCTTTCTTTTTTCTTTTTAGAACTACAGCTTTAAGTTGCAGAAGTTCTGCATGTCTGTAAAACTGAGCCTATCAAAGCCCTGTTTAAAGTATGTCGCATATGCTTCACCCTCAAAGAATGATTTTATTAGGAGAGCCAGCTGTATCAACACTGCTTCCCTAAAAACACAGATTAATCAGAAATATATCATTAAAAGAAAAAGATACTTTTCTGAAGTACTTTCCAAATTACTTTCCTAAAGTAATTAGATTACTTAAGTTTACTGTTACAAGTCAATAAAATTGTTTGCCACAGAACCTAAGAAGACATTTTAAAAATACAGTATACAATAAAATTTTACTTCTTGTAAAGACGCATTAAAAACTTAACATTAACTAACATTTATCATGCTATAATAAAAATACTAGCAGTTCTTTTATATAGGCAAATACTTTTATACTTAATTAGTCAGAGCCCATAAAGTAAAAAGAAAAGAAAGCCCAAAACCAAAGATGCAAATCCCAGAATTATATATCTTAATCTAGAACTAAACTACACTGGGCTAAGATCTCTGAACAATGGAGATGCATATGCCATGATGCAGTTAAAAAATCTTTATACTTCATAGTACTGTGAAATTCTATTGAAAATGTTCTGCTGAATGAAATTGTTGCAGTTTGAAAAAATAGATGGAAGCCCAAAGCACCTCCAGCTGGAGAACCAATTAGGTGTAAGACCAAAGAACCTCTCTAACTGCATTATTAGAGTTTCTACAGAAATTCAAAATATAACTCAGTGTTGATGATTGAAGAGAACTAAAATTTGAAGCAAGTTGAACACGTTGGGTTTCACCCTGAATTAGGGTTTTCCCTAGAGCCAGGATACTAGAAAGGTGCAGAATGCTTGAAATAGTACCACATGGATTGCAAAGGTCAGTCACCCACAGCAGATCACATCTAACACTGCAACTCCTGCGTAGCAGCAGAAATACCCTCGGGAAGAACCTATGATCCCTCTGCCAAGTCCTGGCCTGCCTGTGCAGGAAGGAGGCAGGTACTTGTCACTTCAACTATGACCTTCTGAACCATCCAGAACCCCTGGTGGCAATTCCTGCCCCTTGTCTTCTTGGGTCCAACTAATAAGGGAGTCGAAGAGGATGTAAATGCATACATACCTCTCAATATGTATGCTATATGCCAATTTAGACTCATTAGTAATTATGCCTAATTTCACATCACTTCTGAACTTGGTCCTTTAAGAAAACTTAAACTAGTATAACTTATGTTCTCTGAGACAGCAACAATCTGACCTTAAATGAACTGAATGTGAAATTGCCCAGTGATTGATTTTTCAATTTAATTATTTTTTCTTTAGAAGTTAAATTTAAACGTGGCACTTTGCAGTCTACCAAATCTAGGTCAAATAGATGGGATATTAATAACAACCCGTCCTGTGTGAAATCTAGGGGTTATAATAGTAAATTCAGTTTGTGGAATCCTGTGAAGCCTGAGTTTCATGCAAGTATGCACCTCATACAAGGCAAAGGCATAGGCCAGAGTTTCCCAGACTTCTGTACATTCTCGAACCTCACCTGGGACTCTTCCTCCCCAGTGTGCTTCCCTCCTCTGTACCAATTCTGGGCATCACGGGCGCAGAAAGAAGTAGAGGGTTTCTAGATTGAGATTCTCCTTATCTTTGTTTAATCCGTTTTCTTTCTAGCCCCAAAGAAATTAAGTGAGTGAAGGAGGCTCTGCTATCTGCCTCACATAGTAACTGCAGATGAAGACATAGGGTTGTTTCCCTTGGATCCCAGAGGGAAGCAGGAGCCTGCGCTGACCCAGTCAGAAGCCAGCTGAGCTAAAAGGCATTGGGTAGCATCCAGTCCAGGTAAACCAGCTCAAAAGGTAAAAATCCAAAAACTAGGCCTTGCAGGAATGATAAATCAATGAAAATGTTTTAGCTTGTGTGAGCTGAAACAAAATAAACTTGGAAATATGTAATTTATTTGTGTATTGGAGCTGATTTGCTTTTCTGAAAGACACTAGAAGCTTTGGTGATGCTGGTCTTTTCTACTGCAACGTGCTCTCTGTGATTTGCTAACACATGATATTTAAGAAAACGAAGGGGTGAATCTCTCCCTGCATTTGGCTCTTGTGAATCACCTGGCTGGTGCCAGACAAACCGAAACCAGCTCGGCAGAACTGGCAGTGACTGGCTGCAGGACACTGCCAGCACGGCGCAGCCCACGGGGCTGCCACAGCGGCGGCTGACCCGCAGGCGCTGCCCGGCCGTGTCCGGCGTCTGGTGGTTGTACCGCCTTGGCACACCTTTGGCTGGGTTTACTTTTCCCCCATGCACACAGCAAGTCCTACAGTGCCTGGCCATCTATGTGAATTCAGGGCAGGTTTATTTCTGCACTTGACAGGTAATGTTTTTGTATCAGGGATCTGATTAACAGCCCTGGTGAACATCTGTAATTTATTCAAGCTTCTGGTCCAGATGATTTAAAAAAAAGAAATCCCCTATGCAGTAAATGAATGTAGAAATGGAGAGTTGGACAAGTGGCAGCATACAGAAATGGGCAGTTAGACTGTGATAGGTAGAAACAGCATTCAACATTTTTGTTGAAAAAGTAAAAATTTGGGGAGGGGGAGATGGAGAACAAAGATGAAGAGTTACATTTGCTTTGAAAAACAAATTGCTTCACAATCTACTGGGTGGGGGGATGTTAAATGCTTTTTAAGTGAAAACCTGGAATAAATGAGTATGTCCTATCTGATGCCTCTTCAATTCCTGCTTTTTTTTCATCTTGTAGATGTCACGTAATTGGGAGCTCTGATGGCTTGTTGAAAAGCCAGAAAGGCCTGACACAAGGAGGAAGGCGTTTTCCAGGCATGCTGATGGGCACTGTAAATCCAGGCAGACTTTAGAATAACTCTCAATGAAACCAAAGGTAAGCTGGTGTCAACCACTCGCAGTGCAAAGGTTTGGAGCATGCTGTTTGCATCTTGTTGCTGTAATGCAAAAGTCTAGCTAAACAGAGAAAGGCATGGGGAAATCAGAAGTGTGGCGCCCTTGATACTTTGTCAATTTATTGGCAGCTAATGAGAATTTCTCTTTTCCCCCCCTCCCCCAGAATTCCCAAATCTTTCAGTAAGTGGCGAGCCGCGGTGCTGGTCCGCGTTTTGATGACACCTAGTGGCAAAATTGGAATAATACGCCAGAAATAGAAGGCACATATGGGTGATACCAATGTTATTGAAACTAAAAGAAAATGAGATCCAGGGGGAGCATAATGTGAACTAGAGGCTGACAACAAGTGGAAAATAATATGTTATGAATGAAACGGAGAAGCTTAACAACATTATTTTAAGAAGCAAAACCAGCTCTGATAAATGTATTACATATCTTCATAAAGTGTTCCGTACAGAAGAGCTATAATGGGCTCTACAGGATCAGTTACTATCTGTTTAAAAACAACCATAAACAGCAATAAGATAAGATTAATTAGTTTAGTTCAGTAAAGTTGTCTCCTTGGATACCATTCAAGTGATTTCCATCATTGTTCATGTGAAATAACCGGGAATACAAGCTTCAGGGTAATAAATATAAGGTTCCAGATAACATGCGTCAAGTGAATTTGATGTGGAAAAATCTCTTTTCAGAGCAGAAGTTTTGGGGTTTGCCTTTAAACACCTTGCAGCAGGCGAGGGGAAGGGGACAGAGGGAACCTGCCCAGGGCAGCGCTCCCCAGCCCAGCACCGCTGGGACCTGCTGCAGCGGCGGGGGAAGAAGCCACAAGCCTCCACCAGGTAGCCTCAGTCAGGTGTGGGTAGGCCATTCAAGGATGTTACCTATTTATTTCTTTTATTGCCAAGCTGGATCTGTGAGGCTATTAAAGTGAAACGCCAGCATCTCTGTTCTCAGGTACAAGCCCTGAGAAAGCCCTTTCACTCAAGAAAGGGTTTAATGCTTTTTGTTTTGTTTAATTCTTCAAACATACCCCTCCTGTACCTTGCAGATGAGTTCCTGAGAGAAGTCTGCCACTGCTGTTACAGACCTGCAAAATACTCCCGATCTCTACCCTACCCTCTACCTCACACAACAATTTCTTTCACTCTAAAGGTTTTCGTCACCTTGCTTTTTAGCTGTTCTGTGTCACATGTTTGTGTGCTATCTTCTGTTTGCTTTATGGAAACAGCCCTGAAGTCACCTGAGGAGCTTCAGTTTAGCTTCTAGTTCCCATGTGATGTCTGCTAATAGATGGCATAGATAGGGAGATGTGTACACAGAAAAGGAGGCTGTTGTAACCCTGCCATTCGTATTATCCTCCTCATCTCCCGCTGTGTGCCACGTAATGGAAGCACTGGGGCAGCATTCAGTGGGCTACAGTTATTGCTGAGGGCACAACTGAATTACCAGTTTGAGATTCCTCAGCCAATTGAACATTTTAAAAATGGTATAACTTATGCTTCGCAGAGAAGAAGTGAAATTATATAGTTGGTTTTCTCTTCATTCTAAATCTCTGAAAATTTCATGACTGGCTCCTCTTTCCAGGATATTTCTGGTTTTAACTTGTATGTTGGGTTAGTTTGTTTTGGGGTTTTTTTTAGAAGATAAGGACTCTTCCTCTAAATTATGGGTCTCTGAGTTGAAATATTCAATTATCTGAGGGCACCGGTATTAAAGATTTGCACAAATTGACACACAGAGTTCCATTTTCCTATCAGAATGTCCTCATTTCACTTTGTAATATCACAGTTAGAGGTCAGCAATTACTTCAGTTTCAGGACTCTAAGCTAGAAAAGAAAGCAAGCAGGAAACTTTTAAAAACTTCCCTCTTCCAACAACCTCTCAGTAATTTTTCTCCTGTTGGGACAATATCCCAAACTTTGAAAGCCCAGTTTGGGGCTTTTTTGTCTCATTCAAATTTTTTTCCCAAGGTTGAATAACATATCAGTCCTGCTTATGTGGTTTTTTCTAATTATATGGTTTAAATAGGTCAAATAAAAAAAACTGGTGAAGAAGAAATAAAATACCGATAGTCTCACAATATGCAAGTGAAGTCTGTGTCCAAGCTCTAGCTAAAGCAAGAGTTAGTTATTTGTGCTTACAAGTAAGGAGAGAATTAAGTATGTTATTTCCAACTTAAAGAAGTTATATATAAGGCCAATACCTTATCAAAACTCAGTGACAGCAATCCTGGATTTTAGCGCCCTCTTCTATGGGATAAATGAGAGCCTCTGTCTTGGTTTACACAGCAGAGGTAGGATATGCAAAGATACGTTGGCCCTCAGGGTTGAACTAGCTATTTACACCCTGGAAGTGGTGCAGCCCCCCGTTCAGACCTGCTGCCGCTCACTACAGGAGCTGTAAGACCAGCGGTTTGCACAGTATGGCGTAAGGGAAGGGTGCAGCCCTCACCAGAACTTATGCAGCGTCTGCTTGTATGTCAAGTCTATGAAAAGCTGCAGCAGAAAAGAATGAAACAACCTGTTCTTCGTGTTGACTGAGGCTAGCAGAAGAGGCAACGAGCTTAAATTTGAGGAAGGAAGATTTAAATTAGATGTTAGGAAAAAATTCTCATGGTTTGGGTGAGTAAGCATTGGCACAGATTGCCCAGGCTTTGTTCTTCAAACCTACAACAGAGGAGATTTCATAACCTCTCAGCAAACTTTTGCCAAAAATGACTCACTACAGAGTAATGTGTTGACTGATGCCTTGAGATCTCTTGCTGCTCTAGATTTTAATAGTCTGTATGGGCACAGTTCATTGATTTGCTGGTTTGTTCAATCATTTGACATCTTAGCCCCAGTAATTACACCAAAAGTCCTGTATCAGTTGCTAGTATGGTTGCATTACAGAGTGCTTTGATGCATTTTTACTAATTGGCTGCTTCTGTATTATTATTTAGTGCGCGTTAACTTTTAGCCTGACTCATAGAGAACACTCCAAGTACAAGTGCCAAACAATAATTAATGCTGTTAAAAATACGCTGCAGCAAAAAGTAGAAACTGAGAGTGACGAGTGAAATATTTGCTGATTTTCCCCAGAAGGCTCCAGCATGAAAGATATTACAGTATCAACTGCTCACATAACAATGAGGGCTTGTGGCCTTCCTGTTAGATCAATGCATTTCCATCCAGGATTCACTTTTTCCCGGAAAATCCTAGTAATTCAAGATTTAACAGCTGTGAAGTCCAGCAGTGTGCCAGGGCCTTCAACCTCTAGCAGCCTTTCTGTTCCTTTTCCTGCCACATACCTGCTAGCATGGAATTGATGTGGGGTTACAGACAGTGACCACCAAGGGCAGCTCTTGACTTAGAGGGACAGCTTGTTAACTGAAAAAGAAGTTACACTGATATCAAAAGTAATCTTTATTTTGTCTCCAGAGAAGATGAGAACAGCTGTCTAGCTCATGTTGTGAAATGTGTCAGGAAAGCCGCTGGGGCACAGTTTTAAGAAACTCAGTCCCACTTTCCCACTGCCTCTAAATTAATAAAGACCCCAAGATGTGCCCATTGTTCATTCTGCAGCTGCTAGAAGGGTTTGTCACAAATACATTTTTCAGCCTCAGTCCCAGGTCTGTCTAATGGATAGGGAAACATAAATCGGGAAATAAATATTTATGATGTATAGTCACTCAGATTCTTTTATTTATAGATTGTTCAGTGCAGATGCCTACCACAACAGTAAAACTAAAACTGAGTTAGGTTTCAGCATTTATGATTCACCCACTATGGAAGGCTTAAATCATCAGTCCACTAAATGGAATAGTTCTGAACTAAATCGTGAAGTCTTTATAAATGTCAGTCTTGCAAAGAAAAGAAATTTATGTTACGCAGTTTATGCATTGACCAAAAAGGCTATCTTGAACACAGGGGACTTACTAACCATCCCTTGAATACCAACAGCAAAGCTTAGAATAACTGACACTAGAAGAGTAGTTACTGGAGTTGACATATTTCTAAGATGGCCATGGGGTTCAGCAGCGATCCCCACCTAGCTGTCTACCAAAGGGTTTCCAAAAGTCACTTGCACATTGCACAACGCTGTGTCTGTCACAGATAGAGTGAAAGTTGTTGTGCTGGGCAAGAAGAGTTGACAGTCAATTAAAAACATCCTCTGCCTGCCATTTCACTTTTCTGAAACCCCAGATGCATATTTTTCATGCAATTTAATTTTGAAGAGACATATTCATATTTGGCCATCAGAACCTAACCTTATGAGTCCCTAGCTCTGCAATTCTCCCCTTCATGGGCAATGATTGCAGGTAAAATACCTTCAGGTAAGAAGATGGCTCTGTGTGCCTGTAACAAAGCATTTCAGCCTCTCCTCCAAGGTCAAAAGTCTGCTACTTTGGACCTACTGACGTGAGCCAATCTTAAACAGACACGAAATGTAGTGTCTCAAATTGAACACAACGTAAGAAAATGGTAGAAAATAGTTTAGATGCCAACCTAGCAAGCTTTCTTGCTTTTAACGTACAGTGTTGGGAAAGCAAAACTTCTGTGTGAAGCTTGAGCATCCATTATCAGCTTTTATATGCTAGGCTAGGTCACTCCTCAATCTCCCCCCCCACCCCAGCATTTCTTCTAGTATTTGTATTGCCAGTGATCTTAGTCAGCAATCAGGTCTCCACTGTGCTTGCTACTGCTTGCACACAGAAAAGATGATCTTGCCCCAGAAAGCCTATAGCTTAGGCATATGACAAATAAATTGATGTAAGAAACTACTTTTGGGCCTCTGGAGGGAAGTGAATTGGGCAAAAGAATAGAGGATAATAGATAATAATAGAAAGGGTGCTCCGTGTAACTACTGTACCATGACTGCATCTGTCTTCCACAGAAAGACCTGCCTGCTTTTGCCCATCCAGTTTTTGGGGATAAGTGTCCTTCCTACAGCTTCTGGAGTAATCAAATCTTATAATCATTTTCCCTTAGTTGAAATTGGTGCCTCTTGCTGTTAGTTGTCATTCACTCTTGGTCTTTTTCCATAATTGTTCAGGTTATTTTAACACACAGCACTCCTGATGGTCCTCAAGCTGGGTAGATTTTTTGTCTGAATCAGCACCTTACATTCACTAGCTTACAAAGCCCTCTCACCAAACTTTCTAGCATTGTGCTGTAAAAGATATAAAATAGTAAAGAACTGTACCTCCAACGTCATGCCTGCCTTGTGAATCCTCACTTACTTGTCCCAAGATTGGTGTCTTCCTTGCTCTGAAACTGTGCACTGTTTTAGCGTTTACCATTTTCTTTATTTTTCAGTTCTGAAGAGGCTCTTTTGCCTTTCAAGACTGGGATTAGGCTTCAAAATCAGATATCTCAATAATTGATTTTATGAAGACCAGATCCTCTGCTGTTCCCTTGCCACCTCTCCAAATGGCCCTCGACTTACAGGTAGGAGCCTTCATTTACAGGTACCAGAGCGGAGTAGTTTTCCATCAAGAATATTATTACCTCTAAAGCTGGATCTTTACTAAGCAAAGTAGAGCTTCCCCATTTGTATAATGCATATTTGATGAGTAGTTGAATGAGTTGTGCTTTTTTGCATTGGACTGACATGAGATCTCTAACATCTCACCCAGGCACATTGCCTGTGGCAGAATAACAGTTTGACCAGTGTAGTGTCTTTTATAGACAGTAGCAGTATGTTGTCAGTTTGCTTTTTGTGTTTTTTATCTCATGGCACTGCTGTAGGAAAGCAGGAAAGTTATAACTCAGGCCTGAGGAGAAAGAAATAACTCTGCCTAATCGACCCTCAAGCTTCTGGTGCTTTCATTTCATCTTTGAGAGTATTATTCACTCTGACCATGATCAGACTGAAAATGCACAGAAGTAGCAACAATATTTACTACAAAGGTCATCTGAACAGAGGGTTAAAAAGCAGGACTTCATTGACTTGTTATTTTTTTATCAGTATTGACTTGTCTCATTTGGTGTCAGCTCGATATATAGAGGAAGAAGTGATTCTTGTCCTAAGGAATTTTTGCAAACTAAAACTTAAAATGGGCATTTCTGTGGATGGACCCCTACCTGAGCCTCTGTGCCATAGGAAAGGTCCATTCCTGTAGACTCTTCTGGCTTGAAGTGTAGTCAGGACTGGTTAGAAATAAAGCAAGACATCTGATAATACTGCTTACGTGTCCTTATGCTGGTTCCTTGGGAAGTAGTCTCAATTCAGTTATTTTCTAGGTTTTGGTCCAAGCCAAGCTGTTTCGACACGTCTCTCATTGTGATAATTCACATGCAATTTCCCTTTTCTTGATTTAATGAAGTTGAAATCATATCATTGTTGTTGAATGTACATAATTCCTGGGTAGCAAAGCTCTACTGAATTTTTATCTGTTTAGTTGGTAACTAACACTTACCAGGCTGTAATATCATTTGCTTATCTTGCCTTTTTTGGCTTCAGAAGCGAATAGGACAAAAATAGATTGGCTTGACTGAGAGAGACTGTTTTTGTGCCAGTCTAGAAATTAGTTTTGGCTGCTACTTGCCTACAGATGTTTGTCTAGGTGATAGGCTTGAAGGTCTGTCTTCCTCCTGAGCACCCCACAGGGCCTTTTTCCAGAGGGCCCCAAATAAGTCAGTAGAGGTTCACTGCTCAGTCTGCTTTCTTGCCATCCTGCAATTCTGAGCACCATCAGAGGTGGCCAGGTTCATAGGCAACAAATTTCCTACCAAGCAGGAGTCAGTACAGATGGTCCCTCCACCTGCCCTGTTAAGCAAGGGAGGACCCACACCTTGTCCTATACTCCCTGCAGTGTGGCGTAGCCACCTCAGCACAGCCATAAGTAACTATGAATCTGGCCTGCTATTTTAAAGGTCATTTTCATCCCTTCCTGATGACAGAGGTCAGTCTGCTTAGCTAATTGCACAGAAAAGCTGCTCTATGAGTTATGTGCTTTATAAGCAAGTCTCACTAACATGATGAATCACTGAAGGGAAAGCGGCGAGTCTAAAGTGGGGAAGTTTAACAATCTATCATATCCTCCCCATAATTAAAGGTTTGGATGAGGCATGTAGATGTGAAGAAGAGATCATGAACTTCTCTCTTTAAAGGGGGGGAGAGGAAACCAGCTGTGGATAATCTTGGCTTTAGACATCACTGGCAGAATACCAGCCTGGAACTCAAACCATCCTCCGTGCTTCAATAGTCCAGGGAGAGCACCTGGTTCCCACTAGGATGCTGGTACTTTATTTACCTGTTTATATAGAGGCTTATTTCTATTTTCTTGGAATTACATATAATTGAATTTCAGGCCTTCCAAGATTTATATAAAACATTAATCCAGCTGCAAGTAACAAAAGGGAAAATAGAAATTCTGTAAAAAACCTTCATATGATTATGTAGGAAGGGTAGCAAATGTGTGATATGAATAAAGATGCAATCATAAGAAAGATCTATCTCTCAAGTGGCTAGAAGTTTATGGGACTAAGATCATCACTGAAAGCCAATCTGTCAGCTGCTCTGCCTATTGTGAAGGACTCGACCTGCCCTTTTCAGTCTGACAGTAATATTTTCATGTTTGCCATTGCTATAGAGAACATGCAGGCAGTCTTTCAGACCTACACTGCCACAGTGACAATTCTTGCAGTGTTCAAAAGACTAAATAAAGAGATGGGTATGCATTGATACTCCTCGTTTGAGCCTGTTAAAAATGCTCATATCTTCATCTAAGCTTTTGCAGTCCTGTTCCATTCCTCTGCTTACTGTAAATCAGAACTTTCCACCTCACTGAAACTTTGTATGGCATTCCCTGCTCTCCAGGACAAACTGCGGAGGAATCTGTTATTTTTAAAGTCCAAAGGCAATGAGAGCCTCTTTTGGCAGTGACAGACTGGGATAAGAGCAGCAAGCAGACTTTGATGCTGGGTACTTCATAGTGGAGAGGTTTCCTTCTGCCAAGTGCAAACAAACATGCAGATCGGACTGGTTGCACAGAGCTGAGATGAAGCCAGCTCTTACACCGTTCAACATCAGCCAAAATAAAATATTTCCTTACTTTGGAAGGCTTGGAAACAAGAGAGAGAGAAATCATATGCTGTAGAATAAGTGTCCTTCAGGTCAGTTGCCTCACTTAACCGTCAGGGCGAAGACACGGCTCCAATACTTCATCCTCTCCTAATGATGCCCCCGTGCCCTTCACAAAACCTATGGTCTTTACAGGTCTCCTGAAACCAGCATTACTCACACTAACAACAACTGTGTCTATTGTGTTTTAAAAGGGAATTGGTCCCCTTGAGCAACTTCAAACACCACACCAAAAAAAAAAAATTGTAAAATAAAACATTTGCTGTACAAGCAAAGGGATGTCAAATACAAGAAATTAGGGGGAAACAGGCTTCAGTAACGAGGCACGGCAATCATGTTCCCGATGCCACCACCCACCATGGCTTTTCTGTGGGGACACACTTCCCTTTAAAATGGTTGATGCTTAATTGAAATTTCAGATCAACAAAACCCCAGCTCACAAACACTTTTTGACTTTACTTTTCTCTCTCTTTGATACTTGAGAAAGACCCTTTTTCTTTCTCTCATGCATTTGACAAGAAAAACTTGCTTTATAGAAATGCAGAATACGATGGTGGCAGACTTGCACCACATCAAACACTGTGGGAGAGCCCTTTGGATTTTTGTTCTGAGGTTTTGAAAAAAATTTATATTAATGGAAAGTTTTTGAGGGATGTTTTGTCCTGATATGTTTTTACCTGCCAACAAATATGAAAACAAAACCCAGTAAGTTTGTGGGTTTTATTGGCAAAAGAGTATTTCAGTGGAAAACATGAAATAAAATACTATTTTTTTCATTTTGATCCACTTGATTCCACAGAAAATGCTCAATAAATTGTAACTGCCAGTACCTTTGCTGTAATGTAACATAAAAAATAATGTAATAATTAAGTACAGAGGTGAATGTTGGTCTCTGGCATTTTATATTTAAGACTTTCATTGCCTTGGAAGGAATATATATTATGGCACCCTGATGAAACACTGTTGTCTTATAAAGAAAACCGCAGTGCTAAATTTTCCAAACTACCATAAACGTAATTACCTCCTGCTGAGAATCTAAGTGTTTATTCATAGCATCATTACTTTTAGTAATTAAGTCTGTAATTTCCTTCAGAATATGATTCGTTCCTTCCTATATCATAAAAGTCAGACCAAAAACTTATATTTGATTGGTCAACGTACAGAAATTTCATCAAGTTTGCTCCATGCCAGAATGAATTAAATCTTCACCTTTTAAAGTGAATCAAAGAAGCTTTTAAATCCTGCCTGAGCTGGTAGGGAGCAGTGAGGAAGGAGAGTGATTCAGGCGAGGGGGAAGGGGGAGATGTGTCCGTCTGTCTGAGCAGATATTAACAGTGTTCATGAAACCCACCGGTCAGCTAGGATGGGGAGCACAGAGGTGTCTCTGCTTTGTTCTGCAGCAGCCAAGTTTCCGATTCTGCAGAAGGCCCATGAACATTTGTGGTTATTCTTACTGAATACAGGGAGCAGAATTTTGCTCCCTGTAAATTCTTCCAGCTGAGGTTGCTGTCCCTTCTCATCGCAAGGGATGGTACTCACCTACAGAAACTTTAAGTCAGCACAACATTTTTCCTTTTATTGCCTCTTTCTAGCTGTAATATGAAACAGAGAAGAGGATATAGTTATAAGATGGTAGATAACATGTCTTAATGGTAGGAAAAATTAAGTTAGGTTGATCTTTGATTTTAATAGCAGAAGCTGACTTAATGCTGTGCAACAGTTGCTGGTGCATACAGCAAAGACATCCCCACGATATTATGCACGTCGAATGTTAATATGGTGTTTGCTTTTTTTAATTCAACTCAATTTGCTTCCAATTTTTCTCTTCCTTTGCATGATTTTTTTTTTTTTTAATTCTGTCAGTAAAGAAAAATCTTACTGGTTGCTAAGTAACTGTAGCAGTATTGCTGCAGATGTGCAATAGACATATCTGCTTACTATGGTGGTCTTTATTTTTTAAGTAAAATATATCTTTAAGTAAAATAAACATGATTTTGAAAGTAACAATGTCCTGATAAAAGATGCTTTTCATTATCCCAAATGTTTCCAGCTGTGTATACATTACATCAGCTGATAGTAGAAATAGTTTTTGGGAGGAGTGGATTATTCTCGAATGGGTTATTTTAGTAGCATCAACTGCCATAAGACCACCTCTCCCCAGAGATTTATACACACATCAGATATGACATACAGGCAGTCTTGTCACGCCTGGCGGCATCTGAGGTGGCAGAGACTTTCTTCACAGCATACTCACGCTAAAACAGAGTAGGCCAGAAGTTGCAAGATTGTGAACTCTGATTTTTATCAGTTTCTGCAAACATTTCTACGTAGATCAAGAGTCTTATCACTGGCCAAGATCTAATATTCCTGCCCCAGGAGGCTGACAAATCCCCCTTTGCTTTCATCAGTACAGTACTCCAGAGCTTTAGCCAAAGTTCTATTGGAACGTAATGTGGGTAGTTATCATGGCAAAATGAAATCTCTGAACTCATTTGCATGGCTCCTCACAGGTAGCACATACATTATTCAGATGCTGCAGTTGTCCTTTCTGAATTCATTTCCCTGAGCACTGCAGACCCCCTTGGGCTCTTGGAAGTCAGGAATCCTCACACCAAGCAAGATCCCTCTCCATTTCACATCACCCCTTGGCACACGGCGTGGCACGCAGTTGTTCGCTGACTGCTCCATGTGAGGGCTGACAGCTATCTCCGTTATCAGCTGCGCCTCTGTGCGAGAGAACTCTGCTGATAGGCGTGAAGTATGAGAGTTAAAATCCTATCGATCATTAATTTGGGAAGAAAACACCAGAATGCGTATGTAACAGTGAATGATTGCTCTACTGATAGATTTCATTTTAGTATTTATAATTTGGGTGTGTTTGACTTTGTACCCAAAGGATTTTAATGTAGATTTTTAGCAGTAGTTATATACAGATAGACTCTCCTCCTAGTGTGGGAGGAACAGAAGAGTTGTAATTGTTGACATTATTCAAAACTAATATGTGGCATTTTAAAGATGTGGATATTGTGTTAATATTTAATTTATTGTAGCTAGGTTAGGAGGGTTCTATTTATTTTGGGTTTTGTATTCAGTTTAATCAAATATGTCCATTAAGTGTAGGATGTGGCATTTGAATACTTTTAGGGCATGCTTGCAGGAGATCGATTTTTGCCCGTGTTTGCAGAGAGTGAAGGAGTTTGCCCATGTAATCTCCAAAAAGGTCAAATCTTGACTTAATAAATGTATGATTCAGGAACATAAAGCTCATTGTTTAGAACATCACATTAATATTTATTGGGGTCTGGATACTACAAAGACCTGCTAATTAGCTACAGAGTCTTTTGTGTATTGGTTAAACTGGCTTAAATCCAGTTTTGCTCAAGAGGGATTAAAATTGCTCCCATTATGATAAATCTGCTAAGCAGGGGACTCATTAAGTCCTATGGCTCAGATTAGTGTGTAGGTACATTTTTCTGCCACGACTGACAGCTAGTGGTAGTCAACATTTTTAAAAAATACGGCGAAGAATATTTCCAAGGAAAATCATCCCCTCTTGCTGACAGTAGTGTAAGAACCAGGGGCAGCCAGGGAGCCCAGCAGGAGCTAGGCAGCTGCATCTGGAAGGGGCACCGGCTGTCCCACCCTGTGCAGTGCTCGCCCTGTGCAGGAGGGAAGCAAAGCAGCAAAGCCCAGAAACCTGGGCTAGCAGTTGCCTGAAGGAAATGCTGCCAGACATAGCGCTAACAGTCAGTCCAAATTTTAAAAGTACAGAAAAATGGAGATGGCTACCGTATGGAGACAACAACAGAAAAGCAACTCTGAAACTGGAGCATGGAAAAACGTCTACTGTCGAAGTAAAGGGCTACTATGCACAGCTATAGTTGCAGTATTGCCTAGGTGAGGGAGGATATGTCTATATATTGTGCAGGTCAATATGGTACAAACATCACCAGGCTGAACTGAGCCTGTAAATCCACAAGACTCAATCTGGATCTGGTCCAGAATGATTGCAGCTATATTTGCATAGTGCCAGCCCTAATCAAATATACCCTGCTTCTGGGCTCCGTTCTGTTGTTTCTCAAATACTTTTGATTACAGAGTTAGTGGGTTGGAAAAGATAAGATTAGACAAAGCAACTAATAATCTCAATATTTTTGTGAAGAGGGAAAGAGAATGTATGCAGTGTAACAGCTGAAAAAAGATTTCGTGCCCTGGTAGAAAATTCCTAGAATGAGTGGGCTTAAGACACACTTGCAATTAAAAGCTCATTTCTTATGTTGCGAAAAGAAACCATAGAGTCAAAACTGGGTTGAAAAAATAAGGGTGGAAAGGACCTAGAAGAGAATCATACAGCACAGAAGGACACTAAGCAGAATCACCATAATTTTTTTTCCTAAAGAAATGTGAAGAATACTGTTCAGAGGCATGCCACTAAAAGGTGCAAAGCAATAGAGGATGAGAGTATGTTTTGTCAGCCCAGGATGCCCCAGCTGATCCTGCTTCTTGACATTGTAGGTGGTGATACAGACCAAGGTAGGGAAGATGCTGAAGACACAGGCTCATGCCTTGTGGGGACACTGAAGTAAAGGAAGGAAAGTAAAGACTTATATATGTTTGAGGAAATTGAAGGGAATGCACTCAAATGTAACTGTAATAGACCAGCTGAAATCTTAGAGGCACTTTCTGGACCAGTCAGTGAGAGATAAGTATTAATGGAACTTGCCTGACCTTGAATCAACAGAAACTTCTTTGTTTTCATAGAGCGTATAGCATCTGATAACACAGTGATTCAGCTGAAGAACTTTGCACCTCTACACAGCATCGTCAACACTGTGGTAAGTCTGGAGGGATAATGAGATTTTAAAAAATACTTGGATGCGGCTGTGGGAATCTTAACTCCTGTAATTTTTTTTGTTTGATTTCCTTCTGACAGGTATTACTCTAAAATAGAAAAATATTATTTCATAAAACCTCATTTAAGTCCCATGCCCCAAATCTTCAGGGCTCTCATCTCTCGGTGAAAGGGAGAATAATGGGCAGAGAGCCAACCCATCTGCATGAACTATTTATCCAGAACTCCTGATGGGTTAAAACTAGAGAATAAAGTGCTCTCTGCTTTTAGTTATTGGCACACAGGGAAAAGTCAGCCATCAGAAAGCTTCATTTGCATCAACTTTCAACTCCGCACTTCCCCACTCTTGTTTTTGAGCCATCACAACAGGAAGAAAATTAAAAACTAGTTTGGATAGCAAAGCTGAACTTCATGTAGAGTTCAGTTTGGAGTCCTTCTTCAGAGGAAGTCTCCAGAAGTGAAGGTTCTTCCAGAAGCTAAAGAGAATGACAGCAAATTTGGATTAGCTCCATGAGGGCCTCCTTTTCCCCAGAGCTAAACAGAGCTGATATGGCCACTGTTAGCCGAACTGAAGGGCAGGGTCGGGCAGTGTTCCCAAGGGGCTGAAGCCTCTCCATGAGCCCTCTTGGATGGTACTACATAATGAAAAGTGGTGGCTAACAGCATATATGACTGCAGCATGCTCTTTCCAGTGAGTGAGGAATCAAAATAAAGAACTACTTCTAAACTAGCTTAAGGGAGTATATTATCTATCATCACAAACATGTTGCTGGGGGCAGTGTTCAGATTGAAGCTGTGTTTCTCTAATAATGATAATCTTTCTCTTCCCACCCCAAAGAATCCAGTGCTTGGAAGGGGGATATATATGTAGTGGTTCTACAAATTCTGGCTGAGGGCTTGAACTAAAGCTGTATGCTAAGAACCCTGAAATACATTGAACTGGTCTTTTTCTGATTACTCCAATCAGCTAGGAGAGAGCTTATATGATTTGAAGCTTTTATTTCTTGCTAACACATGTTCACACACATAATGGCATTCTTTTGAATTGTATCCAGAAAATTAATTATTCTTCAGAAGGATTTTGGCTTTCTCTGAGGACAGTCTCTACTTTTTTGCATTAAAGAAATCTTTTGTCTTTGTTTAACAAATAGGTGCAGTGGGGAAATACTTGCCTGGGAAATTCCTGGAGGGAATAAGACACACAAAGATCTTGATGCTGCAGTCCAAGATAAATAGGACATTGTAATACTCTTAGCAAATGAAAATGCAAATCACAGAAAAGTAGAGGAAGAAAAAATATATTCCCTGGCCTGAACATTCAGAGAAAGGGAATGGGACTGGGAGACATCTGACAAGCACATTATTTGCAGTCTCCTGCTAATTGAGTGTTATCTGAATTGCTTGCGGCTGTTATTTCATGACCAAATATATTTGTAGAAATGCCAGTAGTTTCAGAGAAATGATGCACTTACCAGGAAAAATTGTGAGCACTGTAGGGAGACCACAAGCAAATGGTAACTGATAGAAGAGATGTCCAGGAGGACTCCTTGTGCTTATCAGGTGTCCGTCCTTAAAATCTAATCAGTGTGGTGTTAATTTATCAGTTACAGCTAAAGAATCTAATTGGAATTTTCTTTGTTTGTATATGTGAGTTCAACCTACCAGTGTGCTTGGCCTCTCTACAACCTAACAATGAATTACCATCTAAGCAATGAGATTTAGGTGAGGCCAATGCAGAAAGATAGCTGGCAAAGGAAATACTTTTAAAGGGACTCAAGAAGTAAGCATACAACTCTATGAGACTTAGGAAGCATGAAAAAAAAATGGAGAAAAAACATAGGGTGAGGGAAGAAGAGATGTGGGAACAATCAAAGAAGAAATTTGAGAAAAGATGTAGAAAGAAAGAGTAATAGGAGAGAAGGAAAGAATGATTGTGCAATAGAGGAAAAGTTAGGATCACAGAGGGACAAATACAGTTATGCAGAGGACAAATAGCAAATGGTATGAGAAAAGAGACTAAAATAAAAGAAAAATGTGAAAATGAGATAACAAAAAACAAATAATCAACAAACTAGTCTGATGGAATGAATAAAAGCCATACCTAACACTGTGCTCAGTGAATGTTTCACACTATTTGTCTTAGGCTTTCTGATGAAACTATATTATTATAAACCATGATGCCTTGATAAGCCATTGATGCGCAGTGATGTGGATCTTTGTAAGATGAGGCTGCATGTAACCAAACTGAAAAATGCTTTGTCTACAAGCAGGTGTGTTGCCATGTTGTGATCCCCAAATGCAGCTTGAGGGTGCAAAGCTACCTTTTAGATGCCCCCAAAAGCTTTTCTCTCTCTCTTCCATCTGTCTTTGGCTGCTACTAAATCACAGGTTTGTGACAAATGTATAAGTCTGAAGGACCCTTACAAAATAACTACATCTCTGTAATTCATACTTTTATTTAGCGGATACAGTTTAACAAGTCTTCTGGCACATATGACTTTACTCCTTGTAGGTTGTAGGAAAATTTTATGTATCTTTTAAATCCTTTTAATGACATTGAAATATATGTTCATGTTTATTTTCATCTAGAGATTATTTCATTTCCACAGTTTCTCCTTTTGGGAAAAACAGAGTTTTATGGAGATGGAGCAATACAAATGACTGCATCCAACAAATTCACTTTCTAATTTCTGTTGTGCGGATACCGAGTAGGTGCTTTGAAAAACAAAACTCCAAATATTCCAAATTTTCCAAAATTGGATTTGCGTTGAGGCATCCTGCTGCTAGCAATGCCACTTGCCAGCTGTCAACCCCCCTGATATATCGTATAGTTTGTGATGCTTTTGCCATGGATTACCGGTTGGGCACTGAGGTCAGCAGAGCATTGGTGATTCTGCTCCTGCCTTCGGTGACAGCCGTGTGCAGACACGCGGGTACGCCCACGCCTGTGCCAGCCTTACCAGTGCGACTCTGGTTTCAAAAGCATTAATCATTTCAGAAGAGCAAGGAGGATAACTGAAGTCCTGTGGGCACTTGAAACAGTTCAGCCCCACTCTGTACTGTGAAGACTGCCAAGCTTTATGTGTTACGAGACAAGTAGAAAATGTTGTTTGAATAGAGTGTGTGGGGAGAGAGAAATAGATTAAAAGCCACTCTCAGCACACAGCATCTTTTTCAAAGTGCTGACTAGCAGTTTGTGTTTAGACAATAATTGGGGGCTGAGAGGATACTTTCAGATCTGTTCCTACCTAGCTGAGAAGAGTATGAGGGTATGGGGAGTGATGACTCAACAGGGTTATTTTTCCCTGAATTATGGGCTTATTCATTTCTATGCTCTATGTTCATTTTAGGTATGTTACCTCACCCTTGAAGCCTTTCAGCAGGTACTGCTGGTTTGTTGTTTGGAAGATGACGTTTACCACAGGTTTATGCAGATAAATTCAATAAAGTAAAAACCTCAGTAGAAATGGCTGCATGCAGCTGTATGTGCTTTAGAGGATCCCAGAAGAACAGTGCTACTCACAAGCCACTATGAATGGATAACATCTCCCAGATAATGGGAAATTGCTCCCATTCTAGAGATATCATATCTCAAAAAACCCAAACAAACCATGCCATGAAAAATCAAAATAACTCACAAGTGGGAGTGGTTTCTAAAGTGAACATGGGTGGCAGTTTTTTGAGTGTCAGTAAGAATGAGGGATGTCTTCACAGTTGATGAACACTATGAGAAGAAGCAGAGAAGTTAAAAAAAATCTATCAGCGCTTTGAGGAACTTTGGGGTGTCTAACATACTTGTCCTCTTGAAATAAGAAGACATGGTATAATCACCTTGGAACCAGTAAGAGATCACAGCTTGGTCACTGCAGCAATTAAAAAACCAACCAACCAATCCAACCCAACCAAAACAAAACCCCAAAACAAAGAAAATACCAGAAAAGGAAGGGTACAGTGCAGTTCAGCTATATACGCCCTGAAGCCATGGATGTTTTAAATCACAGAGGAATGCACATACAATTCAGCTTAAAAGGAATGGCCCTTTTCATATACATGTAGCAGAAAGTGTCCATTAAGAGAAATGAAATGTAATGATAAGCTCTGCCTACTATTATGACCAAACTGACTTCTTAATCTACACCACAATTTATGTTCGTATAAGGTTTCAGTGACGCCATTTATTTTATCTCCTCTTTTGCTCTTTCAAGAAGGAACCAGGAAGATCGGCTAAAATTTCCTCTCATTTTAGGCAAATGCGATCCTGATGGCTGTGGCCCGAAGGGAAGAGCTGCCCTCCCGTCAGAAGAGGCGGAGGGCTCTCTTGACACCTGGCGGCAGGAGGGGAACAAAGGGCTGGCTCTGAGACACGCCGTTTGCTGCCGGTGTTATAAGTCAGATATTTCTCTTCATAATGATCAGACATATCATAATGTGACTAAAATTGTGTAGTTGCAATACTGAGTGTGAGTCTGGGCAAACCAGCTCATGTAAATGCATTTTGGGGTGCAGAAGTTGTAGATTGACAAGGCAGGATAGGAAGTCTATTTAATAAGTCTCCTTTGAGTAGCAAAGACCCATGTGCAGTCCTGTGTGTTACACATGCTCTTGCTGCAGAGCAGAGGAACTGAGGAGCAGGCGCCATTAGCAGAGCTGCAGGGATTACTGACATGACCTTGGAGCTGCAAAGGCCCTTTGAAGCAATGGGGCAGCCAAGGCAAGCGGCTGGAGGCACCAGCAGAGACAGCAAATGATGACCAGCTTGGACCCATGGAGCTTCAGGAGCTGGAGGCCTTGCTCCTCAGCAGCGTGGGCAACACAGCCCCCCAACCCAACAGCCATAACCTGCAAGACTGAGGTGTTACTGCAGGATGAGAAAAACAGCCACGGGACCCAGCACAAGAGATGAAAGAGAAGGATATATATTATATACTTGCATTTCTGGAAAGGAGTGGTTATGTATTATATACTACCCTATCTCCCTGTTACCGCTTCCTCCTCTCCCCTTCAGTGAAATACTGTTCTAATATTTGAGTTCATCTGTCATTTACAAGTGGGAATAATTAGCTCACTTAGTTTTACATTTCCCAGTTTCAGGGTACATATTTAAGCTGGTGTTTATTACAAACTCCTGAAGTTTGAACCCAGCCCTTTTTGCTGTCAGTAAAAGCCTGACAGAAGGTTTGTATTCCTCCATCTTCATAAATATGGTATTTCCTGAAATATTCTGCAGTTACCGTTTGGATATTAAGCCCTAATAAATACTCAGAACAGTGTGAGAAGTTCCATGTGCTGCCATGTACTCCCATATACTGCAGGGCATCGTTGAATCTTCAAATTTGTTCTTATTTAAATTATATGTGCCTCTCTTCTTATTACAGCTTGAATATAAGCTCTAGCTATTTCTAACAAATATAAGGTCATCAATTGCCTCGCAGTTGTTTACAGCACCCAGCATTATGTTAAATGCCTCTGCCATACTCAGAAGAGTGGCTCGTCTTTCAGTGAAGACTTTATAATGTCTAGAATGAGGCACCAGAAAGACACCAAGTGATTGGCAACCTGAGATCGATTTGTGTGAGCAGGCTGCATTCCTCCCACCTCCTTCCCTCGGGGGTCAGGGATGCAATTGGTCGAGGTGCTCATATTACACCTTCCTCAATCTAGGCGTGGGTGCTTGGCAGGGTATTCTTCACAGGGACACCTGACAGCTTTGAGATGCTTTCTTGCTCTTGCTCTGAAATACTCTAGAGTTACTCATTTTGAGGCATGAGGCTCGGCTCATTTGTTCCAACTTCCTTTTAAAAAGGGGAACAAAGCATGAAATATAGGCTTCTGTGTCTACCTTGGATACCAGCTATTGCTTGTGGGAGAAATTAAATAGATTGCCTTTTCATTTTTGCAGTCTGAAATGGCTGATGGCACATTCAGATGTGGTAGTTAAGTTCTTTAAACTATGCCATATTTCAAAAAATAAGCGAGAAAAATTTGCAACGTAACAGAATTTACTGGTAGTTCAGGTACGATTTTAAACAGATACCGCACCCACTATTGGTTTAACTTACTTTTATTTTTCATTTAAATATGCATGACTTACTGTATTAGTAATATGTGAAAATATACCTTGTTCTTTCTCAGAAAGGCAAAGTTTCTCTTAACACTCCTCCTATCTGTAGTCTCTGCCTACTTTATGTTTGGATCCTGACAGATAAACCTCACGTTGTGGATTTCAGTGGTCATCAAGATATTGATTTGTAAAGCTGTATTTCTGTAAAGGCCTCTACCATGTACTAATCTCACAGCAGAGAATGCTTGACTGTTATTTAGATCACCACACTTTTCTAGCCCATTTTCCAATGTCGAAGTTTCTAAGTCATCATCTGTTACTTCAAATAATATAAAAATAGCATGTCATTACCATTAAGCACCAACTGCAAGGATTTAATTTTAAACCATTTCTCCTTCCTCTGACTGAAGAAATGCTTCTGCGATCATTTTTAACCTTTCATCAGCATAATTGCTAAATAATTAACAATGGTTAAATGATGAGAACCTGAGAGATTTGAAAATTATTACTGAAGTATGTATTTCACTAGAGCAATGACCTATATAAATCTGTTTCAAAATAAAAGTATGTAAAAAAGATGTATATTCACCACCAGCAGCACCAGCATAAATTCTTTATATGTGCTAGATCATCTGATATATGTGCTTATGTGTTAGTCACTTACAGCTTCTCCTGGTCCTACACCAAGGTGTAAAGACCCATCTCACTGCAAAGAACTACTTGTGTGCTGAGGCTGAGCTCTACTTCTCCAAGGTTACTTCATAATGCTTTGCAATGTCTTCACTTCCACTAATACAAATTACTTATTCCACAGAATAAGCCATGGAAAACAATCTACAGGCTCTATAATCCCTTTCTATTTTTGTAGCAGATATTGAGTATTTCCTTGCTTCTGTTAGCTGAGCTGATTACCATGCTGAGTTTTTCTGCAGTTTCTCCACTCTTCTCAATGAGCTCCATGTGCTGATTTTGGCTATGCCTTTTATACACCCTTTAGGAGCTAACAGTTTTCAGCCTCTCCAGCCTGTCCCATCTCTGTGAGTCATGGGGATTTACTCACTCTCCTTTGTCTCCTAACTTGGGTACACTTAGAAGCTGCACATAGATCTGCTGGGATCCTGATGACCTGCTAATCTAGGTGCCATGAACACGTGGGCCCTTACATCCTCTCCCGCCCTTTGATCCAGGCTCTCCCATTCATTCTCTACTCACCCCAATCTTAACATTTCTACTGCAACTCTCTGCATAACAAGGGTAGGAACAGGGGGAGGAACTGGAGGTGTTTATTGGTGTGGGGAGGACAGCAAGGGTAGGAGAAACCATGGGAGCATGACATGTATAGCATAAATCTGTCAGAAGCCTTGCTGCTCCCTAAACAAATTATTTTTCCCTTTTTTTTTTTTTTTAAGTTCTGGTGGTTAATTAGTGTACACAGCGTTATGGTGACACTATTAGGGCTCCCAAATCATGTCTCCATCTACAGATCTTCTTCAGGTCCTTCTGAAGTTCATCCTTTTTGTAGGTAAGTTTGTCTTCCCAATAGTTTTTGGTAAAATCATGGAAAGTTCTCTGTGGCTTTCACTTCCCGTTTTGAGGGTGTGTATATATCTTATATCTAATCACATATGTGCATCTCCCCTTTCTGCAATATTCTTCTTTTTGGTTGCATCACGTACCTTTAGTGGTGGATGTGATTCTTCAGCCAGTGCTGATGCAACTACCCTTTGAATTGCAATTCCCTCTGGTTTCACCCAAACCTTTCAATAGCCACTTCTTTCTTTCTGCATGCTTTCATCTACTGCTGTGCCATTCGTATTCAAAGTTTACTTATTTTTTTTGGCTGAGGTTTTTGGGGAAGTAGTGGCAGAGAGCTTGTTTTGTTTTGTTTTTCTGTTAGAGGTTCCAAGGTACGTATTCGCTGAATTACCAGTAGTGTCTATACAATCCTAATGACCCTTCACTCCTGTCACTTTATTTATGCCTTTGAGCTGTTTAAATCAGGGGCACCTGGCTGGAAACAAAGGGAAGTGCCTGTCTGAGCGTTTTCACAAATAAAAGTAATGTGTCTGTTGCTTCAGCTATATCCCCACCACGTCCCGGTGGAGCACTTCGCACAAGGGTGTTCAGCAGGATTCCTCAAACACCTGCTCAGAAAATCTGTTGAGTACCGGAGGCCATGGGAGTACAGCAGCCCATTAATGCTTGCTTTGGAAAATGCTGCTCTAACGCTAATACAGCAGTTGTGATCCTCTGTGAGAAAGTGCTCTAAATGCAAATTTTAATCAATGCCATTTCCTCATAAATCAGTCCTTCTCGCTTCCTAATTATCAGTGCCAGGCTCTGAATTGTCATTATACTTCTCATATTGAGGTTCAGTTTGAAAGCGGTATCTTCCTGCGCCGCACAGGAAAGGATTACCACCTTGCTGCTCTACCAGGGATCTGAGCATACAACATGAAGCTGATTAGCACGCCTTACTCTCTCCTGTGCACAAGGTTCCAGCACTGCAGCTTTTCTACTGTAAAGCTACTTATTTATTATTCTTCTTTAAAAAACAAACAAACAAACAAAACCTACATGATGCTTCTGCAGTGCTGTTATTTATAGCTATTTTTAAGAAATGCCGAAATGAAAGTAGAGCCAATATCAGGCTTATTTTATTATGCAGTTCATAAATAATGTGACCATAACTGCTGTTTCCCTTTCCTCCTGTGCTAACATTTTTGCAGCCTCCTGCTTTTTCTGAACAACTGAAAACCTCTAGATCAATAAAAAGAAAGTGAATTTTCACTGGAATGGCTTACAGACACCTAAGCTTTCAAAACCACTGTGAAATAATTTCCCTCCCCAGTAAAATAGATGTGAAATGCATTGGCAAGCAAGTGTATGTTCTGTTTTGTTATGTTTAAATAGAATAAAAAAAGGAAGTATGATTCCTATATTATAATTGTTTGGAAAATAACTGCATGCAACCTGTTTCCATTACCAATAAGCAGAGGTTATTTATTGATTTAATAATGTAAAAATAATCATATGCTTTTATTAGGTTGTTTAGTTTCCTTAGGATTGGATGTAACCTTGTCATACCTAACTACTATATATATAAAATTTATTATTGCTGGTGTTTATTGTTAGTAAAATAATAAATGAAAATGAAAATATGACCATATTAAAAAAGTACAATCCTTTTACTGCAACAAACAGTAAACATATTGCACATTTTAGAAAATTTATTTTTGATTCTTTAAATGGAGAGTCTGAAAAAGATTTTTGCAAAGCAAAGAGAAAAATCTTTGCTTTTGCCTTTAAACCTGAAATTAGAAATGCAGATTATATTTTTAAAAGATTGTATAGTGGCTCAGCACTCAGGATACTGTAGTTTATTAATGACTTTTGAAGGCCTGCTCTGCCAGGAAAGCCTAAAAATGTAATTCAAAAAAATGCATGGCGGCCACCGATAAAAATAAGGATGTTAATGAATATGCAGAATAGAAAAACTTGAAATCTATTCAAGGGTGAAAATTCTGAGGCATAATCTGGATTAAACCCAAATGCAATGTTTTATTTACCAACTACAACAACAGAAAGACTTTAGGGTTTTGTTTGCTTTCTGTTTTGCTTTGCTGCTGATTAGCCGCTGCAAATGTTTAAAATTGTTCATCTGTGTCCTGCTCTCTGTGAGAAGAAAAGAAATGCTGTGCATTGTCACTTATGATCTGGGATGTATACATCCCATACACTCTGGCTCTGGGAGGTAAACTGCCTTTGTTAAGAACAACTTGGGTCTGGCCTTTAATGTCTGCTTTACAGAAAAGAGAGATCCAAAGACAGGTTTGTCAGTTTGACTCATCTTTCATGCAGCTAAAAGCTCATTGTGCTATTCCAAAAGACTTCTGGTAATTAGAAATCTGTTTTTAAATCTTTTATATTTCTCATATACACTCATGGTTTATAGGTGACCTAAAGTCCTGCCAGTGGAGCTACAGAAATGTTTAAAATGAATAGGTCTTCTTGCTGGTAGTGGCTATCTATACAGATCCAATTACAAGATTTGCACTCCAGTGCAAAAAATATGTCTAATTCTACAGATATTTTACTGCAGCAAGCAACTTCATATACATGAGTAGTCACCTTGAATCATAAATACAAGAGCACTAATTATACTGATGAGGCTTAGCAGGACTGGAACAAGAATTATGAAAAGGCTTTTCTTCCCATTCTATCAAAAATGGTTTAATTTCTTACATTGGGCTGAAAATTAAAAAGAATGAAGGAAGAAGTCATACATAACTGCCCGGGGAATCTCTGCACAGCTTACAAATTCTGATTGATCTCAAAACATTTCTGTATTACTAAATATCACAGTGTATGTGTAACCTGCCGCATGCTGCCAGAGGTTGACACGCATTCAAGAACTGGAATATTGGAGGGCCCCTGAACTTTGCTGGTTGCACTCAAGTGGGAGCCACCTGAAGAATGGCACAGCAGCAACTTAGAAAACCCTGGCTAGTCAACTTGTTGGACAACAGCAAAATGTTTGAAGAGGGGACTAGTGAAGTCAGGGATTGGTACCAGGAAAGGAACAAAGGACTGGCCGAGTACTCGGAGGGAAAGGCACGTGTGGCTTAACAGGAGAGGTTTATTTTTTAACTCGAGGTAGAGTTTGATGAATACTTCCTTCGGTGGAAGTGCTGGCTGGATCAACTTTGCAGGGAGGGAAAGAAGCTGCTTTTGATCTTAGTCAGTTCGCCAGCCTGGCTCACTGTGTGTGGCTGCACAGATTAAAATGCAGAGTGAAAAGGCAGTGGTGAGAGGGGCAGGTGCAAATGAAGGTAGGGCTTATCAAACTCTGGCCTGAGATGACCAGCCATGGAGGAGAGCCTGCCTGTAGGTGGGAGGATGGAGAGCCATCTTCCAAGTGACAGAGGCACGGGTAGACTGGCAGCGTGGGCCCAGTGAGAGAATTTTGAGCTAAACCCAAGACATGTTTAGAGCAGGGAGGAAACCAAAACTGAGAAAGGCATAACAAAGTTTCTACTGTTAGCTGAAGGCAAAGCTGAGAAGGCTGTTTACTTCCCTTATGGCACGACACTGAAGTGATAAACTCTAGGCACTAAACAGGTCAGCAAGTTTGGAGTTCAGAAAAGGACTTCACTTGAGCTAGTGAGGATGTTGAGGGAGCTACAGGGGAAGAGCTGGCACAAGCACTGGTGACAACAACCGATGGGCGTAAGGACAAGTTTCTGTGAAGGGGTAATAGAAGGCCTAGATGGCACAGAAGCCAATGAAAACAGATGGGACCTGTTTATCCTAAGGAACTTTTAAAAGCTTGCTGCTTCTGACTGCGCACGCTTAGTATGCTCATGAATTTTAAGCAGGAAGGTTCATTAGGACAATTTGCTGCAGTGTCAAGATATGGAAAACTCAAATGTTTCTTGCCAGTCCTGAGAATTCTAACTTTCTATAGGTTTTTTTCCCCTATTTTATTTCAGATTTTTATCATACAGGCCTTTGTAAATACAGGGCAGCAAATTATAAGCGAAATACTTGCTTTTAGGATAAAAAGGCAAACAGTAGTCTGGTTCCAGTTGCTGATTATAACTAGAGGACACACATATTTTACTTATGGATAAAGTATGAAAGATAGCCACAGTCAGTTATGAAAAAGGGTTTAGGAGAAGAATGAATGAAAACCAATTATTTCATAAAATCATGTCAAACTAGCAGAGTCCTTGCAAAATGCTTAAGCCAAACAATCTCACAGCTCTGCATTTCTTGCATTGTTTCAAATATGTCGACATTCCAAATATACTTCTGATTCAGTTAAACCAAACGCTTCAAAAATCCTGAAATGGGAGCCTGTGTAGAAATAAGCCATGAAAGTCAGTAATAGTATCAAACTCTTAGCAAGTAATACAGCCATTAAAGAAGCACAGAACTTGAAAAGCCCTAACTAAAGCTCCAGATGTCCATTTTGTGAGGTACAAATTCCGCTTCCTTCTCCAGCTCAAAACACAATGTTGCAAAACCTGAAAAGGAATAGAATCACCACAGTTTTGCTGAAAGATGCAAGCATATGATGTTGCAAATAGCTGTTCCTTTTCTGTAGAGTCTGAGAACAAACATAGCAGCTTGAATAGCTCACCGTAAAAGGATCTATGACCCACGCAGATCGACTGGCCGGATTCCGGATTTGATGGGTAGGTATAGACAGGCTGTCGTGGTAGTTGTAAATCAGCTGCTGCATACCCTGCACCGGACTGCAGGAAAGAGTCCACCCAACTCCTGCCTCTCTGAAGCTAAACCAGTTAAATATTAAGAAATAACGAAACTTTAGCTCTTAATACTGAAAAATGAAGTAGATTTAAACACCTTTATTACCATTACAAGAAAGATACGATTGAAGCAATAAGGTACTCATCAATATTTGTTACGGTATAGAAATTGGCTTGTATACAATTGAAATGACTAATTTTAAATTTCATACCTAATCCAAGTACAGAAATGTTGTCTCCCCCTGCCATGCCCTAAAAATGGAGTTGCATACATGTACTTGAGCTGCCTCGGACTGTGCTCCCTGAGATTCCTTTCCTTTTATCTGTGTGTATCTGATAGGTTTCCTTATAGTTTGTAGTACTGAAAATTTAATTCATAGTACATTGGGTTTTCAACCTGCTCACTGGCTCATGGGAAGAATATGAGGAGTTTTAATGATCTTTTCTTTAGAAAGGATCATCTGCTGAAGTAAAATTTGCTATAAGTCTGTAAAGGAAGGGTTTTGGTTTTGGTTTTTTTTTTTTTTTTACATGTAGAAATGTAAATTTTCATGTTCTGTAAAACTTTGTTACATACAGTAACTCAGTGCATGATAACATTCTTCAACAATATTTGTTTTTATGGAAGTTTTTCAGTATTACCTTATTAAGTAAAAATCGTTGTGTGATTTCGTTCATCTCTGCCCTATTTTTCCTATCTCTCGGTATGAGCTGTTCTGAAATTATGTTCATGTACTGGAAGACAAAGTGCCAAGTACCTAATTTAGCACTCAACAGTTACATCCACATTTCAGTTGTTGTATAACACCAAATACTGTAAAGACGAAAAGCTCAAGAAATCCTTGCCTCAGACTAGAATATTATCAGCACTTTGGATTAAACAGCATTATTCGTATTATTCATATTCCATTTAAATAGTGCCTTATTCTCAAGGTGGCCTAAATGACTTTAACAACCTATTTGTAATGTGTGTGACCTCCATGAGTAAGATCAGTATTGCAGCCTGATTACCCATGACTTCTGATGTATGTGTGCAGAAAAGTGATATAGGAAGAGGTTTACAAACCACTTGTGAACTGTGCAAAACAACAACAAAACAAGGACCCATGAGTGGGATTTTAAAACACATCTGTGGATTAGAAACACGTCCCATGATTGGGCTCCTAGGGCTTTTGGATGTATTTGAAAATCCTGGCCATTCTGACTCAGATTTCAGAAATATTTTAAGTTAAAGATAAATGCAATTAATTATACTTGAGACTACCCTTTCAAAATGCATTAAAGTTTGTACACAACAGTTTTGATAAAGCAATGAGAAATTACCTCTGCACATTCCAAAATGTTTTACTTTTTAATTATAATTACAGATGTAATTCCTTTCTTTGGTAAAATAGTTGGGATTTTAGCCATGGCATTCTCTCTTTCTTGAAGAGGATTTCTGACATGCAGGGTGAACACCAAATACTGAGTAACTGAACACCGAGTAACACTGAATCTCTATAAAATGAGCATTCTTCTACACCAAAGGTTACAATTTAAAGCTCCTAAATGTTTAATAAACATAATAAACTATAAAGTCAGGAAGCTTTAAGGACATCCATAGACTAGCAGACATAGTGATGAATTTTAACCAGCTCAGCCACTTACTCCTAAAAATGGCTTTTCTCTGAGAGTGAAGAGCTCTGGCTTATTGCCTCTAAAAATAGCTCATATTTCTTATCCTCTTTCAATTCACTGTCGCTAAGAATGGTTGTGATTAGTGTTAGTATATACCCTGGAAGCCAGCTGCTGTTTGTAAAGTTAGAAATCCAAGCCATACGAAGAGGAACCTATACAGAGAATGTATTTAAAATCCATAACTGATCAGTTCTTGTTAGCATAGAAAGATTTCCTATTTAGACATACAGAAAAAAATGTTATTGGAAAACTCCTTTCAATTTATTCTTTTTCCAAATGATCCCCTTTCCGAACCCCAGAAGAAAACCACAGAAGTTTTTTCTCAAGAACATGCTCATTAACACCTCCCGGTCAGAACCGTGCTAGAATCTAGCATCACCCAATGTGGGGAATGCACACAAAAAGTGTAAAGCCATCTTTGTCTTCCCCTTTTCTAAGACCCCATGAAGTAACAGCTACAGTACAGGACACCCATTTCTGGATCGCTGACACACATTACCATCTAATATCCAAATGTTAACATTTTGCTAATAGTTCATTCTGAAGCTGGAAATGAAATGTAAATCTAATGTAAGCAAAAATGGTGATGGTACTGAACGTAGCTTCTTCTACAGGCTACTGCCAATAAAATCCATGGCCAAAGAGCGAGCAAGTTGCAGAGAGACAGTAAGTAATCAAGTCTCATTAGAAAAATCCCTGTTCTTTCTTTTTTTGGTGCAAGCAGAAGAAAGCAGCATGGAGCTGCAAATATGGTTCCAGCAGAACATATTAGGTGCTTTGTACAGGAGTCACTCAAAATGTCACTGACTATCAGCACTCTCTCTGTTACTTCTATAGTTAGTATTTCAGAGTCATGTTTTTTCAGAGCTGTTATGCCTCATATGATAACTAGTATGGTAAGTACAGTTGTTGCTTTTCTTCAGCAAGCACCGCAGCAGTAATCCCTGAGCAGATTGAGCCATCAGGCGACAGAGTATGCTGTAGACATCCCACCAAACCTGCTCAGTGGTATGGCACAAGCACCTAACATGACAGGTAAGTTGGTTCTCATCTGCTTCCCCTGCAGCCACACACGTGACCTGAGATATGCCCACCTCTGTTCTGCTGTTGTGTACCTTCTGACTGAAGCTACAGAGACGGGATCAAGATCCGGAAGGGTTTTGGTTTTGGTGAGTCAGGCCAGACCCTGTGGACCGATTCCCTGTGTCGAAAGGAAGGCATTCCCCCTGTATTATGGAGTCTCGGGGTCTACTGCCAGCCAGAAACCATTTCTCCTTCACAAGATGAAATAAATTTGTGAGGAAACCGTGTTCGTGTATAAGAAAACTGGGCAGCAAGATACGACCACAGATAGCTTTGCTTCCCATTAAACATTTCTCAGGTAGCTACTCAGGCAATGCAGCCTTTAGGCTTCTATTTTATTTTTTTTTTTAACAAGAAAGCCCTTATTTCCTCAGTAGGAAGGAAAGGACAAGTTATGAAGATTGTATTTTATAGAAAACAAAAAGTAATTAAACAAAGTAATAAAAGTCACTGCAGAGTTTGCTGCAGGACATACAGTCCAACAGCCTCTAGTACTTGGAAGGATATGATGAGATCAGGGTATGCTGTATTGTTTCTACTTGAGCACTAAGCAGCATATGAAAAAAAATACACAAACCTCCCCCAGTTTCTTCAGAATCTTGCAAAGATTAATACTGCTGTCTCATTACAGACATGTCACTCTTGCAAGGACCTTTATAAAACAAATACTTTCTCTTTTTTTTTTAATAATTTATAGTTGAAGAACTTCAACATTATTGCCAACATGAGGTAGCTATTTAAAAGATTGTTTTATACTCCCTTTGATAAGTGTGAATATAATAAAACATAGATCCTTCAAAACCTGCTAGGCGTTGCCTACGCAGAGTACCAGGCTTTCAGCTTGTGCTAATCAGTAAATGCAGTCTCATGGGTTTGGGCTACTTGGGACTCAAGTTTCAGATTCTATTAAGAGCACAATTTAAGGCTTTGTTGCTAATTGTTTCAGAAGAAACAATCACTCCTCAGTTCAGGATTAAAAACTTGTGTTTAAAAGGACATTTCAAATATTTGTGCTAATAGCAGGTGAATGTGGCTGCCTTCAGAAGCCAGTGAATGGTAGTTCCCATACTGAGTATTGTAGCAGATCTTCTGTTTGTTTCTGTGATGTTTTGAATGTGCACTGAATGCTTATATTTTTCTGTCACTTCCACTTCCCAAACCTCCTGATACTGTTTATCAACATAGAAGGGACGTTTCCCACTGTTTTGCCAACATGAATCTGGCTGGATGACAAATGCATAAGGCTTTAAAGTAATAGATGTCTCTGCTGCTTACCCGTGAATACGATGATACCATCTTGTTATGATCATAAAGCTCCACATACAAAACGTTCTCCAGTTTTTATTTACAATTCATCACTGCCAGCCTACACTATTCCCACTGCATATAGCTATTTGCTTATTTACTGCATATACCATTTATGAATTGCAGTGGTCTGCAAGTTACATCTCTAGCCACTTACACTGGATAGTGCTAGCTTACACTAATTTAACTACTCATTCATTTCTGTGCTACAGGTAAAAACAATTGTCTATCTGTTGCACGGAGATATGGAAGCAAGTAACAAGCAAGGCAGCGGAGTAAATCACTGCAGGTGGAGGGTTTCCAGCCTGGCTGGTGTGAGGCTGTGCCCGGCAGCATCTCCCTGTGCCCAGTGGCAAGTGGAGCAAGAGCGAAGGTGCGCAGTGGGCCCGTGGGGTGCTGCACAGGTTGGCCACTGTCACACCTGGTGGCACCTGGGACCGGTGTCATGGTGATGAGCTGGTGTCCACTAGAAGTGTGTGGGGGTTTGGTTTGTTTTTCTTTGAAGGCTGATTTTTCTGGACGTGCAGCAACTGAAGCTGGAAGCAGTAACTCTTTTGTGAGAGCACTGCTCTGCCTGTAACAAAGGCTCTGTTGTGTTGGCACGCAGCACAGCGCCCAAAGCTCAGGATGTTTTCAGCCCATTTATTTTTATTCATATTTGAGTAAATCTGGCATGGCTGCTGGAGAATAATAGCATATATTAAGGCCCGTTTTAATCAAATGGATCCTTGATAAAAAAATGTACTGTGATTTCTTTCTACTGGCAGTTTGCACGGCAAAGGAAATTAACTACAACTCTGAACTGCCGGTATGACCTTAAACAAAATTAATCATCTCAGATTCTGTTCTGGCAAATCACTCAGCAGAGTATACACAGAAAAGGAAGGTCAGAAAACCTGTTACAATGTCTCTTGATACTCAAACTAGCACAGCTCCAGCCAGAGTACAAATGAGAGTGACTTTTGGGTTGCTCTGTTTTAGAGCATTGCAAGCCGCTGCAAGAGTTCTGTCCCTCCTCTCTGCAGGAGGAGAAGCCTCCATCAGTCATTGAGAAGAGATTCCAGTTGTGACCAGGAAAACAGAGAAGAAGTTGGTTCTATGTCCTTTTGGCCTNCCCTTCCCTTCCCTTCCCTCTCTTCTCTCAAAAGTAACTATGAGAAATTTTATTAGGATTAATTAGTTCATGCATATTGAAAAGTGTGAGATCCACAAGCCAAACCAAAAGCACCAAAAGTGCACAATCTTGTCATAAATAGGCATGCTATGTGATGGGAATGGTACCCAGAATGTAATGTCTGCACTACAGAGGCTTTTAGAAGTGTGAAATAACAAAGAAAAACTCAGTATGGCAGTCAGCTGTAATTTTCCCTTTGTTGATTTTAGTTTTGCTCCTTTAAAGATTAAAGATATACGTGTCAGTGACTTCCACTGGGTTTTCATTTGTGCTGGACATTGGTGCTGGGCATAACATCACTTATCTAGTGTTCTGAAATACTATTTGTCCTACAGTTAGAGATTACACAGATACAGCCCGTGGGATATTAAAGTGTTGATGAATAGTGAAAGCTTCTTTCTATTGTCTTACCTTCTGACCACAAGTATGCAATAAGTAAGCATAAATGTAGAAGCATGACCTAAAAGTTGTATCTGGCACGTTCTTAAACCACTAGTGCACACACTTAAAATATTGTTAAAATTTTCCTCTTTTAATAAAGTACAAAATAATTTATGTGGTTCTCTACAGCAATTACTTTTGGTGGGAAGCTGATGAAGATCACTTTTCTCTGTTTATCTCTACAGGTTGTTAGGGAACTGGGTTTTTGCTCTTCCTCTTCTTTTGCTGTTGCTGTTTTAAGTATTCTTCCAGGAAAGAAAGACCTGATAGAGAAGATATGTTCTTGAGGCTGACAGGCCTTGGCTGATAGGCCTCCTCTGAAAATCTTCATGACAATTCTTTATCTTTAGCTCTTGCATGTCCAGTGGGTTGTGTTGCTGAGAGAGGGACAGCTTTCTGAGTCAGCAGAAGCCCAGGGATGAGGTCAGTACCACAGGCGTGCTCCGATGGCGACGCCGAGGGCGAATGCTGCAGCAGATGTTGACTGGCAGCCACCAGGAAAGGGGGCAAACAGTGGCGGTTTTGCAAACTGTGTTTTGAGGGGAGAAACCAAGCAGTTGCAGCGTATGTGATACAGTTTTCATATTTTGAATGAGATATAGTAAATGATATTCAGTAGCTCTGCAAATAACAAGAGCAAAATTACTGTTAAGCTAGTTTGCAGAAGCCTTTTTTTTTTTATTTAAGAGCCATTATGTAGCCTAAAAATGATGTGTTCAGCAGGAGATCTAAGACTGACAGCAACTTGACCTAGGGCGGTTAGACTGAAAGCAAGACAAGTGTGCTGGCTGGCTTTCTTCACAGCATTTCTTCCCACATTTTTGCTTGTATTATTTTAGTCTTGGCATGACAGAGTTTCAGGATGTGTGTCCAGGAGCCTGGACAGATGATAGGTTATTAGCTGCAATCTGGGGGAAACAAAATACACGTTAGTGTTGTGATTACCGAAACACTGATGGCAAAGGGCCGCAGGTGGAAGCCGACAAACTGCCTGAGGCACTACCAACGACCAGTTTTCACCTGCCATCAGTCTGACTTGCATTCAACACGCACTCACACACAGGCATCTCCAACACGACTACTGTTATCTTAACAGATAGTGCTAAGAAATCTGTAGTCAGTCAGACTCCGGCCTGTCCTACGCCGGGTATTTACAATGGCCCCTCAGTTAGTGACGGGAGGACGGGGCGGCGGGAAGGGAGCCCAGGCGGGGCCGAGGCCTGCGGGGCGCAGCGCTCGGCACCCCCTAGCGGGGCGGCGGCGGCGCATTGTCTCCCGGCGGGGTGGGGTTTCGTCCTGCCGTCTCTCGGCCGGGCCGGGTCCCGCGCAGCTGCCGCGGCGGCTCCGCGGGAGGGGCGGGCGGTACCGCGGCTCCGCGCCCCGCAGGCGGGGGAGGCTGAGGCGAGGGCAGCGGAGCGGAGGCGGGCCCGGCAGCGCCCGGTGCTCGCTGTCTCCTTGCCGACGGGGGAGGGGTCAGAGCCGCCGCAGTTCCCGGGGGCTGCTGCCGGGCCAGCGAGGCGGTACGAGGCGGCTGAGGGCAGCCGCCACAGCCTGGCCGGAGCGGGCGGGTCCAGGCTCCGCCCCGCGTCCACCCGCCCTGCCGCCGACGTCCTCCCAGCCCGGGCACCCGGAGCGCTGCAGCCTGGTGAGTAGCCGCGTCTGGCGTGGCTCTTCCCTGGCCCCAGCCCCGCAGAGGGGCGGCCCGGCGACCCCGGGCGCAGCGCAGGCCCTGCGGCCTGGCAGCGCTTTGTTTCCCGGGCGGCGGCGTTGGAGCTGTGGGGCGCCCCGCTCCGTCGGGCGGCGGCTGGCTCCCGGCCCTCCCGGGGGGCGGCGGTGGCCCGGCCTTGCGGCAGGGCAGCCCTCCCGCGTCCGGCCTCCCCGGCCGGCACCGCATCCCCGCGGCAGGCGGGCGGGCTAACGGGGTACCTGGCGGCAGGCTGCGGAGCTCGCCGCCTCCTCCTCCCCCCGCTCCCGTTTCCCTGCCTCTTTGTGGGTCCCGCCGGCTGTTCCCCGGCCGGGGGCACGGCGGGTCGGTACAGCCCAGGGGAACCCGCGCAACAGGTTTGGGTATTGTTGGTGCCGCCGCTACAGACGTGGCCGCGGTGGCGGGGGGGGCTCCCGGGTGGCCGCGGCCGCCCCGCCGGGGCCTGCCTTTGTGCGGGCGGCGGGCGCGGGATGGCGGCGGCCCCCTCCCGCCGGGCCCAGCCGCGGCCGGCCCGCGGGTGCCACGGCAGGCTCGGGAGGGAAGGCAGGAAGGAGGGGGTTTCGGGCAAGGGAGAGCTCCCCGGAGGGAGGCGGGGGCGGGAGCCGGCTCCCCGGCTCGCCGATCCGCTTGGCTTCTCGCGGGGATTTTCCCGGTGCGTCGCCGCTGGTCAGTGCGGCGGCGGGCTGGTGGGGACGAGTCACGGCCCTGTCACCGCCTCGGCGTCGGGCGCTCCGGGGTTTCTGGAAGCGCTGCCTGGTCGAGAAGCTGATTCACTGCTGAAGCAGTGGTTGCTCAGAGCCACGGTTGCCATTTCTTTGATTTTTGACAGGTCCATTGTCTAGCAATTTTGCCTTTCTCCCCATAACTGTAGTGTCCTTTGCTAGCCCTTAACAGAGCTCTTTAGCCAGGCAGTTGTAGGAACGAGATGCTCTAAAGCGCCCTTCTTCTTAAAGAATTTGTAGGCGTGTATGGAAGCAACTGTTTAAGAGTGGAGACGATTAGTGGAGAACAGTTCTTTGGGTTTTTTTGAGTTCTTATAATTTTTTTAATGAGAAAAATTGGTAAGGCTTACATGGATGGGTATTAGTAGATGCTTTTGTCAGTTGTTCATTCATCTTTCTTCATCCCAAAGGAAATATTGGTCCTCTGCATTTTTAGTACTGCAGAGTCTGCATTGTCCTAACTATTGGATGTTGACTTTGTTCACACATTAAAATTCACTGTGATGAGAAATTACTGGGTTTTTCCTGCCCCTTTCCCCATTCTGTGACATTGTCTGCTAAGATTCAGTGTATAGTAAATAATGAATACTGTTATTACATTATAAGAATAGTGATGGTGATGAACTTCTGCGCTAATAAGGGTTCTCATTTTTCTGAATGTGAGGTTTTGTAGTCCTAATCCCATTGTGTATACCAAGCAGGAATTTAAGGAGGAAAAAAGGGGGAAGGTGGACCACAGAACAGAACTGAAGCTTGGTTAGAGAGGCCTATTGCTTGCTGGTAAGGTGCTGATAAAGGTGCTCTGTCGGGGGGAAAAAAAAACAAACGAAACCACCTCACCAAAACTAGGACCGGTTACAATGTGCTTTTAGTGATGGATTTTAGGATTTTGCACAATTCTTGCTTGAAGAATCCTGTAAAATCACCTCAGCCAACTGTTTTTCCTTAGTAGTATGCTAACAGATTATATTTTATTTGCAGTGTAGATGATCTGTAACATCAGTTTTCCTAGAAACAAAAGTTAAGAGAAGAAAATATATGCAGTTTTAAATTTCTTATAAGAAACAGTGCCATGATGTCTCCTGGAGTTGTAGGCTATAATTTTAAATTGGCTGTGGAATTACATTTCTCAGTAAAGCTTACGTAAATGGCAAATGGACATGGCTTTGTTGTTTTCCAACAGCAGAATAAAGGAGTCAGGTGAAGTTCAGCTCGGTTTCAGTTGGCTGCTGCTTGGGAGGGGAACTGGAGGTACTCATGGAAGAGACTAGATACATTGGTGGTGAACTTTAATACAATGCTACGTAAGTGTCAAGAGTCCTTAGGAATAGAGTATGAAGAGGAACGCCTTTATTCCCCAGTGACTATGAGTGGTTGGGGAAATACAGAACACCTTCAATAGGTAGCTTCTGATAAAGTAGGCAAAGCCTACCCTAGGGTCTTGTAGGGATAAGAAATGATGTTGCAGGACTTCCACTGTGTCTCTGTTCAAGCTAGCTTGAGCACTTGCTATTGATATTCTTGTTCCTGATCTATGGGTGTGACTCTTGCCTTCTCTCCATCTTTTTGAGATGGCTAGTTTATTTGCCTGACTAGAAAACCTCCAGTAATGTAAGTTTTTTTTAATTTAAAACTTGTTGTGAGAGAGATTACTGTAATGACTGCTGCATCTGAGTGACTGTAAAATCTATGAAATGTGTTTAGCATCTCGGCTTCACCTGTTACACAGTATATGCTAATTTTGAGGTTTTGGGTTTCATTGGTGGCTGGAATTTGATCAGTTACAAGGTTTCATGCAAGTCTTAAAGCATTTGCTGAGGCTTTACATCTGACGCTTATTTCTTAATTCTGCATCTTCTAATACAAATAGGGACTATTTACAATTTTTAATTCAACTTATAATTTGCTTTTTTAAATTTTATAGCAGTGATTAACTTACTTTGTAGGAATACCTTCTTCTTCTTCTCACAAAAAACCACTAACACTGTTCTATTTTCAATTTTGCCTCATACTCTGTGTAGATTACCTCTGTCTGAAAGCTTACTACAGGGATTCTGGTTCTTGTTACTTCCCCACTGCTTCCGGTGCTGCCTCAGGAGCATTGCCTGATAATTATAAACAATGTTGATGTCTACCATATGTTTTGGTAGAAAATACGGGATTCCTGCTGTCCCACTCAACTCAAATGCCTAGCTTACAAGTATTTGTGAATATATAATGGCAGTGTTGACTCCTCTATCATGTAGCTTTGTAATAAACCCTTGTTTTCAGGCTCCAAGGAAATAAAGTTTTAGATTGAGTATTAACATCTAAAAATATGGTCAAATACTTTTTTCATTTAAATTTGCAGAATCCAGGATCCAGGACTCAAACTTGTATCCCTAGCAGACAGTGTTGCATTCCAGTACCAATGGTAAGTAAGATCAATCTCTTCCAAAAATAAGATCTTTAAAATTTTCATGCAATATATTTGGTTCTTATGAAGCTTTGACACTGATGAATACGCTGCATGGAACTAATCTCTGCAGTTGATTTTGCACAAACTTACTTAGACTGTATCTCATGCCTTCTTTAACTTACCTACTTTACCTCATTTTCATCTTGTGACTTTTAAAAAACTTTAAAAGTTGCTATAACGTGACCAAAGTTTCTGATACTAAAGTTATGTTACATAGTTCATCTTAGATACTATAAAATAGTGCTGCTTGTGTTAGTGTCTCACGTAGTGTTAGTTAGTGTCTCACACAGAGTAGAGTTTGCAAATATATTAGCGGGTGTTTAAGCGTAAGACTTGGAGGTACAAGTGGGAGCTGTGGTTGTGGGTGAGTGTAAGGAAAGAAGTTTTAAAAGCATTGAGGTAGATTGTTGCTGCTCTGGGGTTGATAAGCTTGTGCACAGAAGAGAAATGAGAGATGTGAGCAAATAGAACAACGCACTGGCAAAGCTTTTTACTCTTTAGACTAAATCAAAGTGAGAGATTTTGAAGTGAGGATATCCTTACAGCAGACTCTAAACTCTACAAGGAAGCAAGTGAAAATCAATATGGAGTGTTGTTTTCCTGTTCCTAGGTGAGAAGATGAGCTGCTGCATTTTGGACAAGCTGAAGTTTGGAATGCTGGGACATAAAGAACACATTAAGAAGGAAATTACAATAGTTGAAAGGAGATGAAGGTATGACTTAGGGCTTCACAGAATCAATGATTCAAGGGAGATAGATGTAGTAGGCATGTGAGAATTCAGAGCCAAGCTAAACTCCTATGGTGGTGGCAGAGTTGAATTTGAGATGTGTTCTTAGAGAAATATCGTGAAGGGTAAATGTTGACCAGACGAAGTAAGGTAAAAAAAAGAAGGTGTTGGAAGAACAAGATCAATGGATTTGATGTTAACTTGATGATTTGGTCACTAAATGATATGTACAGCTGAACTTGAGAAAATAAATGGCCCTTCTTGAGGGAAAGGGTCAGGATGGACACATAATACATAGACAAAAGGTGCTATGGCTTATCTACTTTCAGGTGTTGGTAAAAGTGATAGTTTTTTTCTCATCAGTATACCCTCAATATGGGTTGTCTGTTTTCCCTCTGCTAGCATAGTGTTTGCTAATTCTTTCATGTTGCATTTCAATTTGGCTCTGGAAAATAGTATCAGTGGAAAATGTATGAGTGTTACATCTATGCAAGATGCTCCAGGTAGCAGTATAGAGAGCTTGATCTTCTATTTTCTGAAGCATGTGGCCATTTATTTATTTATGATAGTGGAATGCTACATATTTTATTTTGAGGGGGTGGGAGAGAGGGAGAGCTGTAGGTGGTTGCTGTGGCCAATTTATTTGTGGTTTGCAGCTTAAATGTTCAGAATTTTTAACATGAGCACAAAAACTGAAGACATCTGTGCAAGTTAAGGAAAGATTTATTTCTCTTGCACACGGTAATTCAAGGGCAGCATAGATAATTATGTTTATTTTGTATAGCAATGAATTTGTGTAATTCTGAAATATTCTAAAACTTAAATGTGAATGAACAAGGTTTTTACATACCAGATCTGGCATATTTCAATCTCTTCTACTTCGATGTTTGGTTAAGATTAGCAAAGTTCTCAAATTACTTATTTATTCCTTATGAAGGGGTTTTTATTGTTATCCTCATTGTGTCTACCTTGTGTGTTGTGCAGTTGAGGGGGAAGCCACTACCAGAAATTTTTTTTAAAATACAGGGGAAATTGTTCAGGATGTTTAAAAGTCCACACAAAGTCTTACTCTTGAGCTGGGAACTTTTTTGGTCAGGTATCAAACCCAAAGTTTTAGAGATTTGTAAACAGTCTTTTTATTAGCCTCTCATTTGTTTTCTTCCTGTTTTGAGTGAGTTTTCTCCACCTAAAAATGATGACTGCTTTTGTCTGCTACACTCATGTCTACACACTCCATCCTACTCTTCCTGTCAAACAATCCCTTGCCCTTTCATACCCCCTGCCACTCTATATGGTTTTCGGTTCAGAACAGCATTTGGTTTTGCTTCCATTTGGTTGTAGTGTCACTATACTGGGCTGAGAAACGATTCTGAGGGCCTGAGCCACACGCACTTGTAACCAATGCCAAGTCTGTGTATTGTTATGAGGTTGAAGATTGTTTTCTTATATAAGTGTTATAAAAGGAACAAGAAGTTCTAATCTTGCACCCCAGAGGAAAGTTATTTTTCATTTGCTCTAGACTGCCAACAGTTGTGCTCATCAGTGCAGCTGTTTGTCTTTTGACTCCGCTGCTTATGGCCTGGAATTGTCCAATCTCTTTCTTCCCGCTGTCTTAGTTTTATGAAGTACTGAATGTATAAGAGCCCTCTGTGATCTTTCATCACAAACTGGTTTTGGTCAGTTCCTTAAAGAACTGGTGATAAGGTACTCATTTCCCCCAGCTCATTCTTGCAAGCTTTTATGACTTGTTTGAGGTTTTGTTTGTTTGTTTTTTAGAAGAGGAGTATGTAATTTTATTCTACCATTCATTGATTATTTTTCTTCCCCCCAACCTGTGACTCAACAACTATTTCTGTGGGAGAATTTACAATCTGTGTGATTTCTGTCTTATTTCCACGTGATCTCTGACTAAGTAAAATTTTAAGAGCTGAACCTGAGATTTATATTTTTTATGGGTCTTAGGGAAGTGTGATGAGGAAGAGAAAACATCTGTGCTATGCTTTGAACATAGCATTTCAATTGACCTATTGCTATGTAGAAAGTAGTGGAAAAAGCAACCTCCCAAATTGCATTATTTTGCATATTCTGTGGTTACTTTATGCTGTGAAGTGAGTTGGGACTATACCAGATAACTGCAACTTCTGGTTTGGCCACCTGTTGCAAGGGAGGGTATAAGGTAGAGTATTCTGTTGCCTGAGGTAACAACCTACAAGGGCAAGCTATATGGTTCTGCAGGAGGGTAAACGTGGGGTCTTTGTAAATGTGGCAGAAAAGGAAATGTGGAGAAGCATCCAAAACCTGTGACTTATTTTCTCTGCTAGAAAATACTTTCTAGATTAAAGAAGCCTGAAAACTGCTGTAATTTAACGTATACCATATGTGTTTGGCTTGGCCTGAGGCTGGAAAGGTTACAAAATTCTAGCAAGCTATCATTTTGTATGTCATGTGTTGTAGCATCATTACCAGCTTCTGCATGTGTTCCTTCGGGTTGGAGCAAGATGCTGTCTGTGGACATGGCCTTTGAATCCAAAGAAGTGCTGTTCTTTGCGAGAGTGCTAATTGCTGCACAGTATCCTGTGCTTGCCCTTCTTGAATGAAACAACTGAGGTGTTGGTATTGTGTTTCACAGCTTACATGCAGATGTTATTGTGCATCCTTAGTTATATTGTTTCTGTGCTCAGTACTCTTCCTTCTTTTCTTTCCCTCTGACACTTGCTCTGAGGAAAAGCACCACCATTCTGTGAAATGAATAGTTGACTGAGATCAAAGTTAAAACTTACGAGCACAATGTCTTTTTCTTCTCAGATGGCAAAGCCTCTCATTCATTTCTTCTCCATTTGCTGGTTCACTATTCGTTATATTGCTCGTCGCTTCTTTTAGCCACTCATCTTTTACTTCACTTCTCACAAAATGCTGAGGGGGGGGGGGAGAAGGGTGGAAAATGAAAATGGAAGATGGGTTAAACAGAGGAAGTAGTTGACAGACAGCTCTTCTAATGCTATTATTAGCTATAGTTAGAAGATAAAATGTACAAGGTAAGCCTTGAACCTCCAGGTGAAAATGAGGCAGAAGAAATTGAGTTCTTCCAAGCTTAAATTTGTTATGGCTGTGACAACGTGCTTTTGGATCATGGCTGAGCAAACTGTTAACCCTAGGTTTAACCAAAAGTGAGCACGTTTTCTCTGTCCATTCATCTGCAGTCACAAGTTGCTGAGTTAGAGTAGTAACTGTATGTGTAATGGAACTGATGTTGGGTGGTTGTGTTGTGCTTTAAAATTAAACAAGCTTACATACTGGTGAGATCTACTGAGTCTATGGTTTTTATTTTCTTAATCCTTTAGTGTGAATTAACAGGTTATGAAAGATCAGGAATATTTTCGTGTACAGCTTGAGTATCAGGCACAATATAAAACTTCAATATGCCCTTTTTTATGGATAGTTTTTACAGGTGGTCAAAAAGAAAATAATCATAACTGATCGAAATGGCTGAAAAAGCAAAAACCTTGATTTTATCTTCCCTAAATATGTGGAGTTACCTTTTCTCCTGAGGTCTTAAAGGGCTTTAACGTTAAAATTTTATTATTGCTGCTCATAATATGTTAAAGAGTAAAAACCAAACGTTGCATTTGAGTACCAAAGCTGATGTTTATCTGTCAGGTTTTATTGTTATTTTGAAACTGTCCAGCTGACTAACCCAGTTCCTTGTGCTTTTTAATTGAAGACAGCATTAATGAATGAATGCTCACAGGCTTTTCCTATTTTTTGGGCAGGTTTGGTGTACTTCTCAACTTACCATGGGTTATCAGCCCTGGAGACACCTTCGTTTGTGTTCTCTCTTTGTGCCACTTAGGATGTCATCTCTCCTACAGCTTTAATGTAGCTTTAAAGGAAGGTGAAATAGTAATCTACATAGATAATTGTGATATTCAGCTTTCTCTCTGTCTTTTGCACATGGATTTTATTTCTGTGTGGGACAGATGAACATTTTTTTTAAGCTGATCCAAGGAAAGCGTGGGGTAATGCTTTGTGGGTTGAAGTTAGCATTTGAAGAAACTTGCATGCTGGCTTCAGGTAATGAAGCTGTTAATTTTGAAGGTCTGCAATTCAGAAGTTGATTTTAAAAGAAAAAAAGGATTTCATCCTATATGATTGAGGCTTTTCTCTTCCCCCCCCCCTTCCTTCAGTACTTCAGAATGTCTGTTGTTATTTGTGCTATTGTTTGTGCCTGGACTTGCAAGCTGCTACAGTTTTGAATGTAGCTGCCCATCTGCTTCTAGGTTATTTATAGGCAGATCTATGGAGTTCCTTCTAATCTCTCAAGTCTTCAAAAACATTAATGAATTAAACATCACAATACTCTTGTAAAATGGGAATTAATATATAACATCTCCATTTTACAGATGGAGGGATTGAATGAAGACTAAAAGGGATAAATGACTCGCTGAAAGCCATATGCATATTTCATAGCAGAACAAGGAATAGAAACCTGATTTCCCCCCGCAACTTTTAGTCCTGTGTTTAACAGACCAGCTATGCTTGGTACATGATAAGGAAATGAAGAAAGTACACATTCTTTGAAACTTGCATTAGATGCTCGTGAACAGACTAACCCATTTAGACCTTGCACCATATACTGAGAATATTAAATGTTTCAGATCCAATGAATTTGGGTAAACATGTTTATATTAATTCTCACTGAGCCTGAATTCATTTTGATCGTTAATTGTTTTTGACCAGTGGTTCTCACTGAGTTGCTTAGAAAGAAGACACCTGTTAATTGCAGAGCAGCTTTTCTTTAGCATCTTCAGGGCATCTTCCAGTCATCTAGTCAGTGCAAGTCTGTCAACTTCTCCCTTTTCCTTCTCTCTTTAATAGACTTTAAAAATGATTTTAAACAGTGTTTGGACGTTGGTTCTTATTTAATTCTTTTTATTAGATGAGACTGAAGATGTGTAGCAGAAAATACAGGTGATATTCTTCATTCATCAGAAATTATGCACGTTAATGCTGAATTACACATAGTTTATATTGTGTGGGGGTTTTGAGGCTTTTTGTTTTTTGTTTTTTGTTTTTTTTTTAAATAATTTCTAGAATTTTAAACTGTGTTGGGTAAAACAATGGCTTTCCAGAGCCTAGATATGATAAGGAATGCAGCCTACTAAGTCATGATTTGATTTCACATTGGAGTGCAGCCTGAAATATTGTTTACGTTTTTATCTGTTCTGTACTTTTTTTTTACTATTTATTTACTGTCTTGCCAGTGTCCCATCCTCCCACTAATGTATACCTATTTTGTTTAAGTTTCTATTTTAGAGAATTTTCTCCACAAGTATTAATTTCTTGGTGGGGGTTTGGAAGAGTTTTCTATTTCACTGGAACACCTTTCAAATATTTAGGTTTTAAATACGAATATTATGTGGATTTAGTCTTACCAATTTTCTGTGGAAATCTTCAAAAGAATGAATACATTGTTGGAGATTAACACTGCTGTATTGATTTTAAAACCTGAAAGACCAGGTCATTCTAAACAAGTTCAATGACGTTCTTCAATATAGTTCTTTTATTTAGCATGCTTCCTGTATACACAAGTTTTACAATTTGTCATATGGTATTTTAATTGGCAAAGTAGATTGCAGGTGGGCATGCAGCACTCTAGATGGTTTCTGAAATTCAGCAAACAGATTTAACCTCTGTAACTTGTTTCATTTCTGTAAATTTTGGGCATATAAAAGTTGTCTTTCTTTTTTGGAAGTGATAAAATGCAGCTTTTTGAAGTATTTCACTTTCCTCAAGTGAAATCTGTTCTCTTCAGTGCTCTTGTTTTTCTTCTATAGCTTTTTTCTGTTTAGTGAGTCCAAATGCCTTTTTTTTTATTGGTGAATAGACACTGGATCTGTTTCTTTCAGCTAAAGAGTGGTATGATATTGAGCAACACATCATTCTTTCCTCATTCTAAATTGAGAGCTTGATGGCCAGGTTAAGAGCCTGTCGTTTTGTCTTCCTCCGAACAAGTTGAAAAGACTTTACATTTTATTTGTAGGTCTAAATATACTTATCTGCTGTTTAGCAGTGTACCTTTTTAAAACACCTTTGACAGCTCCAGTGCAAAGTAGATGCCAGCTCTCTTGAAATTGTTTCACTTTCCAATATTAAAAAAAGACCTTTACTTTAATTCATCCTGAGATTCTCTGGAGTGTTAGATAGAGAGGGATGTTAATCCTTATTTTTAAACCTGCACATTTTTTTTCTGGTATGTTCTGATAGCCTACTCTGGTGAAAGTTTTCTTCTAGATGGAGCAGATCAAAGCTCTCACAGAAGAGAGGTAATTGAAAACTTTAGGAGTTTCTGGAATAAAGGCTAGGTGCTTGAAATTATTGGTAATTGTTCTGACTCACCTCCCTCCACTCTGAATGAACAGAATGCTTCCTTTGGTTCCAGGAAATACCAAACAAAAGAACTATTTTGATCCATGGACAGTGCTACTACTGTGGCAGAAAGCCAGACAGTGCTTTCATATTAAATAAATTGATCTTTTCACAACAGCAGAGAAATGTGCTCCCTACAGTCAATAAGTTGATGCAAACTTTAGTTCATATGTGAAAGTATGAAGATAATGAATTGTATGTGTGTAGGTTTGTGCTTTCTTCATTGATTATAATAAAGAGCCATTTGTAATAATTTTGAAATATAACTTGGGGAGGAGAGGGAAAAATCATTACCAAGTACATGTTCCACATCTTAAAAAAAAGAATACCGCCAAAGTTAAATAGCTTACACAGGATGGTTTGAGTGTGATGTTTGAGGGACAACAATGACTGCCTGAGTCATTCGTGAGTTTTGTGTTTAATGCAATAAATAACCTACAAATTTTTGTCTGAAGCATACAGGAAGCTTTAATAGGATGCTTATTTGAGTAATTGCTTAAAGTGCAAGCTGTTTTGGGACTCGGTTTCCTGAAAGAACTTGAATTTGTTTGTTTCTTTCTGTAATGTGAGAAATGTGTATTTTATATAATTGACAAAAATGACACTTAAATATGGAGACTTTGGGATAAGGGGTTGCAACGCACGTCGTGAAGCATTACACGTTGGAACCGGAAGGCACAGTGAAAAGTTGTTGAAATGTTATTTCTGTTTCATAATAAGAATAATCATTCTGCTTTTTTTGTTTGTAATGAAGTTCATTGTTTTAACAAGAAAAGGAGTAACTATTCTGTTTTGCTTCAGGCTCTCTATTTGGAGTTCTTTGGTTTTTTTTTTTTCTTTCTCCCTGATCATTTACTGTTTTGATTCAGTTAACACTTACAACCCCTGCCACAGGGAAAAAAAGTTCTATTTGTGTGCATGAATGCTGAAGTATCCAGATGAAGAACTCCAGATTGCAGTCTGAAGCCCTGGAATTAAAGAAAAAAAATATTCTGTTTTTTTTTTTTATTTTGACTGGATACTGGCGCATATCTTGAATTACATATTTCTGTGCAGAATTAGGGTTGTTTTATTATATGGATCGATTTGTGCAAGTACAAACTCAGAACGACTTAGAAGCAGATGCCAGTTGCTACTTTGTGTAGGCTGGAAGAGGAGGCTGCAGTTCAAGCATCCTGTTGATTGTCAATGAAACACAGAAGCTTAATCATAGTGAATTGCAGTTCATAATACAATAAAAATGGGATGAGGATAAGAAGGGATTTGGAGACAAAAGGAGCAGAAGCGTTTCCAGCTATGGGTTAGACGTGCTTATTCTGGCTGTTGGATGTTTTTCCTTAATTGAAGACCTACTAATGGCAGAGTAATGGCAGTGTCCTGACACAAATGCAGCATAATGTATTTAAATAATTATTATATTCCTTGTAATATGAAATAGACTGTGCAAAAGTGTGATTTTATTTACACTTATTTTGCATCTGAATGACCGAGCAAACAGATGATCTACCTATAAATTAATTGTACTTTAATGGGTTGGGAAATATGACTTTTATATAAATTATGTCAGTGTCCTTGGTTGAGATTATGCTTTGATTTTCTCTTTTCTTTTTTTTTTTTCCTTTTCCCAGTGAGGAGGAAGAACTCTTTAATTAAAGGTTGACATGGAAAAATTCATATGATAATGTTTTTTCTTCGGTTTTCACAATACTTTGGATTTTGGTTACAGTGTTCCGTGTTTCCTTCAGAAGAGTACAAATGTGTTTTGGCCAGTGCTCATTCTAGTGAAATGTAATTTATTTCCCATGCTTGACAACTTTAACTTCTTGTGTTTCAGAGCTGTGAAAATTATCTGAAGTAGAATGGAAGCTTCAGTAATATTACCCATTCTGAAGAAAAAATTGGCTTTTCTTTCAGGTACGGTTTCTGTTTTCCTCAATTAGTTCCTCCCTCCATAATTTCAATGGGATGTTTAGGTTGGTTACTTGCATTTGCTGGATGTTTTTAACAGAAATATATTGTTGGTTAGCGCTTTGTCATATTTCAAAAGGGTCTCTGAAACTTTTAATCTAGCTTTTGGCATTTAGCACTTGTTTTCACTGTAGCCTGTAAGTCAACTCACAAAGTTGATGTCATGAGGTTTCAGTCCGTGTATAAAAGAATGATGATTTAGCAGACATCCAAGAATAATCCTTTCTGTGTGTGGTTTTTTTAATGTGGTTTTAGAAATACAGAATTAATATTTTCAGGATTTTCTTTACAAAATTTTTCATTCTTTTTCACTCTTGTCTTTTCTCCAACATAGAAATGGATAGAAGCAGAATTAGCCATGCATTGTAACATTTTGATTATTGCCAAGTAGTTAATTCAGACAAGGCTGGAATTATCATTGTATTTATTAAAACTTCTTGAATCTTGGGTTGAAAGTGACTCTCTCTCCTCTCCATGCCAGAGAAAACCAAAAGGGAATACTTAAAATGATGAATGACATTCTCTTGCTGATTTCACTACTGTCATAGATAGCTGTGTTAGTTCTTGGTGTTTGATTGTCTACTCTAGGGTAGGTAGATAACTTGCAGAACACTTCTCAACTTCACAAATTGACAAATGTTGCCATAAATAAATATTCTTCTGGTTTAGTTTATTTTAGCTAGTCTCAAGTGTTCCAGTCACTTGATAAGTGAAACCTGTTCCTTTTCTTAATAGAACTTGTTTTGCTTTGAATTTGCCCACTGTCCCCAGCAATTGCAAATCAAACAATGCCTGTTTAAAAACAAACAAAAAAACCCCCAGAACTCAACTTACATTGAAGCCTGGGGCAGTGGGCAATTTCTTCCATAGTAATAGCATATGCATAGTATGTTGGTTGTTCAGCATTATACCGCAAGGGGAAGTTCTCATTAACTAGAGTGCATTTTCAATTTGCTATTAAAGCTGCCTGATCCATTTCAAAATATAGATGTTCTTAGTGGAAAGTAATTTGTTGAGTGGCAGTTTAAATGCCAGGAACCTTTTTGAACCTACATATTTCTGAGTAGGTTTGACCTTTTTGGAATTGTGTAGTATTAATGGATGCTTTAATTTAATGAATGGTAAAGATTCGTGCAGTAGTTCTTTTAAACGTTCTTCAGTGTAAGTAAAGCAACCTGACAGAGAAAACAGTTCATCGTGTCTCTCTAAAGCAATTTTATTCCATATAGTTTCATAAATGAAAACATATTAATGATTAAAACCAAATAACTAGAAAAATCATATTTTAGGAAAATGTTCTCCGGTGTTTATATGTTAAAGTCTCTTGTAATTTTTGAGTTAAATTGGTACAAATAATGTTGGCCCTGCTTTCTTCTTCTGGAAGCAAAACAGTGCTTTCTAATGGAGTAGTGTCTCCTCAGATTTGGAATCAGTGGCTGTGTAGCTTCCATGTTGGTAGGTCATTACAAATAGCAGGGAAAAAAGGCAAGCTACTGACTCGGCAAAAAACCTGAACAACCACTTTGGTATAAAATGAATTAAAAAATTTCTTTTTTTGTGATGCTCTGAGTTGCTTTTCTTAACTTAAACGTGTTTTCAGTTTATAAACTACAGCACTTCTGAATTACAACACACATCAAGTTCATTTCCCCTAATTTTATTTTTCAGGTTTAATTCTAAATCTAAAGACTCAGATAGTCTGTGTGTGTGCTTTTTTGGTAAGACGAGATGTTGTTTGCCACGCCTAAAATCAGTGTGATCAGGTTTATCTCACTAAACATTGTATTCTGAAGGTGGTGGTAAATATTTATACAATCTTTAATTTTTAGAAAGGAGTTGCAAATAATACAACCAAGATCAAAGAACAACTCACTTTACTGTTTAATTAAATAATTCTTAGTGTTTAGTGTGTTAGTATTGGGAAATGTTAGACTACATCCATGATAGACATCACTTCTTAACTGGTAACTTTAGGTGATATTCATTTAAAGCCCCATTCAGTTTTTTTCAGTATTTCCTTTAAAAAATACAGTTTTGAGTTAAAATGATTCTTAGATGGATAAAGATATACAATTATCTTTTACATAAATTACTGGCCATCATATTTCACCGAGGGAAAAGAATCAGTGATAACTCCTACCTTGTTCTTTTTTTGTGCTATGGCAGGTTGAGTGAATATTTCCGTGATCTGTATATACTTCAGTGCAAGAAAGCTGCACAAAAATCACAGTGCAGACAGAATACAGATGTTTGAAACTTTTCTAGTAGTGTTTACAAGCTGGGGGAAAAACCTGTCAGTTGTTACACAAGATGACCTGTCATGAAACTGAATAATTTAGATAATTATTGTGGTCTTTTTGTGAAATGTCAAGAGATTATAGTTTTTGGGTTTGGTTTGTGTTTTTTTAGTTAGTTCAGCAAATGCTGTTTAAATCCAAGTATAAAAGCAAGAATTTCCGTGTGTATAGTGTCTTGCATGAGTGGGCTTCAAGTGCCAATTCTAAGCTTTCGTTAGTGAGACCCTGTTCAACACTGGAGTCTTTCAAGTCTGTGTAAACTAAACATGAACTACTATTAATAGTTAACTATTTTTCTGGGGGCTGGTGTTTGTCTGTCTTGTGAATCCAGAAGTAACTTTGAGCAGAACAAGTCCCCCTTCCAGTTATGAATCGGCTATGGTAAGACTAACTTGCTATAAATGCAAGAAGAAAATGTGTTTTTCTACAAACTCTTCCGTCCCTAGCCATGTTCATTAAAATGAACAACTTTAATGCTCCACTCCTGAGTTCATAGGTAGCGGAGGAGATGGAGCATTAGATACAATTCTTACAAGTATGTTGTCCAATAGAGTCTTGAGCTGCTGCCTTGGCTCATGGAGTTTTGGACCCTGGAAGTTGGTTCAGGCGACCCTTCTACTGTTCCCTGTAGAAATACCTTCATAACCTCTTGAGTTCTTACATTTCCTATTGCAGGCTCACTGAGTTTGATCACCAAATTCTGTCCAGTCTGTGTTTTTAATTTTTTTTAATACTTGTGACAGTGTTTTCTTCAGTTGCTTCTCTGCTCCAGTAATTTTTCACAGTTCCTCCATTTTACAACTTGTAACCCATTTTTGAACTTGGCTGTTGCAAGTTTTAGTTTCAACAAATTTATTTTCTATATTCGTAAAAACAGCTACCCTCCCTTCTTTGATGATTTCCTTATGGATAAGGAAAGGCCAAATGGTGCTTGAACACTTAAGGAAAGGCTTCTTTGTTCACTTTTAATGTTTTATTCTTGTCAGCTGCACACATGATTTCCTTCACTCTGCAGCGTTTGCTGATTGACCCTTTCAGGGAGCTGTGTCAGTATTTATTTTTCATGTGATCTTGTTGTATTCAGTGGATTTGGCTTCAGTTCCAATTTCAGCTATGACTAAGAACCTAGTCCAAATCCATTTTGGTTACTGGTTCATACCTGTGTGACTCAAAAGTCAATCTTTTAGAAGAAAGACCAGAAGAGAAAACTTCATCAAACAAAAAAGATCCTTTTTTTGTTGTTGGTTTTGTTTGTTTGTTTGTTTGGTGTTTTTTTTTGTTTTTTTGTTTTGTTTTGTTTTGTTTTGGTTTTTTTTGTTTGTTTGTTTTTTTAACTGTACCTTTCCAAAGAGTTTCTTGAGAGTCTGTGTAGTCAAAAACAACCCAAATCTACAGTTGTAGAACATCTACTTAAATGTAGCACATCAGCGTCACCTAACACTTAATCTTACTGGATCTCATAATGGACATATAAATGTGAGGCCAGCTTTTTCAATATTTTTGTTGCTGATATTGTTGGTATAACTTTTACCAGAAGGTTTGAAAATGCATATGAAGATTAAAGCAACTGGATGGAAATGTTTATCTTAATTGTGAGGTGACTGTTATGTGTTTGTAAATAGGTCTGGAAATCTTAGGTGTTTGATGAATGAACTACCAATTTACAGTATGTGCTATGGGCAGCTTCTGTGTTACAAGATCCTCCTTTGTGAAGATCCTCCTTTGTGTAGTTGATGTTTCTAGGAGGTGTTATGTTCCAGTTGGAGCTGCTGGGCACATGCTCACTTTGGATGCTTACCAGGTTTCCAAGAGGCTGGTAGTGTAGAAGGTCTAGGAGATCTTTTTAAAAATGTAATCTAGATATGCAAAAATAATGCTTCCGGAAAACTTGATTTGTGTTGTTTATGTTGAAAGTACTAGTTGAAAGACTATGACAGCTACAGATGCTCTGAAGCGTTGGTGCTGCCTTAAATATCAATGTGGTGAATGAATCCTCACAACTGAGGTGAAATGTCAGTCGTAATTTTTCACAGCAACTTTAAAGTTTACTTTTATGATGTATTTTGAGACCATGTAACTACAAAGTATTTCTTTTACCTTAAAGCCGTTACAATACCTTTCTAATGATTTTTTCCCCCCCAAAATAGGAGGGAAGGACAGAAGAAGTGGCCTCATTCTGACAATTCCATTATGCCTTGAACAGACGAGTATGGACGAGCTGAGTGTCACACTAGACTACCTTCTAAGTATCCCAAGGTGATTTCAAAGGCATTCTGTTCAGGGCTGCCTTTTCCAGTGGTGGAAGGGATCTTTTTATTGGTTTTACTTTTTATTTGCCTTTCAATACCAAGCAAATTTTACATAAATGTTTGTTTAGAATGTGATACTGTCTGACTGAATTAGAAACATACATCCCAATAAACTAAGGGATATCTACTAAGGCTTGCATATGTCCTTTTATTCTGTATGTCTGGCTTTGGGGTTTTTTTGCCTTGTGTATTTCCTCACTCCTTTCTTGGATATCTTTGGCAATTTCTTTTTAATGACAGTGCACTTAAATTGCTGTGTAAATTAATGAGCCATTCTAATGAAACTCCTAAGCTTACAAAAGTAGCATTGCCCAAAGTAAAAAAGCTTCATCCTCTCTCTTTGCTGTAATCTTTGTAGCTTATAGTACTTAAGTTTGCACTGAGTCTAAAATATATGAAGTCTTACTGAAGTTAGTGAGCAACTCAAATGTTTAAAGTTAAGATACTGCTTAAATGTGCTGAACGATGCCTTGAGTATCCTGTCATCCAGACCTTGCTGTAAAATCATTGTTGATTAAGTTCTGCACATGTAAACCTGGAAGTTTATAGTGAGAGTTCTTGGTCCCAGCTTAGTTAACTGCATTTTTTTCTTAAGATCCAGAGATCGATATTTATTATAGCTTTGTTTTGTTCTCGTGCCACTCATTTATTTAAAAAGGAAAGAAGCCCCTCGGATAAATGATTGCTTTTGTATCCCTTCAAGTTCTTCCTCTGAAAACAGGGGAACAGTGGCATAACTAAAGACTGTTTAGTGTACTTTGCTTATTGCAAAACACTAATTGTGTTTTAAATGTTTTTAAAACACAACTACAAAAAAAATCTCAACTATGAAAAAAATCAGATCATTTAATTGTGTTTTAAAAACACAATTTTTTTGTAGTTGACTGTTTAAAAAAAAATTCTGATTGGGGAGAGAGAAGCAAAGAATAAATTCAGGTTGCTTACAAGTAAAACATCAATAGGTATATGAGTATATTGCACAAAATTTTAGTCATGGAAGTTTTAAGGTTTTTCAAACAGCTTGTTGTCTTTTGTAAAGTGATGAAAATCTGAAATGGTCATCCGTGCAAGTCATCTCATTGACTTATGGACTTGGCAGTATTTGTGGAACAGATGCAGGCATTGTTGTTCTAGCAAGCATTAATTATTCTGCAGTCTCATCCTGATGTATGTTTTTACATATATTAGTGTAAAAATAACTATCTGAAAATTCAACCAAAGTACTCTTTGTACTTTGTATAAACTGGGAAATCTGTTTGAAAGCAAAGTTCAGTGTTCCCACATCTAATGTTCTGTTTCAGTCATGGAAAAAATGACCTCTCTTTTATGGTGGCAGTATGGAAAAATCATTGTCGTTTTTATTTGCATGTTGTTTTTTAGTGGGAAGTACAAACTTTTTGGCCTAAGCGCTTGCCTTTTTTGTTCTGGAAAGACTCGCTGAACAGTGTTTGGAAAAAGGAGGGGTTTGGGGAGGCATGTTGTCCCAAACCCAGATAGCTGTCCAAGAAACATTAATGTTACACTTTTCCCCAAGTTCTATGTGTAAGGTAACATAATACATTTAACTTTTAATTCAGTTGCACATGCCATATGTTGTAACTATAACTGTTTTGAAATATGTATTCTAGTGTTGATGGATAGCTGTGTCCAAAATTTGAGAGGCATAACTGTTTATAGTGTCTTGGGTAAAATTTCTTTGGGGAGTGTGTGTGTGTAAAGCTTTCCTCAAACTTCAGACAACTTATTCCTAGTGTTTAAGTCTACTGTTAGGCCTTTCTTTGATGCTGTTTGATGATTTTCTTGGATTCTGAAGGCGTCTTCAGAATTCAAGAAAAATAAAAGTGGCAAAGTTATGCTATTTGTGCATATTGAAGTTTGCTTCCTTTGTTGTATTCTCTGTATTGTAGTTCAAATCAAATGTGTGTTGTTAGTTTTTCTCCTTTTTTTTTTTAACTTTCATACAGACATTTATGGTTTGAGTGTTGGCTGAACTTTTCAGAAGTGGTAGCTCACTTTTGCATTTGGTTGGTTGTTTGGGTGGTTGTTTGGGGTTTTGGTGTGTGTTTTTGTTTTTTTTTTTAATAGGTCTAGTAGTAGGGAAGAGCAGATGCTGATACTGCTAGATCCCAGTGAGCCTAAGGAAGCCATTTCTCAAGATGCTATAGTGACCCTTTTCATCTTTTTCTTAAAACTAGTGGTAGTGTACCTTTTGCGTTCATTCTGATAAAACATTGAATGCACAAAGCCTTGAATGTTCACAGTGCTTCCAGAAAAATCGTGTGTGTGATCTTAGAGGTTTCTTAAAACCAAAGGTATGTATGGACTGGCAGCCAACTCTGTAATTATTTTTTCCTAAATAGACTAGTAAGGTGCCTTTTTTAAATTCCAAAATAATTTTGTCTTCCACCCATACCTGATGAAGCTCAGCTTAAACATGAAATAATTAACAGTTCAATTTCTCAGTGTGAAACATAATATGTACTGTTACATGCAAATTGCTCTATTTTTTGTAAGCTGAGGAGATCACTTTGTTTTGTAATGGCAGATTTGGGTGCTAAAAATTACATAATGCTTTTCTACATCATGTAAATGTCATGTTTTTTAGTTACTTATAACTTTTGCTGGACACACAAATTTCAATCTGAGACATGATATCTAATGTGGTAACTAATGCTAAAATTATGGGCTCACTTCCATGTCCTTTTCTGGCTGCTGCTGTGCTGTGAGAAGGTAACGCTTCCCAGCTGTTGGTGACATCCAGAGGTTGCTACCACCATTGAACTCTGCCCAGCTGTTGTGAGCATTTTGTTGCCAGCTTCAGTTAGAAATGAGCTGGAGAGGTCTTTGTAGGAATGCACAGAGAGAGAGTGAGGAAAGCTTTCACTATTTTCTCCCATTTGGTACTTGAGCAGAAGTACCTTTGATTTTTTGGCTTTGCAGCTGTTTGCAGCAGTTTTTTTGTAGTATATACATACTCAAACCTTGCTAGAAGAAGAAGAGATGATGTCAGTCTAAAATACTCTTGTAGATCCATACGCAAAGCCTCTGTCCTTGAAGAGGCTTTTTGTGCATTGCAATTTCTAGTCCATTTGTTCAGGAAAGAAATTTAAGCATGTTTAGATGGTTTTCTGCTTGGACATGCAATAAGTGATATGTAGCTGTATCCTCAAATCTGTGCCAATTCACAAGTAACCTTGTGAAAACTTACATCCCTTTGTCTTCCTTATGTCAGTTGGAAATTGTCAATTGATCTCTTCTTTCTGTGGGTTTTGTGAAGTTTATGGTTATGAAACCTTCTCAGATTGGCTGAAGTTTAAATAAATGCTTGTATTATGAAATACACTTCAGTGCTACTGAGAAATTGTAACTTGGAATATCTATCAATATGCTTCAGCATTAAAATTGAAAGTTCTTTCTAAATGAGTAAATTTAAGATTTTTAAGACAGTATTTTTATAAGTAAAAAACTATTTAGTTGTATTTTTCAGTAGAGTTGAAATCCAAAGTCATTGTGATATGACACTTGTTCATGAATTTTTTTTCTAAGTGTTTTTCTTCTTTTAGTGAGAAGTGTAAAGCTAGAGGATTTACTGTGATAGTGGATGGCAGGAAATCTCAATGGAACGTGGTAAAGACGGTTGTGTTAATGCTACAGGTAAATAAATTTTTATACATTCATAGTTGATCAGTTTTATGGATGTGAACCTAATTGCTGTGTTATTGTAGAGGCAGTAGTTTCTTTATTGAGAAATAGACAATTTATGGCCTTTTAAAATCACAAAATGTGGTTCTGTGACAGAGTTCTGTGCAGGAAGAAACAATCTGAAAAGCGAATTATATACCTCACTCAAGTGAGGGACAAATTCATTACATGCTGAAGGCAGTTGTAGATCTTTTTCTAAAACAGTTTTAGTCAAAAGAACCACAAACAAAACCAAACAAACAACCAGAAATATGCTCCTGGCGTTGTCAACTGTGAGTAGTAGGAATGTTTGCAGGGGAACAATTCACACTGATAGTGCAGCTGAGCACGTTCTGATGCAATATGCTGTACTACTTGGTTTCCATTGGAATTTGCTGTAGTTGATTTTGTTGTGTATAATGGTCCCAATCACAGATTGTATTCTGGGTGCTATACAAAGTAGGTGAAGGGAAAAAAGTGCCAATTCCCAACTAAACAAATTCATAACAATTTATTATTTTAGCTTTTCAGGACTGTGGGCTTACAATAAAGTCTTATTTCTGCTAAACAGTATAGGTTATTTTCTGGTCTCAGTGGTCAAAGAAAATGCAAGTTATAGCACTCTGAATAGGCTAGAGAACTTGGACTACTGCCTTTCTTGCTGTACAGATGGCTTCTCTTTATCAGAGCAGTTTTCCTCTCAGACTTAAATGAAGCTTCAGAAAGTGAGAAATATGAATAATTTTATTTTTTTGTCCTGCTGGTTCATTGTTGCTCCTGGGCTTTTTAGTCTGTTTCAAGGTGTCTTTCACCTATTCTTGACTAAGATGGCATTCCTATTAATAGTTATAGTAACTGGATCCATTATATTCTGATTGTGATCCTGACTGAGCTTTCACTTCAGCTATCGTACAATTGTGACATTTAGTGGGAACTTCAGCTAGTGGGGAAGGTACATATTTGCCCATGCTCAGATTTCAGTGGCATCCTGTCGGCACACTTCAGATGTGCAACTTACGTTGCACAGGTATCTTTAATTTGAGAAGGAAGCAATAATGAAGATTTTCGTATGTAAACTGAACACTTGTGCAGACCACTTGAGATTTCTCTCTGCTTGGACTCACCAGAGGTGCTGGTTGGTGATCAAAGAGACACTTCTGTGTTAAAAATATTGTCTACTCTTATATAGTTTTTGTATATTCATTAAATGGTGCAAAAATGAAATATCTTTTTTTTTCAGTGCTATGCTTTGAGTTGGATGTATATAACTTTTTCAGAATTATATTTTTATAGATAAAACAGGGTATTTGAAGAGAAATCCCATGCACTGTGTCACCTTTATGTCAGTACTGTGATTATCTAACTGTTGCTTATTGCTATAGCAGGCGACTTGGGGGTAGTCAGGAGTCTCTGTTCCTTGATCTACATTCAGTGTGATGACATAAAATCATTTTGGTAGATGAAATTACTGTTTTAGGCCGAGGAATGTTTTCATGATAATAATTCTATGAATTAATATGCTGAAATGTTAATATTAAGCCCTTTCATTCTAGTCTAAGCAATATGTACTAGAGAAGTATGGGATATAATCTTGTCGTGATTTAATAACATAGTATACAATTCTTTTCTAACTTCATGATTACTGTTTCATTCTACATAGCAAATGATACTGGTAAAAGCTTTGTTGTCCTTAACTTTTTTTTTAATGAAATGCCATAAATAAAATTAAGTCTAGGTAATAACTCATGTTTTTCTATACTGATGTAACATGGACTAAGGGTTAGGTCTCAGAACTGGGAGTAAAGGGCTTAGATTTTCTTTTCAGTTGTGACACGACTTTGCTATGAAATCTAGTGCATTCTACTACTAGGTAGGATGGAGCCAACATATGATGTAGATGCAGCAGACTTAGTTTAATTTCTGCCTGTAAATTTAAAATTCTTGAATAGATGATGACATGTAAGTGGAATTCAGTTCTGTGGTAAATGAAGGTTTAATCTTGAATGTTTTACTTATTTTTTCTTTTGTTTCACAGAATGTTGTTCCAGCTGAGGTGTCACTTGTTTGTGTAGTAAAGCCAGATGAATTTTGGGATAAGAAGGTTACGCATTTCTGTTTTTGGAAAGAGAAGGATAGACTTGGCTTTGAGGTATGTAGAACTTTTGTCTACTTCAGTCAAAAATACCATTTCTGGAATACTAGAGTAATTGGATGAAGATTAATGTCTCTTTAAAAATAGTTATATTCCAGATGCTTTGTGGATAT
>VZTQ01011768.1:13235-132252 GCA_013400755.1 Pelecanoides urinatrix | reverse complement strand
CTTTTAATTTTTCCCTCTTTAATAAGAATAGTAAATGAAGTATGTCTCAAATTAGAAATGTGTGGCATTTAATTCTTTGCTGAGCAAGAATAAAGCTTTTTGATACATACTGTGGATGTTTTGAGTAAGAAACTGTTGTACAGAGTTTAGGGTGAATTTTTTTCATGACTGTTCTGTAATAGACTGTAGAGATGCATATTATATGGTGTCACTAAACCAGTAGTAACCATTTTGAAGAACATCTTGTTGCTGTTGCATGCATGTTCTCTCATATTTTGAGTTCTTTGACATTAGTAATAAAGGTTGTAGGTCCCTTCAGTGTACCAAATATAAGCTGATAGTGTTCTTATCTTGTAAGGCAGAGGGTGTACAAGAGATTACAATGTTAGCAGTTTTAGCAGTTCCATTCTTTTATCGTTTTGGGAGGTTAATGGAAACGTCAGTTTTCCCTATTTTTAGAAAATTCTCTGTATCATCAATCTTTCCAATCATTTTTGAAGCTAATCTTGTTTTAACTACAACAGTCATGGAAGATGGCAGCTGAAAGGTTATGTAACTGCTAAATAATACAAACCTAAAGACTTTATCATCCAGATATAATGCTGTTAATTCATATGAATTTTGTCCTGTTAAGTCCTGTATTAGACTTTACCTAGAATAGGTGGCTTAATTTTTTGGAAGCAATTCCTGCATCTGAAAGTGCTGTGAAGGAGTGTGGGGAGAAGATTCCTATTTTCAATCAGATGACCAAACCTTTTTTTTTTCCCTTTGTTTTTAAAAATCTGCCTTAAGATTCCTTTTATTACATTACTTCATTTTCTTGTAATGTGCTTTAGAGTCTTATAAGTGAGGAAATCCTGCATGTTTGCCTTCAGGTTGTTTATCTTACAGATTAAGATCATGTTTTCTTTTTGAGTAGTTCTTTAAAGACAGTTTTGAAAAGTAGCCCAGGTTCAACAGAGCAATCCAAAGAATCCCTGAACAGCCACTTGTGTGTTTGAAAGTCTGCAGCCAGCAAGATATTCACTAATAAAGGTAGTGAAGTGCCTGAAATTTTGCTACTGGAAGTGGTTCCAACTATGATAATCTTGTGACTTGCATTGCATTTAAACTTTCTTGCGTTTCGCAGATGTCTGTCTGTCCCTTCACCTGAATCCCCTGAGGGGACTGGCAAGGAGGTGTGGTCAAAGTGTATTTCCATCTTGAAGTTCAGCATGTAGCAGCTCAGTCATAACTTCGTTAATCAAAAACATGAGTATCAAAGGAAAGACATGAGTATGGTGATGTCCACCTTTTATAAGATAGCTTATTTTTTGGGCCAAGATGAGAATTAAAAAAGAGACCTAACCAGCTGTCTGAACTCAAAAAGATGATTGAAGAGCTTGTGTTTAGAAAGTGACTTAAGTTTGCAATATTCAGTTTCACACAAATGCTTTCAGGACATAAGGTAAACACCAAAGTCTAGAAAGTGGCAGTAATAAAGGTGAACCCCCCTCCTTAGCAGTCCCTACTGTCTGATTTAGGCTCTCTTTTCCCATCTGCACAGCTGTAAATATGGTCCTTGGACAAGTTCAGGAAGCCTTTGAAGTTGTGGTATAAAATAATTTTATACAGTGGTTGTTACTGTATATATTATGGTCTTGCCAGTTTGGAAGTTAATCCTCTAGAATAGACTCTTGGATTTTTCTTTAATATGACTCAGCTAGAATCCATTTCTAGGCAAATAAGCAGAAAGCCTACAGAAAATATGTTAACGAAGCAGGGATAATTTTACATGGCTATGATAATAAAGGGGTTTTTTTGTTTGACTTTAAGGATTGGCTAACAGTCATTAAATGATAATTCTGTAATGAAACTTAGTAAGCTTGGAAATTTTATGCAGCATGTTCTGTGCCAGTGATGATGTTGGCATTGTTGGAATAGACCATTGAAGTTGTGTAACAAAAACTTTTGGTTTGTGTTTCTAAAATACTTTTTTCATTACTGAACCGTAAACATTTCTCCCTGACCTGAAATTTTGATCTAAGATTCTCTTAAATTAATAGTTCTAAAGTTTTGTGAAGAAGAAAATAGTTAAAATATTAGAGATGCATTTCATGAAAACATATATTAAAATGTGTCAGTTGTAAGAAAAGTAGCCAGTGATGTATCATTTTACAAGAAAAATAATCATAGCATTAAAACACAGCAGCTGCTTCCTAGGCAGGAGGAGAACTTTAAATTTGTTCCCTAGTGGCTCCTTGTATCTTGGCCTGATGAATGGGCAGATCAGGAGTTTGTATGAGTGGAGGATAATAACAGGTAGTTGCTGAGTTCTCATTTTGGTTGAGGGTGAGACTGTTTGCTTGCACAAAGGGCTACCATCAGCTTTGGGGCAGTTGTCATCTAACTGAGGTTGGATAATGAGCAGCTGTTGATACAGAGTTGCTATAGATGTTTCTAAAGGGATTGTGTGATACCATCCTAGCTCAAGGCTTTTGCTTGTTTCTTCCATCTTCTTGGTTTTTTTGTTTTTTTTCTTCTGTGCAATAACTCATATTCTTAAATGGCATTCATCATTAAAGGACAGGGAAAGCTGAAAGAACAGTAGGAAAAATCTTGTGCTTTCCCAGATAATGAAGAATCACCCTTGGTATTAGGCAAACCTTTGTTCTTCACCATTCATTAACTATTGGTTATCTGTTACTTGGTTATGATTAGGCAAACTAGCTCAGTAAAAATGACCCACCTTCTCTGTGCTCCAAATAATATTTGTGTTAGAGATAGTACTATGTCTTTGCTCTATTCCTGATATGAGTGCAGAGCACTGATAAAGCTATGGAAGCCTCTAAATCATGCATAAATCTACAGCTGCATAACTGTATGTTACTGGCAGTAAAAACAAAACAACACCCAACTTGTGTTTTGGATCATGGGTTAGATTTGCATAACTAATAGAAAAATCCAAGACTGTTTTTGCACTAGTGAAATAAATATGATCTAAAAATTTAAATGAAAGTATGAAGTCTTTTTATTCACTTGAGAGTGTAATCTAATTTTATTTAAAGCAAATGCTATGTAACTGTGATTTCGACTTTCTAATGGGTCATCACATCTACCTCCTATTTCCTGTTACCTGATCTGTTTTTAATACCTTGCTTAATGTTGCCATATGAGGCCATTAATCACAATGCCTCCCTTTCTGTTCAAAGGCAGAGATCCTTTGCTTCAGGGTGAGATGTGATGATGAGTTGCAAAGCACTGAAAGTAAAAAACTGAGATCAAAAGGCTACTGGGTATAAAGAGGTGGGCTGATTCAGCTGAGTAAAAAAAGCACATATCCTTATTCCTGGTTAGTATTAGTGTTGGTTTTGGACCTGCCTCAGGTCAATTCCCATTCATCCTCCAGCAGAGCTTTCCTCTGTTCCTTTATTCCTCCCTAAAATGCTATTAGCAACCAGTTCATGTGTTCATCGAAGCAGTGTTTTCTGATCCTGTGCCCATGCTTCATAACAGGAGAGTTGTCTTAATAATTATTCCAAGGGTGTCTTTCAGCTGAAATGTTGTGTTATGTGTAATACTTCATACTGTTAATGTTTTTAAATGAATGAAGAAAAGGGTTTGAATATAGAAATTTCTAACTGTGTTTTGGAGGTGTTGCTTTTTGCTTTTTTATTAATGTACTCTACACAGTAACGTGAAACAAATCACTTTTTGTTAGTAGCTGTGGTGTGTTGTATTTGGTGGTGAGCTTTTCATATGAAGATAACTGATAGCTGGAGGAAAATGTTTACCATAAAAGTAGAAGAAATGTACAAGTTCTGCATACATTGTGGTTTGTACACAATGCAAAATTGCCTACAGACTTGTGGAAGTTTTTTGTGTTTGCCATTCATTTAAGGGAATGGGAGGAAAAATAATCTCTGAGCCTGGTTTAGATATTAGGTTAGTCCTTTGAAAATCGGTTTGTGTCAAAAGCAGGGAGGAGGAAAGTGTGCTTGCTGTTCTTATTCTTGTGGAAATCATGGAGCAAAATTTAAAAGTTCACTTAGGATTGTGAGATAAGAAATCAAGGGCTAGGTGGTTTTAAAAAAAGAAAAAAAAGAGGAAGGAAAAACAGGTGGTAAACTACTGGGAACTAGTTGGAAAAATCATATATACCTTAGAGTATATAGCAAAAGAATCCTGATAGTCCTGAAGTCCAAAGTCTGAGTAGTTCTAAATGCTTCACGGTTGCACTGTAGCAGCTNTTTTTTTGTTTTTTTTCTTCTGTGCAATAACCCATATTCTTAAATGGCATTCATCATTAAAGGACAGGGAAAGCTGAAAGAACAGTAGGAAAAATCTTGTGCTTTCCCAGATAATGAAGAATCACCCTTGGTATTAGGCAAACCTTTGTTCTTCACCATTCATTAACTATTGGTTATCTGTTACTTGGTTATGATTAGGCAAACTAGCTCAGTAAAAATGACCCACCTTCTCTGTGCTCCAAATAATATTTGTGTTAGAGATAGTACTATGTCTTTGCTCTATTCCTGATATGAGTGCAGAGCACTGATAAAGCTATGGAAGCCTCTAAATCATGCATAAATCTACAGCTGCATAACTGTATGTTACTGGCAGTAAAAACAAAACAACACCCAACTTGTGTTTTGGATCATGGGTTAGATTTGCATAACTAATAGAAAAATCCAAGACTGTTTTTGCACTAGTGAAATAAATATGATCTAAAAATTTAAATGAAAGTATGAAGTCTTTTTATTCACTTGAGAGTGTAATCTAATTTTATTTAAAGCAAATGCTATGTAACTGTGATTTCGACTTTCTAATGGGTCATCACATCTACCTCCTATTTCCTGTTACCTGATCTGTTTTTAATACCTTGCTTAATGTTGCCATATGAGGCCATTAATCACAATGCCTCCCTTTCTGTTCAAAGGCAGAGATCCTTTGCTTCAGGGTGAGATGTGGTGATGATGAGTTGCAAAGCACTGAAAGTAAAAAACTGAGATCAAAAGGCTACTGGGTATAAAGAGGTGGGCTGATTCAGCTGAGTAAAAAAAGCACATATCCTTATTCCTGGTTAGTATTAGTGTTGGTTTTGGACCTGCCTCAGGTCAATTCCCATTCATCCTCCAGCAGAGCTTTCCTCTGTTCCTTTATTCCTCCCTAAAATGCTATTAGCAACCAGTTCATGTGTTCATCAAAGCAGTGTTTTCTGATCCTGTGCCCATGCTTCATAACAGGAGAGTTGTCTTAATAATTATTCCAAGGGTGTCTTTCAGCTGAAATGTTGTGTTATGTGTAATACTTCATACTGTTAATGTTTTTAAATGAATGAAGAAAAGGGTTTGAATATAGAAATTTCTAACTGTGTTTTGGAGGTGTTGCTTTTTGCTTTTTTATTAATGTACTCTACACAGTAACGTGAAACAAATCACTTTTTGTTAGTAGCTGTGGTGTGTTGTATTTGGTGGTGAGCTTTTCATATGAAGATAACTGATAGCTGGAGGAAAATGTTTACCATAAAAGTAGAAGAAATGTACAAGTTCTGCATACATTGTGGTTTGTACACAATGCAAAATTGCCTACAGACTTGTGGAAGTTTTTTGTGTTTGCCATTCATTTAAGGGAATGGGAGGAAAAATAATCTCTGAGCCTGGTTTAGATATTAGGTTAGTCCTTTGAAAATCGGTTTGTGTCAAAAGCAGGGAGGAGGAAAGTGTGCTTGCTGTTCTTATTCTTGTGGAAATCATGGAGCAAAATTTAAAAGTTCACTTAGGATTGTGAGATAAGAAATCAAGGGCTAGGTGGTTTTAAAAAAAGAAAAAAAAGAGGAAGGAAAAACAGGTGGTAAACTACTGGGAACTAGTTGGAAAAATCATATATACCTTAGAGTATATAGCAAAAGAATCCTGATAGTCCTGAAGTCCAAAGTCTGAGTAGTTCTAAATGCTTCACGGTTGCACTGTAGCAGCTAACAACTCTAAGTCTCTAGTAATAGTGTCAGAAGTTGTATGATCTTGTATCAACAGAATCTACTCTAGAAAATCTCAAGTCTCTAATGTCAGGTCATCAATATACAAAGGAATACAGAAACCTAAAACTCACATGTTTCTGTGGAAAATTTCCTGCATATCAACCTGCTTATGGTCCATATACTTGCATACCAGAATTGCTCTGAAAGAGATATTAGCTAGCTGACTTCTCTTTTTCCACGTTGTGTAGCTGAAAAATAGCTCGTAAGGTCTTGTCATTTGTTTAAAAGTTTAGGAATTGTTTAAGAAAACAACTAGAAAGGCTAAATCCAACATGATTAGACCATAGTTTTTCATATCAGTCCCCAATTCAAATAAAGTAATTATTCTCTGTCTACCTAAGTCAGTGGTACATACCTAAGTAGATACTTACCTTCTCTAGACTAACAATTCATATTCTGAAAGTGATTAAACAGCTGTTATGTGGTTATAGCAATCCCTAATGTTCCAAAATACAAAAGTCTCCACCCTGAACACTTTTGTATGTGCTTTTTTCTGGTACCATTGAAAACACACTGTGGTCCAGAACTTTCTACTGTGTTACTACAAGAGGTTTTTATACTGTTCTTGTATTTTGAAATTAATACATGTATCTTCATATCTTAGCTCTCAGTATTCTACTTAGAAATTAGTTGTGGCACAATCACCCCAATTTATCTTTTAAGAATAATGCTAATAAGCAGAATATTGCTCCACAGAATGAAGAATGAGTTACACTTTGTAGGAAATCTTTAATTTTTGTATCGGATCTTCCAGTCCATTGTTGTAACGCTGAGGCAGCAAAATTTCTAGCTTTCATGAACTTTCCCAAAAATGCATATAGGAGTTCCAATTTTTTATCAAAATTATGGTTATTTAAATGCATCTCTCTTTTTATCTGCATATATCTTTGTTGCTGCTGTTTTAACACCGGAGGTGATGGGTCTGTGATAAAAGATAGAGTCCCAAAACAGGATTCCAATTTAAGTTTACAATTTATTAGATGAATAAAGGCAAGCAAACAGCGCTGGGTGTGCCGGGAGTCTCCGCTCCACCAAGACACACACTGTAACGCGACACTCATCATAAATATATACAGCAACGTGTTGTATATGCATAAAGTTTCACAATACGCCTATACATATGCATGACCTGTCCCCGCTTCGTATTAAAATGAGTTCCAAAAGTCATTTACATAGTCCAAGCATGCGCAGTAAAATTAGGGTTAGGGTCTTTTCCTCTCTGGTGGTCGTCCATAGTCTTCTTCACTGTGTCCGTTAGTTGAACTCTGGGCTTCCTTTGTCTATATATGGTCATTTAATGAGCTCATCCATTCCTCGACTCTTGGAATGCAACAAGGTATCGGGTTATCTTGTTCTTTGACACTGGTCCTTTCACAGTTGTCCATTGTTAGTGATTTACATAGGACATTTATCTCGTCACAGTTGTTACATAGGAGGCCTAACGAGCCAGCTCAAGGTCTATCCACTCTTATCAAGTGGGAGGATGCACCATGCTGGGATCTTAGTCAGGAATTGTTAATTAGTTTATGGCTTAGGCCAGACAATGGCTCTGCTATTAACCCTTAAGTGTTAGTTCCCTCTATCGATCCCCCCTTTTCTAAAAAGTTAGTAAATTCTTTTACTATACCAGAATGTTCGCTAAGTGGCTTTCCACAAGAAGCAGGAACTATATACATACTATATACAATAACCACTCTGCTAGACTTATCCTTGTGGTCATACAAGGGTATGTAAGACAGAAAGTCACACTTCATCACACGAATCAGATGAACATATTTCACAGGTCCTTTCTTTTAAAAACCTGGGCCAAATCAGGGAATTGCCCCTGTGGAGCTGGAGTACGTAAGCCTGCGTTTACGTCACGTTCTAAATTCAGTCCTAAAGAAGGGTGTGTTGGAAAGTACTAGATTGTGTGTGCCTATCAGTGTCCTCTTCGGGATGGAAAAAAGATAGTGTGCTAATTATTATCATGAGCTCTGAAGGGGAAGGTGAATGAGTGGGCAAAACCGTGAGTGCTCGAAAGTGAAGGAGAAAGTTACTGAGCGAGGAGTTGACAGTTAGTCGAGTGTGTATCTAGATTCTGCTAGCTGCTCTTGGTTTTCTAGTATGCCAGATTTCTGTGTGATACTGGCCAGATAAATATTTAACGTGTGTTTCTCAGTGTAATGTTAAAGCAAATTATCATTGTATATATTAGTGTTCCATACTAACAAATATCACTCTATCATACTCAGTGTTTAATCAAATAGTGTTTCAAAAAATGTATTGAAATAATACTTATCATCAAACAATAGTATTATTCTTCCTCTTGAGAAAAGGAAGTCCTTGCTCTACAATTCTGTGGCAATGAATTGCTGTCAGATCAGATATATGGGCAGCTATGTTTTGTCTGTTAAAAGTGCCACAGTTACTCTTGAAAAATCACCAGGAGAATAGTTGAGGCCGTATTTAAGTTTTTCCAGCAGCTGAGTTTGCTAGAGAATAAGCACAGCTAACTTTCAGAAAAAATGCCAAAGATTAATCTGATTGTGCTTTAGAAAACATTAGGATACACACTTAATTTAAAAAAACCAAAAAAGTTGTTGGTTTTTATACAAGATCTGCCTTCAGTATAGTGTGGAAAATGAACATAGGTGTTCTGCGGTTTGGATTTCTGCAGAGGCTGAAGTGCAAAGTTATTGTCACAAAATCTCTCCCTTGTTCATTGAAGCTTTCCCCGTATTTTTTCAAAGCTGTTTGGATATGTAAGCTGCTGGCATAACAAATAATCAAGAATCAATCCACTGAGAAAACAGCTTTAATATTGAGCCCAAAGGACTTTATCAAAATTCAGCATTTTATACCTATCAACCAAGCTGTGAGTGGGCAAGAGCTATCTGGGCTTCCCAGTGTTTCTTGGCAGAATTTTGGGGAAATGAACAAAACCCCCTCTACTTACACCTGTTTGAATGAAAATTGTGCAAAATTACCAATCAGCAACCAGATAAGTGTAATCAGCTTTTAGCTGATGCTTTATCAATGTTCTTTTAAAAAAAGAAGTATTTTAGGAATGACAGGTTCTTATGTTCCAGTAAGTAAAAGAAAAAAAGTATTAAATATTTTGATGTTAATTTATTAAAATTAGTAAATGAGGCAGTGAAGTTCTGCTCATATTGAGTACATACCTTTATATACTCTTAAGAGTAGCTACATTTGTAGTCAGTTACATTGCAATGTAACAAAGTGGAACAGATAATTTAAATATTATATATATTATTGTATACATAAATGTTCTTGCCCTTAGTTGCATTTCTATCACTTTTGCATAACATCAAGCAGTTAATACTGTGTATAATATATACATTCTGTTATTATTAGAATCTTTTTCTAATGATGCATCTAATTTCATAATAGCATCACTTGGTACCCACATGATCATGAGGGTTACTTAAAATAAGAGAGCAACTGTGGCATGTGTTGGTAATGCACTTTGAGCCCATATAAACTTTTTGGTAGCTGGGCACACCTGGCTAAGAATTCTTTACAAAGAATTGTGAATTTGGTCTGACTTTTTGGTTGTTGAAGTATAAAAAACCAGAAACAAATAAACAAAAAAACAGCCACGAAACAACTCCTGAGATTAAAAATAGGATTTAGTCCCCTTACAGTCCTTCCGTACCTATTTCCCAGTATAAAGCTTTTGCTCTGATAATAGATGTAGAATATTACCATCCAATTTGTTTAGATAATTTTCTTAATTTATCCTAGAACTGAAATATATTACTCATTGATACCAAGCTATGAAGATTAATACAGATATTTATTTCTCGCAGGAGATCATATGCTTAGATTTTACTTGTTGAAATTTTGTATTCTCAAGACACATGTGTGTTGTGTTCTTTTGGAAAGTAACTGCTCCTTTTTAGATTCAGTAGCGTGGCTGTGATATTACACACTTAAGAAAAAAACCACCTTGTTACTGAAATTTTACACCATCCTGTCTTCTAACAGCTCCTGGGTTTGACTCTGTGACATTTGTATTGAAGAGCTTTTTCATTTCTTCCCTCAAGAAAGATGGATGTTTTTAACATTTTGGGGGCACTTTTACACGTCCTATTGAATATCCAGAATTCCACTCTGATCTTGATGTCTGCTTCTATCTCATTGCAGATATCAATGAAATTAATTACAAAAACAGCGAATGATGCAGAGAGGGAGGTCAGCCTTGAACAAACAGTGTTCAAAGCTCTTTTATTATGAAAGATCAGCGTTAGTGGCACCATTGCATGGGTCAGAATCATGTTACTAGAAGAAATAACTGTAGCCTCACTCCTGAGAAATAAGGGAATTTTGCAGTTGAAGCACAAGACTTTGCAGTATGTGTTGTATTGTGTTTTTTTGTTTTTGTTTGGCAGTTCTTAAAGTTGTTTTGATTTTATTCAAGAATACACCACTTCTCCCAAAACACTGTTCTAAGTTATTTCTGTGAAGGCTTTTGCAATGTTTAGCAGGCCAACATTGTACAAAGGAAGTTTGCTAATTAGAGTAGAGCAATGATGAGAGCTGCTACTGCTCTTCTAGGTTTTAAAAAGGACTGAGTACAGATGATGATAGGGACTGGTCAGTAGCAAACAGGACATATTTGAAACCTACTACCACTGTCACCTTATTAGCTGTCACTGTTGTTAGAAGTGGGTGGATCAAGTGGGAAGGGAAGCAAAGATTTAAGGATTCAATAATTTATGCTTTTTTCTGTTTTATCATCTGTGCAGATCTATTCATTTCTCTTTTAGGGAATTTAAGCAGTTCACTTTAGTATCCAACTATAGTCTGCTGTCCAAAGGCTTTTACTTTNAAAAAAAGAAAAAAAAAATCAGTCCAGTTGCAAGCAAACAGTGAGTGGGATGTTTCCATTTTTATAACTGTAAATGGTCTTCATTTGTACTTGTGTCTTATTGTCTTATCCAGGAGTATTGGGATCTGGTCAAGCAATAGAAAGCTATCATCATTCTTTTCACAGAGGGAGGAGAAATTAAAGATGTTCTCTGTGGTTAGTGGTCTAGTGCAGTTTGGTAATGATAACTTTAGAGGGAAGGATGACAAATAATTCTAAGTATTAAACTACTGAGAATTTTGAAAAGCCCATGTGACTAAAAGCTTTGTGAAGCACAATGGACAATATGTTGAAATGTGAAATTCAAATGCGAAGGTGAAACGCTAATTCATAAAGGAAAACTTTTCAGGATGTGGTAATTTGACATTTATTTTCACAAAAGGTCAAAGACAATTAATGTGAGTGAGTTTTGAAAAGTTTTAGGAATCTGTGACAGCAAAAGTTTGCATGCTTAAAGTAGAATTCATACCTTTAAGAGAAGTGTCTTATCTTCTCCCTGTGCAACATCACACCTACTGTTTTTCAACTTTTTTTTTTTTTTTGGCTCTCGGTCTATGTTCTTATGGACTATTTATCTGTAGTAGCTAATTAAAACAGTATTTCAGAAGCTGCAGAGAGACAAATGGCACTTTTTGACACCTAGAAATATCAAAGTTACTATTTAAAGCATATGGAGGGTGTTACATTAGCACTGCCACTAGTCTACGTCTAGAACAAGAGCTAAATTCTGTTTAGGAACCTCCTTTCTGCCACCACCTTGTCAAAATCCAAATGTTTATTTACTTTTTGTGGTCTTCAGACAGTTAACCCAGTGAACAGTCAATAAACAGTTTAAGAAAGAAACAGTTTTTTTAAAAAAGAAACCTAGAGAATGATTGTTTTTTGGAGCAATGTCTTAAGTTACAACAAGGCTTACTATTGAAGTGGAAGTTTTTCCTTTTCAAAATACTTCTATAAGGTGTAAAAGAAATTTATGTTTTTCCACCAAATCTCACTTGTGGGATGGTTTTTTTTTTTTGTTGGAGGGTTATTTTTCATATAGCTAATATATTTGTTTACAGGCAGGTTTTGCTTTGCAGGAGAAAAATTTTTTTAAATGTTTCCCTGGTACAAGTTTGTAAAGCATACCCCTTGCCTGCTCTACTTCCTGAAGGATCTCAGTTACAAAAAAAAAAAAACACACTACCAAACACAAAAACAAAAAAACCCATACCAACAGAAATAAGTGGTCTTAATGCAGTTCATCCTTTTCTTCAGGCTATTTGGTTTTTTTAGAACTGGTATTTCAGTGATGTGAACCAGCTGCCCTATTTACTCTAGTTTCCATACCAAAATGTCCTGATTGAGTAAATTAATTTTCTCCTTTTTTATGAACTCATAGAGATGAAAAAAGAATGTAAAAATTACCTAATATGTAAGTAAATATATAAAGGAAAAACAAAGGCTTTCTTTTTCTTGGACCTAGAGTCATCTGGGATTTGGGCTGGTTACTGGCATTACTTAAAGAAACTACAAGCTAATTCCATTTACGGCAGCTACATACCATTAAGAATGCAGGAGAATAGCCTGTATTTGCTGAATGTTGCTGGAAGATGTTCCTGTACATTAAATATTAGACCACTTTTTTGGAAATACTCTGGATCCTTTAGTTGTAAGAATTGAAAAATCACAAAGTAATTCCGATTGGAAGGGACCTCAGGAGGTTTCTAGTCCAACTTCCTGCTCAAAGCAGGATCATCTATGAGATTAGACCAGGTTATCCATTTGGGCCTTGAAAAATTTCCAAGGTTGGAAACTGCGCAACCTTTACTTTCAGATTTTAAAGATGACCAATGGTTGTTGACTTGCATGGCTTTTGATCTTAAAACCTGTCTCAGAAACATAGTATTTTCATCAATGATTTGGTATATCAAATTGGTTTAGTGATCTAAACAGGTCTGAACTATCATGAAGCAGTGGAAGACAAAACACTTGAGGTAATTTTAGGGAGAAAACCTGTAAGTTTGGAATGGATTTCCTGTCTTCCAGAATCTGCAGGAACACGGAGTTGGACTAGAAGTAGAAGGCTCTTTCCGTGTATTCTTGTCCCCTGCAAGAATATGTGCATGATGTGATAGGTTGTCAAAATTCTCTCCAGTTGGGTTTTGTGGTGTTTGGGTTTTTTTTTGTTTTGTTGTTTTTGTTTTTGTTTTTTTTTGGGGGGGGGGGGGAATTGTTGTTGGTTTGTGGTTTGTTTTGTTTGGTTGGTTCTCCCCCCCCGGCCCCCAGCTATGTATTGCCAATATGTCGGCTTCCATAGAAAGTTTTTTTCCACAGGAGTTATTCCAGGCTTCGCATATCATGCATCAAAGCAACCTGTGCTGCCAACTTTTGGTTTAGGTTTATATGAGTAAGGCTCAGCCAGGAGCCTCTAGAATGCAGAAATGAAGAATTTAGTCTTCTGACTAGCAGTGGACTTGTGTTTTCCTTTATTTCCTGAAGTAGCTGATGAACTATATTTGTCTCCTGGGCAAATGACTCAGGCTTTTAAGTATACTAAGATTTGACTACTCATGGAAAGAGTATGATTGATCCAACTCTTGCTGAGCGTATTTGCACAGTAAATGCAGGCACTTAAATTTTATGGCACAAACTCACCTCTGGAACTCAAAAGTATTGCAAGAGAGCAATAAAAATACTAAGTGCTTTGCAGTATGAAATCCTACTACTATATTCACTAAAAAAAGATCGCATGGTGTATGACCTAATGAAGAAGCATCAGTTACCACCAAGAAAGCAGATATCCAAGAAACATATTTCTTTTTCCTATTGTAAATAGTCAAGGTGGTACAGATGATGCTCTTACAAGATTATGCATGAGATATACACTGCATATCAAAATTACCTGCCTGTTTTAGGCCCACATTAATTACAACAAGCCATACTTCATTTAAACATTTGGCAATAAAAGGGTCGCTTTCTCTGAATCACGGAAAGATCTGCTCAGTACCTTTGGACACACTTAACACAACTTCACAGGTACTTAAGGAAAAATATAAGCATTACTTACAAGCGTATCTAAAATTTCCTTTATTGTTGCAGGTTATTTTAGTATCTGCTAACAAGCTGACTCGTTATATAGAACCATGCCAACTAACAGAAGATTTTGGAGGAACTCTCACCTATGATCATATGGATTGGTTGAATAAGAGGCTGGTTAGTTTTCTGTTTGTTATGTTTTTTTGTTTTGTTGGGTTTTTTTTTGATTGGTTGGTTTTTGTTTTGTTTTTTTTTTCCAAAAGTCTCATTCTTGAGCCATGAATTTTTATTTGTGTAGGAACTGCTAAGTGTGTAGCAACTGTCATGTGTTGTAGTGCATTTCAAATGCATGAATAGTCTAACACTGGATTTGCTCAAGGGATGATAAAGCTAATGTAATCAATTTGTTGAACCAACAAGTTCCTTAATGAAGCTCTCTTGTAGACCCTCACTCTGGAAGAGCCTGAGTGTACAGTATAGTCACTACAAAGGGAAATTGTTTGGCTGCTGATAGGAGAAATCCAAAACAAGGAGGAAATACTTGGACTCTGCAGATCCTCCAATGTTTTCTCTTTGGCCTTGGTTCCTGTGGACTGAGAGCCAGGTTTTAATTTGTCCTACACTAAAATCTCTGTCAGTGCAGTTTCCCCAGCAGATACAGAGATGCAGTAAACACCTAGGAGCAAATACAGCCCTAAATCAATAGACATAAATTGTTTAAGCAGCTGTTGGTGCGCATAGCACTCCAGAAAGGTTTTTTTAATCTGTTCTTCATTGATAGTTGTTTTTCAGTTACTTAAATTGAATTTTCAAAACAATATTTAATCTTCAATGAAACAGTGTGTTCCTTTCCTGTGCAATGTAGTCTTAAAATGTGCATCTCCTTCTAGGATCTCCGGGTGGGATCCTGGACAAGGAATACTCCACAGTGTGTCCCAATCGCAACTGCCCAAAGCCTTCAAACATACCCTGCAGCCAGTTTAACAGCAGTACTTCCCCCCTCGAGAAATTTGAGGGCTTACATCATGTGTACCATGTTTCTTTTTTGCTGAATCTCAGCAAATTGTGTGTTCAGACCTAAGGGCAGAGAGAGGATCATCTGCTGTGCAGCTTTTTCCTACATGGCCTTTAGGTGTGCATGGATTAGGGCATGGCAGCTTGTTTCTTTTCTGCCTGAAACTGAAAATGCCTGGACGCGGGAGAGGGAAGGGAAATCTAATATTTTTGTTGTCCTTCATTTTTGTCTGGTATATACAAATCTGGCTTTTACTTATTCCTGCATTCATAAAATTCATAAGGACAGTACTTTCACTCTAGCTGGGACTTTTGCTTTATATTTGGTTCAGACTACAACTGAAAATTTCTTTCTCCTGTCTCTCCTCTCTTGCCTCGTTTCACTTGTTTTGTATATTAATGAAGAACCTCCTCCATTGCAACTCCTGAATTCTGAAACTAGACAAGAGGGCAGAAAGGTGGTTTAAGGTACTAGCTGAAAAATAGTTTACAACTGTTTACATTTTTATTCTATGGGTGTTTTTTTTTCTTTTTGTAACAACTGATTTTAGCTTGTATTTTATAAACCACTAAATTGGCTATAAATTAGCTTAAAAGCCTATAAATTGGCTTTTAAGAGCTGTGCACCTCATGTCCTTTTTGGTTTTCCCTGAAATTTAAGTAGTCCTAGATAGGTTAAGGAAGGTTCATCCGCAGGCTATTGATTAATAATTTATTAACCCCCAAAAGACCTAAAAGTTATTGCACGTGTCACTTATGGCACCCGATCACGCTCAGTTCTGTTAAAGCAAAAAAAAAAACGAACAAAAAAAACCCCCCAAAAACCAACCCTCAGAAGTCAGGTACAGAGGAATCATCTGAATGGTGTCTGACTATACAGGCCTTGTTATGTGAGATCAGAAGCTCCTATATTCAAAGAAACTGGTGAGGGTATTTCTTTCTATATAATACCTCTTTCTTTTATCTTAGTTATTCATTACAATATACCCATATTACTAGTGATTAAAAGCTGGAATCTTCACAAAGTTGATAATCTATTCAAGTGAGCTGTCAGATGCTTGTGTAACATGCCTTGATTCTCTAGCATTATTCTTAAGATTTACTTAAAGGCTTAAATGAAGATGTAGAATAAATATGTCCATAAGAACTTACAGGTTTTGCAGAAATCTCAATTTTTTTCAGTATTTCAGAATTCAGTCTATCTTCGTTATATTCAGTGTAACATTTACTATCTCCCTAAGGAATCTTAGTGCTCTTAAGTATTCCCTGAACTAAACTTTATAGTTTCTACTCTTTCTAGCCTACCATCTGAATGTTGGGAAATAAATACACTGTGTAAAGATTGAAGTATACTAACAGAACTAGTGGATGAATTTGCACTGATGCTTTCAGTATTGCCAGTTATATAATTTTCATTTCTTAAATTAAAATCTGCATCTTATTTAGGTATTTGAAAAGTTCACGAAAGAATCAACATCCTTACTGGATGAGCTTGCTCTAATTAACAATGGAAGTGATAAAGGAACTCAACAAGAAAAAGAGAGGTGTGTGGTTCGCTTTTTGAAATCAGTGCTTTTGGATTATAAAATTTCATTGGAAATCCAAACAATATTGAAAATATGATATGCCTTAAATATTTTGAAATGTGTAAAGAAATTCTGAACAATTATAATGTAGACTACAGATTTCATCAGTGTCTGTAGATGGATGCTTATTTGGTTGTTGACTACATGCAGCTGCACTTCCATTTTGGTAACAGGAAAGAAACATACAGTCTCTTAACAGCATCAGGTAGCTCTGGCCTTAGTTGAAGTTTTTAGTGCTACTGTAATACAAATTATTTGTTTGTTACTTTAAGTAATTATTAAGTTTATTATTATTATTATTAATAATGTGTTTGTTACTTTATTCAAGATCAATAGATTTGAACTTCCTTCCATCAGTTGATCCTGAGACGGTATTGCAGACAGGTATAGTAAGTCAAAAAATGATAATGTTGGTCAATAAAGTAACGTAATTCATTTTTAAGCCCCAAGTGAAAGCACAGAGGGCACAATAATTATCTTAGCCATCATCACAATGTAACAAACTTATCAATTAATGTCATCTTTATTGGATTTAAAAAAAAATAGTAATGTTAACAAATAAATGGAAGAACTCCAAATATGTCTTTTTAAAAATAGTTTTTAATAATCCTCATAACACCTTTACAGTATTACAATAATTAAGATGTTTAATTTTGAGAAAACATTGTTTCTAGACGGTGTCAATATATTTGCCTTATAGAATTAATTTGTCTCAGTAGCCACCAAATGGCTACAAGACAGATAGCATTTTCCTACGCAATTCTGATAATTTGCATCAGCCTAGTTCTGAGCTGACCATCTGTAAAAGCGAAGCATACCGTCTTTTGACTCTTCGTTGCTTAGACTCTCCCTTGAGCATTAAACAATTTGGGGTTCTTTGATTGAAATGGTTTTTTTTAGGGTGAATTTGCTATTGGCAATAAAGTATAATAGCACTGTTGATTTGGACCAGAAATTTGCTTAAAGATTTGTGCCTTTGTAGAATAGGAAGTAATGAATAGTGTTAAGGTGGTGATCAGAGTCTGAGAACTCAGAAGCCTTATCTTATAGCCTCCTACAAACTAATGTGTGGATCACATGTAATGTTTGCCACAGAGAACTGCTGGCTTTACATGCCCTCCATGTAAAATTTTAGCTTATTTAAATGTAGGATAATATTGTTTGAGTTAAAAGGTGAAATAATAGTTCCTTGCTGTGGTTTTCAAAATATGAGGTGTCTGTAGACACCGTCAGTGTAGATTTTAGTCTAATTGTGTGTCCTCTTCTACTGGTAAGTTTTTTTTGACAAAACAACACTTCAATTTTGTGTAAGTAGATGGCTCCCAAGAACGTAGTTTATATGCATTCTGTTTTCTTAATTATGGCATAATGAATTTTTTTTGAGCTATGAAGTTTAATATCTTTCATTAAATCATGGGAGTTCCTTAGAGGCAACCTTTCTCTTTGTTAGATTCACTGTGTTGAAAGTTTGAGAATAAAAATTTGAACTCCCCCAATTAAACTTTCTTATCTCTTAAGGGTAAATATGAACAAACTGAGGTTTTACATAAAAGGCTTCTGTCTTCCATAGTTACAAGTACTGTTGCTTGCACAAGCTCCAGATCCACATATAAAGTATAGTTCTTAGAATTTGATAAGAATCTAGTTTAAAAAAATGTTTTTACCTTGAAAATGTTCATTTACTACTGCTGAAACAATACAATAAAAATTCAAAATTATCCCAGTAGAACTACCACCTTGTAAAAGCCTTTAAGTCTGTTGTCCTGCAGCTATCTGTGCCTATCTATGTAGTATTATGAAAGATGAAATCCAAGATGTTTATTTCCATAGTATTTGAATTCTTAAGACGTGTTCATTTCACAATAATATATGCTGAGTTATTTAAAGTTGCTGGCTGCAGTTTCCAAAGCTCTTGGCATTTTGATTGTGTAGATAATACCAGTTGAATTTAGAATCTATTTTTCTGCATTTTCCTTGAGGTATTACAATTTCTATTTTAGTGGTAATTTCTTTTTCTTTTAGTCAACTGGCAAGTTACCATTTTAAGACCTGCAGAACTGATGATGTGGAATTGGCAGATTTTCACTTTTACACCAACATTTACACTAACAGTGACTAAATGCTGTTTTATTTGCTAACTTGTTCACTGAGCTTTTGGGGAACAAATTGATAATATGCGTTTAGTGGTATTATGGTGATTAGATCCTGAAAACTTTACCACGACTTAACAATAACATTCTTCAAACGGTTTAAACAGAGGATGAAATAGTCAAAACATACTATTTTTGCATATATGAAAGTTGTTACACTTTATAGAGAGTCTGCCCTGATATGGTGCTTGAAAGTACAAAGAAAAAGGTGAGAAAAGTGAGAAAAAAATTACTGATCAAATTACCTTAGCTCCACGCTTTCTATGAAAGTTTGTACATGTTATAAAAATCCTGGAAGATAACAGATAAATTATATGCTCAGTTTGTTCGTCCTTCTAGATCATTCATTTAATCTAAGAATATTAATTGTTTGAGAGAAATATTTGGATGCTACACAGTATTTTGAAGTAAACAAGAATACTTATAGTTGTTTCAGACTCAGGATTGTGCTTTGCAATTGTTTCTTTACATTAATCAATACTATTGTCAATATGAATGTTAAAGTCACGGTATCTCTTTTATAGATCTAAAATATACCACATGATTTCTACCCTATTTTATGACTGATACAACCCCAGAAACTGTGGCCAGTGCTCTGCATGAAACGGTTTCATTAAATGTGCCCAATGCATGAAAGATCATTAGCTGCAAAAATGTACCACCAGATAGTCTAAAAGCAGGCATGCTACTAAATGTTTGTGCTTGTTTTTTGAATCTAAATTAACCATATCATATGTATTCTTAAAGGTCATGAGTTACTATCTGAGTTACAACAGCGTCGATTCAATGGTTCAGATGGAGGGGTATCCTGGTCTCCAATGGATGATGAACTACTTGCTCAGCCACAGGTCATGAAGCTACTAGACTCACTCAGAGAGCAATATACCCGCTACCAGGAAGTTTGCAGACAACGTAGCAAGCGCACACAACTAGAGGAGATTCAGCAGAAGGTAATGCAGGTAAGCTTGGAGTTGTTCTTGAATACTGTGAGGCAGAGGTTTGAGCTGAAGTTCCAGACTGTTTCCTGTGAAACTTAGAATCTGAGGTGAGAGCTTCATGCTTCTTTTCACTCCTCAAACTGCAACGTGCTAGTTTCACTTGATGCTTTACATAGTGGCTACCACGGTGACTTTCCAAAGGCTGTTCTGATACGTGAAGGTGGTTAGAAACGTGCTCTCTTGCCATCACTCTGAAGAACATTCACATTGTCCCTTTGTTGCGTACTGTGGCAGTGTACCTCTACATTGTCGGAGGGTCAAATGCCTGACCTGTTAGCAAAGACAGGAACACTCACAATGAGACACATTTGACTGTAATTTTGCTGGAGAGTTGGACACCTTCCCCTGCCCATGTAAAGTTCGTGTTACTGAAGATAAGCCATTATTTATTCTTCTGACTAATGCTTGGCATTTTAACTTAAAGTGATTAAACTCACTGTATTTCATGGCTACCCTGACCAGAATTAATACAAATCTTCCTAATCAATCGTGTGTTAAAGGTCATAATGAATTGGTTGGGTCCTTTGGAAACAGACATGTAATTAGCACTTTCAACATTTTCTCAGCAGAGTCTCAGTAGAGAAAATTAAGGAAATGGAATTAATTTATTCCTTTTGTGTTTATTACTTGAAAACAGACTTATATGTTTTTAAGCTACAGTTTGAATATGCATAAAATGGAATGGATATTGCTTTTAACCTTTCAGCATTGACATTTCTAATGCATGAGGAGTGCAAATCAAGTACTTGCACTTCACAGTGTTCCAGGTACGAGTAATGATAAAAGCTAATCAATCTTGTTATTTCTAGCAGTGAAAATATAAATCTACTGAGGAAATAATTTTCCCTTATGTAGTCATTCAGATTATTATGAAAATATAAAAAAAGCAAATGTCATCTTCTGATATTTTGAGCTGGAAATAATAAAAATGTGTAAGATGAAAATAGTACTATATAGAACATATTACCACAGCTGTGGGTATAATCAGGTGAGATTTTTTTTTCTCCTGTGTTAAAGTTATAGTGGTTGAACAAGATGTGCTGATTGAAATGAAATTTATAACGTACTTTGGCAAACTGACATTGTTAATGCATTTAAATAGACTTGTTTACTGAGGCATCAGCCTCATTTTGCAATATTTGTATTAGAAATAGTTTTTCATTTGCTCTGTCTACACTATGGACACTGCATAGTAAGTGAACTGAGTCTCAGTGCACAGGAAAAATGTGTTTCGCTGTTTTACCAAGCTAATCAGTTTTATAAAGTGCATTTAAAAGCTCTCTAAATGACATACAACTGTACAGGGAAAACTTACTAAATCTAGAAATTGATTTAGTTTCCTTTTGGTTTACGGGAGAAAATTAAGCTAACAGAGAAAATTAAGAAGATAATGATGGACTGGAGGAAACTGATACAGGCAAAGTGTCATGGAATTTATTTTCCCAAAACAAACAGAAGTTGCAGTAAAACATGCTTGTAATATTTTCAGTTGGAATGGGTGTGTACATAGAAAGTTTTCCTCTTGTGCTGCTGATTGAATTTTTTTTTTTCTTCTTAATTATTTTTTTAGTGTTTTGATTTCCTGTTAGCTTTCATTACAATTACGTTGCTATTTTATTCTTTGTATAGCTTCTTATATTGCTAACCACTCCTGGCTTGCTTTTGTGCTCCTGTTTCATTTTCACTATTTGCTGCTTCTGCTTACTGTGAACTGCTTAGTTCTTACTCCTGTCTCAAAGCCCTCTTATCCGTAACCACCTCTCTTCCCATGTGCGTTCAATATCCTACCCTCTCTTTTTAACCACCACACTTTCTTCTATTCCATAGTTTTATTTCCCTTTCCTTCGTCTTTCATTCTGCAGTGTAAAGAAAGCAATGATTTCCAGATGTTTTCTGATGAGCAGTTCTACTAAACAGATTGCTGATGAGCAACTCTGCATGTTACGATAAATTCTAGCTTTGTCTCTCCTTAGGCAGAGGTGTTAATTACTATTTTTCTAATCTTAATTCACAAGAATTAATGCCAGGCCTTGCAGTAGTCTAGTTATTAACTATTAAAACTATATTTTATGAAAATAACATTGCTTCTTTCTCTAGGTCCTCTAGTGACTCTTCTCTCCTCAGGCCAATTATCTGTCACGCAAGAATGGCCATGTGCTGAGCTAAGCAGTCTCCGAGGCAATGCAGTAGTTGCTGGAAACTTGTAATGGGGAGGTGGTCTTGGTCAGAGAGGGTGCTGCTAAGCAGTAGTCTTGCATACTGTTTCAGACTTGCATGAGACCTGTTGTTTCCATATGTGAGTTTTCCAGGCCACACTGAGGTTACGGGGGGACATCTGGGTCCCTTCACTTCTAGGTCCATTCCATATTTAACCAGAGACGGCTGTGCAGAGGTGCTGAGCACAACAGGAAGCTTCTCTTTAAACAAAAAGAACCTAGAACTGTAAAGTCTTAATTTGCCCTAGAAATAATAATTCTTTTGGAGCAAAGAATGTATGCTCTGAAACAGCGCTTCTTATGCAGACTGGGCAAAAAGAGATGGTGGGAAGACACATATATGATGACTAAAAGGTGGGGTGAATTGAGTGACCTTCTGTAATGATGATGGTCATTCTTGATTGCTTTGCAATGTAGCTTATCAGCACTATAAAAATGGTCCAATGAGTCCCTTTTTCATTTGTCTTCACAGTTATGGTATTACATAGTGTATTGTGTTATATTTCCTGAAAAACTTTGTGAAGCTGTTCTGTCACCTTTGTTTAAACAAAAGTCACATTAAAGAGAGGAAGCTGGCTTCCTATGCTTTTTCATTAAGGTTTAGAATGTGGGGGTATTCCTGCATTTCCTTACTTCAGGACTCCAGTAGTAAGTGACTTTTGTGCTAGGCTTCATCAGGGCTGTCTGTTTTCTAGATGTTGAAAAATATATCATAAAATTTTGCCATAGATATCTGATAATTCAAATGTGTATAAGGAAACCAAAATTTGAGATATGCTACTTTGCTTTGAATAATATTAACATTAAATGAAATAGTTTCAAAATAATAATAAAAGAAATCCAATACTGTAGTTCAAAACTGTATTGCCATGGCCCTGCAAAGATTTCTGCAAAGTCAGATCCCATGAGATGTGACTATTAAGACTCTAAGAGGCTTCTGTTATTTGAATAGGGCAAGTTGAAAAGACATAAATATATAAAATACTAACTTGTTGTGTAAATTTAATTTTGGAATAAGTACGTATCCTGTACTTGAGTGTTAATATAGTCCACAAAATAAGGAGAAAACTCTCAGGTGTGCAGTTGAATACAGCTGTGCATTGTAATTCACTTAGGCAACAAAAATTCTTGTTTGAACATGAGATGTCCATTATCAAGAAAATTGTGTTTTAAACTCTAGCTCTTTTATTGACAGAGATATGAAATGACAGGTAGGTGTGTGACAAATCTTTAGCTGCCACCTGCTTTCATGGAGCTGACAGGCTTTCATTCAGGTTAATGAAAAGTAGTTTCTGCTTAAAGCTTTTGAAGATGTGAATGGATGCAACACAAGACTTCTACAGATCCTAAAAATATTTTTTTTTCATAAATGTATACTTACTTTGAAATATTTCTGCTTATGTTACAGAATTCTTTTTATACCAGTTTTTGTGTAATTGATGTGCTACTTTATTTTTGTCATCTTTATCTTATTGACAGGTAGTCAATTGGCTTGAAGGACCTGGATCAGAACAGCTAAGAACCCAGTGGGGAATAGGTGATTCAATTAGAGCTTCACAAGCTTTGCAACAGAAACATGAAGAGATTGAGAGCCAGCACAGTGTGAGACTTCCCATGCCCTTTTCAAGTAGCAAAATAATTCTACGTACATGCAGTTATGAGCAATGTGTTTTGGTTATGAGTGTCTAGGAATTTTGCATAGTGCATGATTTTATGGGTTACAGAGGAAAGTACCTGAGCAGTTTAAGAACTTAATATGTTCACTATATATACATGTTATTTATGTTGTTTTCCAGTGTAGAAAAATAGTGATTTCTATCTATGATTTTTCTTGTTTTTAATATGTTACAGCAGTTCTTAAATTTTCATGTTGAGTAGGAGGAGTAAATTTTCTTTTTCCTCCCTGCCAAAATGGCTGAGAAGTCCTGTACTTCTCAGGTGAATGTTAATATTTTTGTCTTTATTTTATTTATATAAAACTTTTCTATTTTCTGAAACTGGCTTAACGCTTTCATTGATCAAAACCCTGAGATACAGTTTATGTTCATAATGAAATCTTGAAGAGACTGTTTTGATGCCTTTGCTTCTAATTTTGAAGACTTCCTAAGGTTCAGTAGAATTTTGTCTTTCCATCGGAAGATTAACTATAATTGGCATATTGTTTCCAAAGGGAGTGTTGCTCACAGTGCTTTTCCTCTTTTCCGACTTTCCTTGGTGCAGACATTGACAATTCTGTCCACTTTTCCTAAGTTTCCTTTACAGTCATGACAAAGAAAATAGTCACTAGGTTATAATTTTTCTAACCTAATTTAAGGAAAAAAACCCAAACCCAAACCTTTAGTCTGAGAAACACTCTGCCCTAGACTACACTGGTTCTATTGACTACCTCTGTGCTGAGTTAAGGTTTCCTTGCTCAGATGCAGAAGCGTGTGTTGTAGGTGTCTGTGTTTGGTCAAGTGAATCCCATCTCCTCTGACTTCTCATTGCTTTAAGCTCTTCAAGCAATGTTTTACTCTGAAAACCAGTACCTTCTGAAGTATAAATATCTTACAGTTAAAATCCTAATTGGAAAGAAATGAAAAAAAATCCCCTGCCTACTTCATTGATAAAATTAATTTTTAAAATCTTTCAGTCATACTAGCACTTCAAATTGAAAAGAGAAAACAAGATTGAATATACTTTGCTCTCACTTCTATATCTATAACGAAGAACTATGCTTTAGCTGGGGCTAAATACAGTCCTTGAAATCACTGAAATCCCACTGAAGTTTGCAGGCAGGCCTACAGTTTGCTCATCGCTAAAACACTAACAAGATGGAACACTGCTTGCTTCTCAGGTGCTGGCAGGAGTTTGTAGAAACAATAGTCAGAAAAATTATTTTTTATTTTATGCTAAAAGAAGTCATTAGGAAACCACTGGCCTACCTTAAATTTAGATGCCTGTTTTTAAATTAAAACCATTTTTTCACAACAGTACTGGAAAAACATGCTTCACCTTTTTCTTTGATTTTTAAACATCTTGTAATAGCTGAGTGTACTCTTCCTCTTTCGTTATTTTCCTATTTTTTCTCTCCTACTAATTGAATTGACAGCTTGTATGTTGCTTTCTTTCATCTTGTATTTATTGATTGTATCACTTCTATTTTGAAGACACTTGCAAAAATGTTTGATTTGCTTTAAAGGTAGGCTTTTTTATGTCAGTTTACTCTGAAGTGAAAAAATAATTTTCTTGGGGTGGTGGGGTTTTTGTTTGTTTCTTATGTGTTTTTTGGGGGTTTTCTTGTTTGTTTTTGCGGGGGGAGGTTGTTTGGTTTTTGGGGGTTTTGTTTTCTGATTGTTTTATTCATGAGCAATATACTAGAGCTGTTATTTTTGAGCAAATGTTGGCCTTTTCTCTGTTGTTTTGAGCTGTCATGTACAGCTGTGTCTGACTTTCCTCTATGGAAAGGATCAGAAACACACTTTCTATATCTGGTTTGCCTGACTCTTAATTTCAGTGATAGCTTGACCAAAATCAATTACTGCAACTATTTTACTTAATGCTAAAAATAAAACCTTAAAATTATTAATCTAGATTTTTTTGTTTGACTTCTCATATTAAAGTCGACTTGTCATATTCAAAAGCTTGATTTGTATGTTCAGTGTCTAAAGGTAATAACAAGAGTTATGATGTGTAAACTGAGTTTATTGAACCTATATGTCTATACTACATGTGTGACAATGGAAGGTGTTTCCATATTATGTCATCTTAGTTGCCCTTTTTGGGATAGATGAGAGACTTTCTGCTCTTACATTTTTGGCTGATTGCTAATTTAACTTTTTCATTACTTTTTTTTTTCCCCCTCCTTGCATCTTTTCATACTCTGTTTCTTCCTGTGAGCAGATGATAGAGGCGGCTTCGGGTAAAAAGAAAAACATTTTCAGAATATGGATATTTATACTCTATATTTTGCATGCTGTGTAAATAAATGATGCAAAAGCTGAAGGCATAATTTTAAAAAAATTGCAAACATCCCAGTAGGAGCGTGACAAGAATACTAACTAAATCAGATATTTTAGGCCAATAGATGGTGCTATTCCATAGAATTAGAAATGCATAGGGCGTTTGAAGGTCATTCTACTGTAGTCCAAAATAAAAGCTGTTAAGCAAACATGTTTTGCTTTACAGGCATCTCAATCATGCAAGATGTGAATGTGATCTTGATGTATCAAGTCATTTTCAAATCTCCCAGAATTGTTAAATATTTGAACTATTTTCTTTTTCAAATACACCACGATGACAACATAACTAACTCCTATGTATGTGTTCAGTAATCAAAGCATTTGAAAAACAAATCTATGCATTTTGAACTGAGTAGTATAAAGCTTTCCTTAAACAACAAACAAGGATAATTTTGAAGTTTCTGTACGTGGATACTCCCTTTTATTCAGAAGATAGAGATTACTTCCTTCCACTTTGTCAACAGTAGTAATTTTTTCTAAGTGTTTTAAGAAAATTATTGCTGGTTTCAATCATGTCACTGAAAGTAACACCTAGATAGTCTTATGAACAGTTTTTTGGAATAGCTTACCACTTGGCAAGTGGTCTTTTGTTTCACTAGAGCACTATCGACATGTAAGCATTAGAAATTTCTTTTAAAAGGTGGAATTCTTCTGTTGGTTCAGTAAAACAGTTTGAGTGGGAGTTTGTGCTGGGAGCTAGTAGCTATGCCTTGTAATCTTCCCATCTTTCTGCACCTTTTTTTTATACTACAGTACGTATATTAAAATGTACTAAGCACTTTTTGAGTTGATTTGAAATTAGGAATGTTTTTTCCTCCTGTGTGAGATTTCATAATTATAGTGTAAACTGTAACAAGTTCCTTGTTTAATCTGATTATTGATTACTCTGCAGTTAGATGTATGCCATTTTAAGAGAAATAGAACTATGTTTGGTATTATTTTAATGCTTTATTTTCTTGTGTTTGTAGGAGTGGTTTGCTGTTTATGTTGAGCTTAATCAGCAGATAGCAGCTCTTCTAAATGCAGGGGATGAGGAGGACCTTGTGGAATTGAAAGCATTGCAGCAACAGCTGAGTGATGTGTGTTACCGGCAGGCCAGTCAGCTGGAATTCAGGCAGAATCTATTACAAGCAGCACTTGAATTCCACAGTGTTGCCCAGGATGTAAGTTTTTCTTTTTAACTTTTCACAGGCTCACCTGTCAATATTTTATTGCCTTAGTATTATAAAAGTTGAATACATTGGAAAAAAATCAGGGGGGTGGAGGGAAGTATAATGTCACTTGGAAAATACAGTAAGTCTTCATTTACTATAATTGAAACACTGAGAAGATGGATTTTCCCTTTTTTAGGAGAGAAGTGCTTTGTAATATATCTTACATTTCAATAGTATTTGAAATAAAATGTTTGCTAGTTAAAAAGTTGCTTTTTCCCCCTCTTGTTTTTTTTGTTGTTGTTTGGGTTGTTTTTTTTTTTCTAATTAGAGGCAACTGCATTAATTGAACCGCAATTTGGTGTACTTTTCATGGTTCCTTTTTTAAATTGGCATTTATTCCTTTCCTATACTTGCCTGGAAAAAAAAAATCTTTGCTTCCTCCTCTCCCCCCATCTAGGGATGTATGCCTCTGGAATTTTATAAGCAGATGGGTCGTTTGTCTTTTATCTTGACTTTCATTTCCTATAGATGCAAAGAGAAACTTCTAAAATAACAGATTTCTAAACATTCAGAAGAATATTGCAGACCCAACCATCTGAAGTTCAAAACTTCTTTTTAAATATCAATATTTATGTTGTTTTTCATTTTAGTTGTCTCAGCAATTGGATGGCTTACTAGGAATGTTGTGTGTAGACGTAGCACCAGCAGATGGAGCATCAATTCAACAAACTTTAAAACTACTGGAAGAGAAATTGAAAAGTGTTGGTAAGCAAAATATTTCTGCATTTCAGATTCACACATTCTAATGAATGCATTACAGGAAAAAAAAACAGTAATCCCACCACCCCCTTTAAAAAAAGACAGCATAAAAAATATCTGTCTGTTCTAATTCCTAGCTAAGTAATGCTCCACTTAACTACCTTTGACTTGCTTATGTTATTTACTGCATAGTAGTTCTATCTGGGAAAATGATCTGAAAATGTTTTTTTAAATATTTTACATGTAATATGTATTTGTTATATGCCATTACTATGCATTTCATCTGTAGACAAACTTTTTTCCCCACTAATCATCTTTAGTATCTTGGTAATATAGTGCTTAGATGATCTTTTTGTCTGCAGAACTGACCCCTTGATGATTAAGATTGTTATCCACTCAGTTTTAGAATGCTTGTACTTGGTATTTTGCAGTAGCTTTGAATGTATACGTTAATAAATGCACATTTAAGGTTGTTATACTGTCAGAGTAGAGTATTTCAGTTGGAAGGGACCTACAATGATCATCTAGTCCAATATGTTGTAGGAGAAAGGGCTTTGAAGCAAATCATATATGGTAGAAGTAGTTATGATTGGAATATAACAGTTTGATGCATAAACTATATATCCCTTTAAAAAAAAGAGATAGTAGAGCTGCCAAGTAATAGATGTAACAGCAGATTCCAAGGGTTGGCGTATTTCAGTGTAGAAAAATGTATCAGCCATATCAGATGTATTATAAAGTAGTAACTTCTGCCAGCCATGGAAGAACATTTAAGCTACAACTGCTTAGCAGTGATAAATATTTTAGGTATTGTGCAACTGTGTGGATGAAAGACATTAATTAGCTATTTATGTGCTGAAAAGTTAATACTCACTGTCAGCTTTTATTCCTTTTCTTTTTATCTGCTAGGTCATAAAATAGAAAAGCCTGAGCTCTTCCTTAATATAGGCAAATGCTCATTCAAACTTAAAAGTTGGAAAGGGTAGTGAAAGACAGATATTAATGTCCTTTTTGCTTTCCAGTCTTCCATCTCAGATTCTGTTGCATTTCATATCTCTCCTTTGAGGGGAAAAAAACCCCAGATTTATAAGAGTGACCATTGACTTTTTTTCTTTTTTTTCCTTAGACTTAGGCTTGCAAGGCTTGCGTGAGAAAGGTCAAAGTCTTCTTGATCAGATATCTAATCAGGCATCCTGGGCCTATGGAAAAGATGTGACTATTGAAAACAAAGAAAATGTGGACCATATCCAANTATCTTCAACTAAGGGATGTAGTACGACTGTAATTTATATTTGTGGTATATTTAAATGGGATAGAAGCTTCCCTGCCTAATCTGTTGTAGCATATTCCTAAATCCAAGCACCTTTTGTATTTCGGTACTGGATGGGAGTATTTGAGTGCTTTCCTGTACTTGTAAATGCCCGAGAAGTATACATTCCTTTTATATGGAGTTATGGAATGGATGCTAGAGGCATCTTTTATATGTTAGCAGTTTGAGATGGAAGGTATACTAAGACTATTGTAGTGATGATTGCTCTAAAATTATGTATTAATTATGTACAGACTTGTTTATCCTCTTCTTTTTCACAACCTCTACCCTTTGAGCGTGGCATTTTCACTCCTGAAGATAGGCAGAAAGATGAGCTGGTATTAAGTGGACAGGGTATAAAATGGAGGCAAGGAGTTCAGTTTTCAAAATGTGGTTTTTTGGGACTCTTGGAAAAAGATAGAGTAGGGAATGAAGTTGTAGTAGGGAAAAATGCTGGGGAGAGTTGAATTTGCAAGAAGGACGGCTTTGCCATCATCTTCTTCTTCCAAGACTTTCATTGATTATTTTTTCTTAAAGATGTAGTAGTACTGGATTGGCTATAGTACTGCCTGTTTTTTCTACTCAACAGTGTGAGAGAATCAGATGATGTTGCTCATTATTACTGCTGGAACCTCTGAAACAGTAAAATACTCTCCATAGAAAGTGCCTGAACTTTGAGGGCAATGGCTGAACAAAGAGGTGCCTCTAGGGAACAAGGTCTAACGAGCATTGAGTTGCTCATTTTAGGAATTAATTCTACCACCCACAAATTGTTTTCTTAGGCAGCTTAGTGTAAGAAACCATGTGTTTTGATAATGCTTAAAGAAGGTATTGTTTTATGTATGTCCTGCTATTTACTTGAGCAGCACTTGTGTTTAGAGGGCCAACTGCAAAGAACTGTAGAGGACCATGTGTCACTATGCAATAAAATGGCCGTTGGAATTCAGTACTGAGAAGAGAAATGCGCATAGGAGAAGGAAAAATTTTATATACATAGTAATGGAGTCTGAACTAGCTGTTAACTCAGGGATAAATGTTGGAAAACTTTTGCAAAAATTGCTTTAATGTTCAATCATACTGTGAGAAGCAAGTAGAATGCTATGGATTATTAGGAAAGGAATAGAAAACTAGGAAATAAGTCACTCGTATAAACAAGGACACTTATAAACAAGGAAAATGTCACTGTGTCCCTGTATAGATTTGTAGTCCATTTGTGTTTTAAGCGTTACACAATTCTGGACCCTATTCTCAGAATGGATATAGAATTGTGGGAAGTCAATTAGAGGACCAAAAAGTCAATAAAATGTTCAGATAAAGGTATGAAACAGCTTCCAGATGATGAATGATTAAACAAGGTTCTTCAGCCTGGACAAGAGACAAAGTACAATAACATCTACTATGTCTCAATAGCATTTAATAGTAATTTTTATGACACTTCTTTTTTTTTTTTCTTTTTTTTCTTCCCCTTCCCAAATTCTATTGAACGTTTCTCATTTATTTATATACACCTGTAGTATAATGTTTATTTGTAGGGGCATTTTGCTGCTTTAGTTATGCTTTTGGGAACCCATAAACTGTTTTCCTGTGTTAATAGAGCAACAAATTTCCTTTCTGTAAGCATCACAGCACTACAGGACACGTAACAAAATGCAGCATGCTAACAAACTGTTCTTTGGAAGTGCTCGTGTTTGCAACCAGTTTGAAAAAACAGATTCATGCATACTATCTTTTACATTCACTTACAGAGCTAACTGTTGTGGACATTAGTAATTCCATTCGCACTGGACAGGAGTCTGAATCTTGCTGACTACTTAGTAGGCTCTGAAATTGAAGTGGAAAGGTGAAGTGAAAGGGTCATTCTGCTAAATGTATTAGCTTAGCCGCTCCATGTGGAAAGAAAAGAACTTTCAATAGCTTTTTTTTTGTTTATTCTGACTAGAGAAAGAACTGCAAAATGTGCTTCGTTCAGAACAAGAGAATTAGAATTAGTTTTTATATGAATTAGATTTTGAAATATTTCCTGACAAGTTATAGCAAAAGACATCATCGTGTAAGGGTTCAATTATTACAATCTTTAGTTAACTAAAAAGAAAAATAGAAACATGTATTAACATCTTTTAAACAGTCCTCGTTTTATTTACCGAGAAAACTTTGCCACCAGCTCACAGTACAATTCAGAATTATGCCAGGTTTAAGCCAGCTTTCACCTAGACTTCAGCAGGAGAAAGCCTGTCTTAGCCATGTAAGCGTCTGTGTGGCCTGCAGATCTTACCAGTGCAACAGGGTAAGGAACCTGCAACGCAGTTGGAAGGCCTTGTAGCTACTGCTGGTATTACAATCTATAGCGTAGCCGTATTGGGAGTCTTGAGAATCACGATTTCGGTGGGTTGTAGTGCTCAGTTCTATTTATTGCACGTTTCTTATTGTTATGCGAAGGATTACATATTTTGGCCAAGCTTAGCATCATAAAAATGCTTTAATCACCTTTTTGTGAACACTTGCATCTTAATGTTGCTCACTGAAAACATTGCTGTCAAACTCGGATTGTATTGTGTCTGCTATGCATGTGTCTGTGTTACTGTTTAAGGTGTGAGGATATGGTGGACGTGCGGCGACTGAAGATGCTTCAGATGGTACAGTTATTTAAATGTGAAGAGGATGCTGCTCAGGTATGGAAATGTATACAGAATTTCATCATCCTGGTCTTTGAAGTCCGTCAGCTAAACTTATGGGGAATTACAGTTGTATAGTATTATTTATGTCATTTTCAAATGACATAAATAGTTTTATTTAGCGAATTTGTACAGTGAAAATAAAGGATATAGCAATGACTGAAAATAGTGTATTGGTGATTGCATGCATGATATACCAGTTTGATATCTCTTTTAAGTTTTTTCCACATCAAAAGTATATGCTAGTATTGAAGTTACTTCACCCTTCTGGATTAATTTGTTTTTAATTTAGTAGTTTTTATTCTTTTAACTTCTGTGTTGAAGGCAGTAGAATGGTTAAGTGAACTGCTGGATGCTCTGCTGAAGACACACATCCGATTGGGAGATGATGCTCAAGAAACAAAAGTTTTACTGGAGAAACATAGAAAATTTGTTGATGTTGCACAGGTGAAATGAATTACTTTTTTAGCAATATGGGTTTTGTACAGTTTCAGAAGATCTCCTAGATAGAATTGGTACCTGTATGGACAATATGGAACAGCTGTTACTAGTCTTAAGTTTGCCTCAATGCTTGAATGAAGAAATCATGATTGCTGTTATAACGATGTGCCACAAATCACCTGGATGCTGGGTGACCACAAACATGGTGACAGTGAAGTCAGTGAGACAGTTGTCTTGGCAGTAGATATCAAGTATCCCATGTAAGATCCAAGCAGCTATTCAATATTTTCAGGAAGCTCTGTTCTTTTGCCAGTGTGAATGCTAGACAATGGGATTTTTTTGTTTGTTTTAATTTTTTTTTAAAGAGCAAAAGCACTGTTTGGTCATTACAACTTTATTCATGCTTCAGCAGCTTTTTCTAGTAGACCAGATTAGGTCAATATACTTTGTGGACCTAAACTGAGGAGGTTTGTTTTAAGATGCTAATTAGCTCCTAAGTTAAATGCAGAGTTTTTACGTGTACTTTCTTTCCCATCCCCTCTAACTTTTAGAGTACTTATGATTATGGGAGACAGTTACTGCAGGCAACTGTTGTCCTGTGCCAGTCCCTGCGATGCACTTCAAGGTCCTCAGGGGACACACTTCCAAGACTGAACAGAGTGTGGAAACAGTTTACAGTAACTTCTGAAGAAAGAGTACACCGGCTGGAAACAGCTGTTGCATTTCATTCAAGTGCTGAAAAGGTGAGTGTTGTGTTTTTAAGAAGAAAAATTTCTTATCAGAATTTAAGCAAACAACATGTAAGAAAAATTGTCAGTGTGTATTTTTTTCCTTTCTAAATATTAAAAACAAAACAAACAAACAAACAAAAACCCAACCAAAAACAGAAAGAAGAATTTAAGCATATCTTTCTAATTGTTAATTTCAATACTTAATGCAATTATTGCTTGCATAGCTATATTGGCATAGGGCCTGCTTAACAAAAAGGAGAGCAGCAGCCCTGAAGTTCAGGTGCATTGAGGTGGAGGTGGGAAGAATTTTTTTAACTCTTCAGAGTGGAACTCTGATGTTGATCATAAAAGCATTTCTTTGTGTGGTTTAGACTGTAATTCTTGAAGGCAAGGAATACTTCTTGATTTGTGTTTTTGTGCAAGGTATAATACAAAGCTACGGGATCATCTAAGATCTTTGGAGAGTTAAAAGAAATATTGCCTTTTAAGCTGTGTGCATTTTGAATGTGATATTCTTCTCACAAACTGTGTAAATGAATGAAACTGTCACCAGTTTATATTCCATGCATGCTGTGTTGCTGCATCTTGTATTTTGCACTTGGAGGGTTTTGGACATGCTTTCTTCAAAACACACCTCTGCCTTGGTATGGTTTTCAAACTCCTGTAACCAAGTGTCTTGCCACTGTGTGCAGTTGGATGATGCTAGAAGCCACAGAGGAGGATGAGCAATGTTACGAGGGATAGCTGTTACTATTCAGTAACAGCTCGCTGAAGGCGGCAGAATGTTGAGAGTTTTTAAATGCCTGAATTCGAGACAGTGTCCATTAATCTAGATCATGAGAGGTAGGGCCTTTTCGTCCAGGCACCATTCCTTCTGTGAAGTGATACGTTTTTAAAAAGCCATTTAGAGTATGTATCTCTAATATTGACAATAAAACTGCATATAACTGCAAAAAAAGCCAACCTTGCACATGGTAAAAGAAAATAAATTCATGCTGTCATTGAAGGAGAACATGGATGCAAAGTTGATTCATATAGTCTTTGCTTTTATTAATTTCTTGTTTGTATTAATGGAAGATACTTTAATTTGTAGGCATTGAGAGTTGCTGGAGGCTCACAAAAGCAGAAATATATCATCTATGCTGTCACAGATGGCTGAAAAAAGTTTTACCTGATACCAACCTAGAATTCAGTGGTTCATAAACTCCTAAAAGAGTTGTCTCAGTCCATATTGTGAGCATTCTTCCATTATTGCGGTAGTTAATTGCTATGTTTTTAGGCAATCATAAGTTTAAAAAAAAGTAAAGGGGTGGCTGAAAAAAATAATGCTTTTGGTCAAAAACAATTCTCCTAGCACTATTAATGAGTCTGAGGAAAATATGCTGTTAATATCCGTGCTGCTGTGGGAAAAAGTAAGAAGTGGCAGAGGGACAAGTGGAAGAAAATACAGAACTAAGTACTAGTATTGGGTCCTAATCCCATATCGAAACACTTGTGCTCAGACTTTGTTAATCCTACCTGTTCTGTGCCAGATGTGGATTTTAGTTTTGAAACTGCTTGTAAGGGGCCCTTCGTTATTCATATTATAGAGTAGGATACACTATTTCAGTTGGAAGGGACCTACAACGATCATCTAGTCCAACTGCCTGACCAATTCAGTGCTGACCAAAAGTTAAAGCATGTTATTAAGGGCATTGTCCAAATGCCTCTTAAACACTGACAGGCTTGGGGCATCGACCACCTCTCTAGGAAGGCTGTTCCAGTGTTTGACCACCTTCTCGGTAAAGAAATGCTTCCTAATGTCCAGTCTAAACCTCCCCTGGCACAGCTTTGAGCCATTCCCACACGTCCTATGACTGGATAGCAGGGAGAAGAGATCAGCACCTCCCTCTCCAGTTCCCCTCCTCAGGAAGCTGTAGAGAACGATGAGGTCACGCCTCAGCCTCCTTTTCTCCTAACTAGACAAGCCCAAAGTCCTTAGCAGTTCCTCGCAGGATATTCCTTCCAGCCCTTTCACCAGCTTTGTTGCCCTTCTCTGGATGCATTCAAGGATCTTCACATCCTTCTTAAATTGTGGGGCCCAGAACTGCACACAGTGCCCGCACCAGTGCTGAATACAGTGAGGCCTCACCAGTGCTGAATACAGTGGGATAATGGTTTCTTCCATTTTAAATGACTGTCTTGATGCAGGTTACTATTTTTATGCATTTTATATTTGTTGCTGGAATATTGTCTAGCAAGACTATTTTTTCTTTTTTGTTCCCTTTTAGAAGTTATGTAAAATGTTCTAGTACAGAACAGTGATAGCCCTGAACTATCTTCTCAGTGTAGCTTAATCGATATTTACCTTGAATTATATGAATATTTCAGTTGATCTCATATAAATGTATCAGTGAAGATGCTGAAAGAACATTCACTCTGCCAGTTAATGGCACTTAAAAAACTACATGCTATCCCTTGTCTACTTTATTCTGCATTTCCTTATTTATTTTTTAACAGATTTTGCAAGAATGTCCAGAGCAGCCTGAAGCTTTTAATGAAATGGAACAATTTGATGAAATTGAAGCAGTTGGGAAATCGCTGTTGGACAGACTAACAGTGCCTGTAGTTTATCCTGATGGGTATGCAAAATGTTTTTCTAATGCCTACTGAATATGCTTTTGGTAAAGTTTCTTAATAGTCTTATATGCAGAAGAATCCTGAATGCATATTCTTGAAATTAAAAAGGCAGCACACTAACACTCATTAAAAATCCCTTCCCACCTTTTCACAGAAAGCAGGCAGGTCCAATTTCAAACTTTCCAAAGACAATGTGCCCACTTTTTCAAAGTAGTAACTTTTTCATACTCAGTAATTGTTAGATTTATGCAGTCTTTACATCAGTAAAGTATGTAGAAGTAGCAGAAGAATGACTAGTCCCAATCTCTTCTCCCTGAGAAAAGATATCAGATTTGAATTGTAGTATTTTGATTAATTTATTTGCAATTCTATCTGAAGTCTTAAGCCAGTACACTGAAGATAAATTTACGTTTGATTATAAATAAAACAGTACTTCCCTTGTGAACTATTCATACTAATTTAGAATTGGTGGCTGTCTTGAGCTACAAAAGCAGATTCAATCTGGAATCTCAGCCATAGTAAAACTCAGTTCTCTGTTCTGTGAAATACGCTTGTCCATTTTGATGCTGAGCTTGTAGTTATTTTCTTCTACCTGAATATAACCAAGCCTTGGAACTAGTCTCTGGGTGTGTAGGATCCCGCACCATAGTGAATAAGATTTGAAATCAATATTTTGAATTAGAGGCTGAAACCTTATGAGGTGGTATCAGACAACTGCATTATATGTTGCCTGAAGTCGATCTGAAAAATACAGTTACAGGAAGCTTGTAATGAAAATAATTTCCTGTCATCTTATTTCCAAAATATCATGCTCCCTATGCAGTATAGCTTCCTTCAGTAACGAGTGCTACCCATGAAGATGGACCCAGGCCTGAACGATAGTGATTTTTACTGCCCTTTCAGTAGTGTATTTGAAAATAGTGAGGATTTTATGGCGGGGGGGAGGGGAACCAAAACCCAAGAAGTGTGTTATGTTTGTTAAAGTATTTTGGTAAAAAGTAACAACTGTTATTTATTCTTAAAACTGATGTAATTTATGGATAGATTATTAAAGTAAAAACAAACATTAAAACCTGGGAAAGCTCCCCATGAAAGAAGATGCTTGCCAGACTTTGAGGTTTGAATCCTAACACAATGCTTCTATAGCTATAGGTATATACACACCTGTATTTTAGGCTGACTGACTGAATACTAAACATTATTTCTGACCCCTCTGGCATTTCAGCAGAGTTCTGTGTGTTCCCCATTCTCAAAACTGGCATCTTAGCTGTCCTAAATTCCAGGATCCCCTGCTCGTCATCCCTAGGCATTCTGGTTTTGAAGCATTTAACAAACAATTTGCAAAAGGTTCACTCATTAGAAATAGTTTAAGAAACGTAGGAACATACAAAATGTCATAAAAAGCTTGGAGGCATCTTCATCAGCCTCTTTACCACTTTGGACTTTTGTCAGTATCTTCATGGAAGTCCAGGTCACTGTTCCCTGTCCTGCTCATGGCTTCTAATCTGCATCAGGAAAAACCTTTGCCCATACTGTGACCCCATGTGCAGTTGTACAATCTGTAGTCTTTGGAGTTCCTGGTCAAACTAGTCCCCTCCTGCATGAAATAACTTTTCTGTCTGCTTATGCCTGTCACCCCACTCTATCCAAAGTCCTTTGTCCTGCCACCATTTCCAAAGTCTTCAACGTCTGTGCTTTGTAATTGGATTTGATACCTGTTCTTCTTCTGTAACGTGTATTCTGTTCAAATCCTCCTTTTGCTGACAGCTTCGTTAGTGGTTTCCCTAACACTTCAGCTGTTCTTTTGTTGTATTTAAATGGGAGAAATCAACTTACAGAGCCATGTGTTCTTTTCAGTTTGAGAGGTAGATGACATAATTTGACAACATGTGGCTAACTTCACATACTCACAGTCCTTCAATAATGCAGCAATTGTATAGCCTCAGAATTCATGTATTAACTTGATTGTCGAAGTACTCAAAACTGCCAGACTGACCTGGGGGGGTAGCCCAAGAATGTCAGTACAAAAAAAAGTGTTAGGAAGTATCTAGTTGCACTTATAGAACAGCACCCTGCTCTTAAGAGAATCTTTTGGGTATGAAAGAGTCGTTTAGTATTTGTAATAACTTCATCAAGATCTGCTATCAAGTTTCATCACTGAGTCTCCAAAGCCTTTTAAAGGTGGCTTTTAAATTTCAAGAGGAAAAAGTGCCTATTTTTCTTACCTGCCTTGTGTTTTCTAGTGCCATTCACGTGTATATTCACACACTGTCTTACTTTTCATTGCTAACTTTTTGTGGGGTTTCTTTTTTAGGTCTGAGCAGTACTTTGGGAGCCCAAGTGATATGGCTTCTGCAGCAGAACACATTAGAGAGAAGATGAAGCTAGTTAGCCTGAAAAAGCAGCAGCTGAGACAACCAGAAGCCACTACCCCAGAGAGCTAATACTGACCCTTGTCTATGAATTCATAATAGGACTTCAGTTTGTAATCCAGCATGTTGTTTGCATATTACAAAATTTGGCATAATATATTAAAATGCATTTCACAGCTGTTATAAGTCTCATCTTTTTTTCAAAGTAAATGTTCTCAGCATCTTAACACTGTACATCTGTCAAGCCATAATTATTTAACATGCTATGAAACCATAGATTCCAAGTATCTTATGAAAAGGAACTGTAAACTTTGCACTGAAATCTGCTGTAAAGCTTTACCTGACCTGTCAGCTGCTTCTTAGTTAAACAGCTGATGCAAGCTTTGAATGGTGCTAATGAAAGTGTTAGGAGTTGCATATTATGAAATTGTAGTTCTTTGCTTCCCCCTATGCCCTGGTGATGTAGTAATTTTAGACTGTAGGTAAAGTTCCTGCAGTGTAGACAGTGGTGACCCTATAATTTTAATTTGAAATACTTAATAAAAATTTTTTTTTTTTTTGTGCCAGTATGCAACCTGCCCATCAAATCTTTGATATATCAAATTCATTAAGCAGATGTTTTCCTATTTGTATTGATAATGTATTAAAAGCTGTTTGTGCTTAATAAAAATCATCTTTTTAAAATCTAATATAAATTTGTTCTGGTCTGTATTCCCAAATGTCATTTGTGTTAAATTTTTCTGGTAAGTGATAGTAAAAAATCATCACTCCCCCAATATATTTACAAAGTGTGTATAATTTTTCTTATGAAATACTCTTTAACACACTGTAGCTATAAGGGGAACTGCTCTTGAACTATTACTAATAGGAGCAAGAGTCTGAGTTTTTTTTCTTACTTTCTGATAGCAGTACTTACACAAAAGGAAGACAGTATGTGCATAAGTCAGTGTTATATTAATAGTTTTATTCCCATGTAGGACTGGTACACATCTCTTGTGCTTTATTTCTAAGTCTTATTTCCCTTTGAATGGAGAATCTTGAATAATGTGAATATCCCTGGTAGTACCTTTGAGGTTGAAGATTTTCATCTAATGAAAAATGATTAACATGAAGTTCATAAACAACTTAAAACCATGAGAGTAGTGATAAAATGAAATTTATTAAGAGAAGGGAATTGGATTGAAACAAAATCAGCTGTGTGCATAATTTGATTAACTTCTGACTCTTCAGGATTTAATCTGGATAAATTCAATATTATATTTACTGGAAGATGGTGTGTTATCTGACCATTTTAGAATACTATGTGAAACGAACAACTGTAGATTTAAGTACCGAATGTTATCTCACTATATTTTGCTCATGGTAAAGATAATGCTCTCTTCCTGCAGAAGTTGTTATTACTCTGCAGGGTTTTTTTGATGGATCTGTCACTCAAGTATTACTTATTTGTCTCAGGTTTTCCACATTTTCTCCACAGGAAAGTGATGTGTCAAATAAAACAATTTCTGTATAAAAAATAATTCAAAATTAATGACTTCTCTATAACTTCGTTGATAAAGATTTTTTTTTTTCCTCTCGGTATTTTGGCAGAGGAAATCCAATTATTTTTTGATGCTTTTGATGCAATGGTACAATATTACATTAATACTAGTTTAAAACCAACTGAAGTTTTACAGACCTTATTTATATAAAAAGACTTTTTCAATTTTTTCAATATAATGTTTTAAAATTTAATCTAGTTGTTTAATTCCGATTGAGAAAGCTGCTGATACTATGGCTAGTTGGATGAGATAAATTTATTTAGAAAGAACCCAAACATGAAAAATCTACATATATTTAATACTAAGCACAAACACAAAAGTAAATTAAGATTATAGTCATTAAGCCCTGTGTCTCCAATTCTGCAGCATTTGTTTGTAAATCCAATCTACTTACAGTAAATAATGGTCTGCAGTATACAATCCCATTAAAATACTGGTTTACAGTAAGCATGTGTTACAAACACTAAGATTATTTGCTTTTTTTATTTTATTTTTTATTCTATTTTTATTCTGTTTAGGGGCTGAATAACATATGCAAAACCAGAGCAGTATCAGAAGCTCCTACCTCATTCATGTGGCAGCTGTGTGCACAACTTGGAACTGATGACTGTTCACCCTAATAACCCCGGCGTTAATTTTAGCTTTGTGACTGAAGTCCAATCTTGAGGCTGTTCTTATCTGTTGTCCAGCATTCCTGGAGGCCAGTGGATTCTGACTTTCATCCTATTGTCTCTCATGGAGTCTCTGATACAACCCCTTGGGCTATGTGAGCTTTTCCTCTCTCTTTGCTCCCTTCCCCTTCCTCTCTGGAATTCCTTGCCTTTAGGGAAATCAAGTGGCTGGTAAGGTGCTATTTGCCAGCATTTTGCGATTTGCCCATTTTCTATGTATCGGGAATGATGGCAATAGTTTTCTAGGTCACGTTGCAGAAGTCTGCCAGGTATTTCTGAATCCTTCCTATGAACTCTGAGACTTCCTATCTTACTGAAAGAATGGAATAAACATCTGTTAAGAATACCGTTGAATGTGACTAATTAAGAGAGATTTTTGTGCTGGTCTTCTCTTAGTCAATCTACCATCTATGGTTGTACTTCCTACTGAACCTTTAGAAATGTACAACCCTTAATAGCACACAAAGTTAATGAGATATATAGAGACATGCTAAAAGGCAAAACTGTGCTCAAGTAACCTGTTGCTACTTGTCTGTGCAGGTACTACTGAAAGCAGTAATGGTGGCTCTACCTGTGGCTCTTGCTCTGTACTTTTTTTTTAGCAAAAACAATTCAAACAATCGAGTTCCAAAAGATGCAAATATGTTTGTTTGGTTGGTTGGTTTTTTAATGTAAATTACCTGCAGTGAGGGATACAGAGCTACATGTAAGATGGGGAGATTCCTATAGAATAGGGAAGGATTGATTGTAAGGATTGTAGTTATACTGCTAAGTATGTTATGACTAATAACTTGGAAGTGATGGAGTCAACCCTGTTCCATGGTAATTAAATCAATGTCAAGAATTTCTAAGTTCCTGTTAGCCAAGTTTGGATGTATTTGAAGTGTTTCAAAAATATGGTAAGCATTTTGTTGCTCTTTCTGGTGATGTAATCTTGAGTGTGTTTTTTGTGACAGTGAACAGTATTGGAATGTGTCAGTAGGTGTCATCCTTTTTCAGTAGAGCATCAGTTGGACAGACTGGCAGTCATATAAAATGCCTATACCTATACGCTCTTTTAATTGTGAAAGGTGTGTGGGTATTTGTATTAGTTTCCATTAAAATGTTTGAATCTGTTTACCGCTTGACTTTGTATTGTGATTAGTAGGACTAATGGGGTTAATTTTTTCTTGGAAATAACAGGTTTGGACCATGGAGACTTGTATAGCTTGTGTGACTGACTTTGTGTTCAGAGTTACTCTGGAGGTACAGCAGTGGATGGAGAAGGGTTGTGTGTGCAGTGGGATTGTATAGCACTTCTTATACCATCATGCTAGCCTAAGGATATCAGTGCCAGCTGACAAAAAGATGGGGAAAGATTTTTCCATCCCAGTAAAAAAAAAAAGTGAAATATCAGTAGGTGATGATCACAAGGAGAGGGTGTCATGGGCTTTCAACAACAGTAATGACATGTAATGATGTTATGTTAACCTTGGAGCTACAACTGAAACTCTGTAATAGCACATTACGTGAGCTCTGGAGCTAAAATGCTGAGAAACAGGGATGAAAGCAAAGATTTGGCGATTCCGACTTCTGAAGTCTATCCCTCCTATCTCTCCAGACTCTTGCAATGGTAAAAAGGGAGTCAGTGATGTAAAAATGCTTAGGTATGTTAGACTTCTGTTCTAATTTAAAGAAAATAATCAGAAAGTTGATGTAAGCATGTAGGATCTCAACCTGTACACATGTAATAACTGCAAAAGCGCCTGAACGTGAACTGCAGTGCCAAAACCTGTTTGAGTATCTGGAATTTACATAACATTGTTCCAATAAGGTAATTAATTAATGATCTCATTGGAGAGATATCTGTTGTCTTTTTCAGGCTTGTGAAAAAGAGATATACTCTGAAATAAGATACAAAGGCAAATAGTCAAGTAGTTCCTACAATCATCCCACTTTAGTTTCCTCCACTTACGTAGTCCCATCATTATAGTACTGATGCCTGTCAAGACTGCATCTTAATTGAAAAGTCTATTAAAAATTGACTAATTGCATGCCTTTTGCAAGGATATGGAGGATATTTTTCATCTGATGCTCTGTGGAGGTGGTTTTTTGTGAAGATTTACTGTGTGGAAATACAGGTAAGGCTAAATAACCACACAAAAATGACTTTGGCTTCCCACTTCCAATGGGTCCCTTTGTACAGGTCTCCCAAACACATGATAGTTTAGGACCATTATTCGGTGACTTCAGGGTTATTTTGGAACCTGAAAGTGAATCATTAATGAAATTTGTGTGAACACCTCTGAATCTGTCAAATTGGAAGACAACATACTAATCAAATATCAAAGATATTCATAAAAAAATAGGTGCTTGTGTGACTGTAAAATTTTAGTTATGCTAATACAAGAATGTATAGAGACAGGATATATTAAAAAGTATTTAGCATATGTAAAGTATTAATGATATGCCTAAGCTCAAAATAATTTTTTTATTTAACTTCACTTGGAAAAGTTCAGCTAATTTTCCAGATACTAATGATATTTGAAGTTTATAAGCTGGAGAGCAAAGAGCTAGACTAACATTTCAAACTTCTGAAGCACAAAGAAAAGCAAAGGAAAATTTAATCAATCTTAAATTTATCATTTTGGAATATCTTAAGAGCAGGTTGTTAAGTGGAAACAATTGGTTGTGTTAGCAAGAGTTGTGCAGATAATTTACATTAGTAAAGAACGAAATGGCAACATATGACTTTTATTGCAGATAAACCACACGTTTTTAAATAATAATGCTGTTTTGTTGGCAGTTTAATGACAGCATTGAAATGTCAAATGTGTTGTGACTACCTAACGCTACAGGAAAAACTACCTTTTTGCGCACAGGTAACTAGCACACACAGTGTGCTTAAAAATGAGTGTGCTTAAAAGCTTAAAGTAATTTAAAATTGTTAAGCATGCGGGTTTTTACAGTTCTATAATTTTAAATATACATTTTACATATTAGTAAGCCTTTTAGCTGTTCCACAAAGAGCTAGCCGTTGATTACTGTCAGACACCAGCTCCTGCTGGGAAACCTCTAATGCACTTTGGATTTTTATGTAAAGGGGAGGAATACTATATGCTATGTAAAATACCCTATTGATTTATTAAGCTCAAACATCTGTGCTTAAAATGTCTGAGTAGATCCAATGTAACTACCCCTAGTTTCTAATACTCAGTATGTAATAGTCTTTCTTTGGGAAGGCTGATTTAGCCACAGACTATCTGTCAAACTTCTATAGCAAAACATGCCACTGACGGCACGTGACCAAAATGACCTGGGACTGCTTTGCACAGCCAGCTAAAACATGGTTTCTACTTATGACCGTATAAATACGCTTAGCTTTTCTGAGGATCCTGACACTACGTATCCCAATCGTATTTTGTCTACTCTGCTACAATACTGTCACTGTCAGAGGGCAACATGTACATTAAGCAGATTAGAAAATAATGAAAAGGAGGTCTCATGGTAGCTGTGGGTCCTAGAACATGCACAGTAAGATGCTTGGGCAGTTCCGGGTAGATATGTATTGCACATAGAATAAGGCTGTGACAGCCCAAGGTAGAAGAGCCCTGAGACTTCTGTGAAGTCCTGAGAATCCCTGGCTCTATTTGGATGGGTATAAATGCGTATAGGTTGGGCCTTAAAAAACCTTATTGACCCCTTTTCTAGATCTTACACCAAACATTAATTCTAATCATCCATAAAATATCGAAATAAAATGGAGAGTGAAGCTTATCTTAGCTGTAAGAACTGCCTCTCGGAGAAACTGATGGACGACCTGTTACTTGAAACGTTTTCTATCAGAACAAAACATAAACAAATACCTCTCAAAAACCCTGATTTTTATTTGTTACTGTTCTCTATTTTGGCAGGAGCAGTCAATGTGTTAATGTCAGTGGTATAATTTTCAGACGTGGTTCACTGTGCTATGCTTGGTTTGCCATGTATTGCCACCTCAATTTTGGGGTTTCTGCTTCCCATGTTCATTCTCCTCAGCAAGAGTTGCAGATGCTGGGTAAGTGACGGCACATTCCCACTGTCATTGCTGACTCTCCAGGCATGCCTGGATTGCCCATGATCCCCATGCCTCACAGGATCAGATGTTGCAGAGTTCCAGTGGGCTGGAGAGCTTCAGTAGGACCTTTCTCTCAAGCATTATGCCAGGATTTTTTTTGATTTTTAAGTCTCAGCCAAGTGATAAGTGTCTTTTAACGTTCCATTCTCCTCTTAAGGTTTTTAGGCTATTAGGAAAGAGAGTAGCTTTCATGGTGTCTTAACCACTTCCACAGGCAAGTATACAGCATGGTTACTTGATATTTATTATGATTGTGTGATGCGAGTCTGACTTTTAGAGACTTGGGAACAAGCCATATTCTAAACTGGTACTAAGTGCAGACTGTTCCCTTTCTGAACCCTTGTGTGCAGCTCTGCATGCCTCTTGGAGCCTCTGCTGGATGATAGATAACGGCAAGCTAGTCTCAGCTGGGTGAAGATTGCACAATGTATTCAACACATTTGACCGGTACTCCACATATCTGTGTTGATGATGTGAATGTGATGCCCCACTGCCTGCTTTATATCACTCGCTGCCTCTCAGAGTGTGGCCTTCCTCCTCTCCAAGACAAACGTATCCGAAGAAACACAGTAATGTGGTCAGCTCTAGCCAAGCTTTTTATTAATGCTTTGCTTGAAACAGCATCAAAAGGCTGCAGCGAGCCACATGCTTAATGAGCCTTGTAAGGTTTTTATTTCCAACCATCGTATATGGCCAATTCGTTAGTAGCTGCCATCTGCAGGCATCATTTCATGGTGCGTTACCTCTGCAGAACTAGTCATTCATGAAGAAGCCAGGGCATTTGCTCCTGCAGGTGACAGAAACATGAACTATTGGAGTTTTTTGCTATTTACTGTTAGCTGTTACCTCTTCTCTAGGTATTGCTTTGTCTTCTGGACCTTATCAGAGATATGTCCACATATCTACCACTAAATTGTCTTCTCTGCTAACAATTTTGTCAAAGACTTTGCAAGAGATCCAACAGTCCTTTTAAAGAGTTCCTTCATTGTTTCCAAAGAAGAATTTACTTTCAGGATGAAATGGTTGCTACTGCCAGTGTGTGTGTTGGGAGGGAATGACAGCTGCATTCCCTGCTTCACAGGGTTGCTAGGAAGAAAACCTCATGAACATTTGGGAGTGGATGAGATGTTATAGTCATGGAAATCATGCACACACCCAGAGGGTATAAAAAGCACAGCTCCAATCATTTTCATCTTAGAACATGAGGTGATGGGGTTTTTTTCCTATATATGGTAGTGAGACCTGAAGAGCAGTAGTCGGAAAAAAGAAAGGAAAGAAAACAAGGGAAGTGTAATAAAACCATTTGGTGAATTGTAAGAGCTTAATTTACGATGAAAATACTTATAAAAATCATGTGATGTCAACAGGTGGGCTGTAAGGATGTTTGGGAGGATGAAGCTCATTCTTTGAAAGCCGTTAATCAAATACCCTGCAAACAGAAGAAATGTTAGCACAGCGAGAGTGAGTAACTCAGAGAAAGGGGTTTAATTACAGAATATTTACTAAATATCAGATTAAGTGGGGGGGGGAAAAAAAGCTGTGCAGCTATGCAGCCCGTGAAGTACTCTTGTATGCTATTTTTATGCCTGGAACACTGAAAGCAAGGTTCTAAAACTTAGTTACTGCAGATCCTGCTGCATTGACAAGGGATAACTTAAGGTACATCATCTATCTCTGCCTTCTGAAAAGATTTGCATGAAATGAAAGGATGACAGAGGACTCCTCAAAAATTTCTATTAATTTAGGCCAAGTTCTGAGATTCCTCACTGACGTGGCTTTTAATATTTCAACTCTCTCCTGGAACTGCTTCTGTTGGATTCAAACTCTGTGAGGTAAAAAATTGAGGTAGTGATGTAGTTTATTTCTTAAACTTTCTCTTGATTTAGCTAAAGGAATAGAAAGCCCACAGTAACTGTATAGCTGGAAAAAAAAAATCTAAATCTAATATTCCATCTTGCAACTTAAGAGGATTATTTAAGATGTTTTTTTTTTAATCTGAAGAGTACTGTAAAACATATTGGATGATTTTAAAGAACCAGAGCAAAAATAAACAAATATGAAACATTAAGGATTTGCAAATACATTAGCATTATTATTATTTTAAATTTACTTGATATACATCCCTTTTACCTTAGGGCCTGACAAGGTGCCTCAAGAGAAACAGCTGATTTATGGTCATTTGCAGATTAGAGGATAGGAACAGGCTGGAGCAAAACCTACTGCACAGCCAGTGATGCCATGATATCCTCTGTAAACCTTCTGTAAAAATGTCAGTGTATTTTTAATGTGACCAGTCAAAACCTTAATTTGAAAGTTATTTTGCATTACGTGAATTTTACCTTAGCACTCTAGCAATCTTATTGTTGCCAGTGAGGACACAGTACTGTTCTCAGGCCATAACATTCAGGCAGATTAACGAGATGTCCGAGACCATATTCCGCAGGATTCTGCCTCAAGCATTCTAATATTGAAATTGTGTTAAGGTTAAAAACAAAACAAGAACCTTTGTACAATTTAAAAAATGCAAGAAGTTTACAGTTGTACTTGATATTTCCTTTCTCCCCCTCCCCCAATCCCATTACATATAGAGGGTCCCCAATCCAGCTTTGTGTCTGACTGCAAATTTCAACAGTAGTGCTTGCCTGCCTTTTGTTTCCACACTGTGAGGATGATCACAGTAGATTATCTTGAAAATATTGTATCCACCATATAATTAAACTGCAATTTATATCCTTTTTCAAACAAAGATGGTGATTATTGTCCTGGGCCAACCTATTTTCAAGTGTGAAATTTGAGGTAATTAAGCAATGGGGATCCTTAATCAAAGCAGCTGACTGCAGAGTTCACTAGAGGACTGACACTTCAGAAGAAGCTAGTTTGAGAAATTGGAAAAAGTGGTCAAATATAAATTATTCCATGATTCATGGGAAAAGACTTTTGTGCTGGCAAAAGGATCCTGGACATGTTACTGGATGCTCTGTGACAGATAAAGCTCTTGGAAAAGATACATTTGAGCAACTGGTTTGTTTCCATGATCAGCACTGATGCTGATGGCCTATGGTAAATGTGTATCTGTAAAAGGGTCATAGATTGAACCTATACCTTGCAAGTCTGCCACTGACAGCAAGGTCACAGACGGTCAATTTAGTGATTTGTTTGATACGGCAGTTTTAAAGTGCACTCCTGACTGTGTTCATTCACTGCATGTTATTTAGGCTCTCAGAGCACTGTTTTATTACATACAATTTAGTCTTTAGAATAAAACTAATCTGTACCCTCAGATCCAAATGTGATTTGAATTGATCCAACACAATGCGACATTAGGTTCTTGACCAATGTGTGTGCCACTTTCCCACAAGCTCTCTCAGCTTACACCTTACACAGTAGCAAGTTCTTTAACAATGCAGAGCTCTTTCAATACCCTGACATGGTTCTTTTGCTACAAAGGGCCAAGTGCCATGTGTGTCTTTGCATTTACTGTTCATTGTCAGTCCCTAATTCATTCTCACAACTCTCATCTTCTCCTTTGTCATTCATCAAGACTTCTTCAGGTTCCAAATCTTGTCCAGTCTTTTGTCTTCCATCTCCTTGTTTGAATTCCTTCTTTTTCTTATCCTTTTTTAATTTGTCCTTTCTCCCATTTTACGCTGTTTTACCATGGTGAAAGTTACATCTTCTGCCTCCTGCTGAATTTCAAGAGGAGAAATCTGAGGTCCCGACATGGCTGATCATTGATCTGTGTGGTGGAAGAACCAGAAGCTGCTTGGGGCAGACAGCAGAACAACTCAGTGGCTCTACCGAGAGTTTGCCACTTTTGTGACTGCTGCTGGGCATAAGAGAGAAGGAATGCTGTGTCAAGGTAGTGAAAGCAGTGTTCTTGAAGACTTGAAACAATGATTGCACTTTGGGCACAGCAACCACATACCTTGTATAAAAAGCTTGAAGAGACTGTCAGGTGGGAAAGCGCTGCTGAGCTGGATTTTCAGATCCTGGTATGACAGTGAGTGGGACTCCAAAGGAGCATGCACCCAGAGGTGATCCAAGGCCCTTGTCCCTGGAATTTGTAATCAAATCCAACAAGGACATGCTGACAGACCACTTTGTATTTTTCCCTGCTACCGCCAGGTAAAGGCACTAATTTTCTACACATCTCTCTGGGGGAAGGGAGGCTTCTGGTGATATTACAGACTGGGTGCTGTGGTGTAGAAAAGTGACACCTACCCCTGGTTTGATAGCATGGACTGCTATGCTTTTGAAATCAATTTCTTCATGACCTTGAGATGTGACAGAAATCTTTCTGTAGCAGCTCCCTGTTGCACAGCACTTGCCCAGGTCCTACACTGTGTGGGATACCAGGTCTTGGTGCCCAACTGAGCCAAATGTGCAGAACACCAAGATAACACAGCTCTCTATTACTTATGGTCCTGGTCCATGGACTATTTGGTTCTCTCGTGGGAAAGGGCGTGAGAATACTTTGGTTTCTGGCATATTTTTGTGTGGAGAATGGGTCATTTCTGGAACTGTAGAGGTCCAGCTGTGAGGGCACTCTGGAGCAGGAAACATGAACAAAGGGGACTGATGGCCCATCATGAGTTTGGAAGAGCATTGTCGCTTCCTGAGTAGTGTTTCAAACAAAAGCTAAAGCCTGTGTGATAAAAATGAGAACTTCTGATCTCTCCTGTCTCCTGTCACTTCCTCCCTGAAGAAACAGCTGAAGGTTCTCATATCTACCCTGTCCACCCCAGCAGCAAAGAGCAGGCAGGGATGAAATCTTTTCAGTAACAAAGACCTATGGAGACAGTGGCAACCCCTCAGAAGAAGGGAGGAAAAAAAAACACTCTTCAGGTTCTGGAAGAAGAAATCAAAACCGCCAGCTAAGACAAAGGAAAGGTGATGCTGTCCTAAGGATGATACGATCTCATCAGCCTGCAGTCAGTTTCCCAAGCGCAGTGCTTCTTTGCATGGTAGACCACAAGATAAGCCAGTCCAGTAGAAAGGAGTACCAGAAAAAACACTTTGCTTCTGTTTTTCCTCAAAAGACGTCCACCGGGATAAGCATACATTTATTCAAGATGGTCTCCCTACAGGATTAAGTCTACTGCTCCCCACTATGGTGTCTTGTAGTACATGTTGCCATGCAGACAGCTCGGTCATCATGGTGTCACTTGGAAGTGGTATGAAGAACAGTGATATATATAAAGAGTCTGGATACCAAGTTTCTGTGAACTAAACCTCTCCTATTGCACAGAACCACTTGCTGCTGCAGGCAGCAGCATTCACATCAAATGAAGTTTGAGCACTCAGGCCCAGAACAAGGAACAAATCGCCTGTTCCTGGTGATTGTACAGCAGCAGGAGCTTTTTGCTATGGATGGCAAACAACGGCTCTGAAGCATGTAAATCCAACATAACTGCTCTTCAGTTAGTGTTGAAAGAGTATTGAGGGGGGAAAAAACGTGGTTGGTTGGTTTTTTTGTGTTTTTTGTTTTGTTTTGTTTTTTGTTTTTTTTTTTTTTAATTATAGGCAATGCTTCCTAAATTTATGTGGGACTTGAGTTCTGAAGTGTTACATGCCACCCTTTGTAGAGCGTGAAGGGTCACTTAAACTGGGAACAGTGAGGGAGTATCCTCATACCCTGTAGTCACACCTCTGTTACATGGGTGTCAGCAGCGCGCACACATCTGTTTAACAACCCACTTCCAGACAAATAAGCGGGAGAGGGGTGGGGCAAAGATTTCAATACTTTTTGCTTTTTAACCTCTTCTGAGTATGTCACAAAATTCAGCAGTTACATGAAAGGGACAGGCAGGACCTGGTACATGCTTGCTGTTTGAGGTACTGTGATCTGGAAGAGGGAAACGTGTGACGAGAACATGCAGAGGAATCCTCAGCAGTGTGAACCTTCAAGTAGCAGAGTTATACAAGATGGAGTTGTCTTTTTAAAACAAAACAAAGCACTGCTATTTATAACTCCGCTGATAAATGACTTTTAAAAAAGGAAAGCTTCGTGGTTCTTTAACACTTAAAAATTCAGCAGGGAAGTTGAATTTTCTTTTCTGAATAAGCCCTTCCCAATATCAGATGTCTAAAGTAATGTGCTATTAGAAATGTGGCTGTGTAACATACTTCTGTACGTGTTCTAAATTTAGCTTTCTGAAATTTGTGTCCAGTTAAATCAACTCTTCCAAACAAAGCAACAATATGGCTTCAATGTTTTAGCGTGGTTAGTATAATTATATTTATTTAATTAGTCTCCTGTTAAATGAATGACTCATACTGATCTTTTTGCATCATTGCTGGCTGATTACTTTTTATAAGATTGAACAGAGATGTTTCACTTTTAAAAGATGGTCCTAAGAACCCAGTTGTGCTGATGTAACTGTCTCTTTGAACAGTCTGTGTGACTTTTAACTGATGTTTTTATTTCACAAATTTAATACAGACATCTGTATTCATGTATAAATATTGAAAAATAATTAAAGGGAAACAGTCTTTTAATACAGCTAAATTGTAAATGTAAGTTAAACACAGAAATTAGTGGCATGGGGCAAAACTGTCATTGCAGTTACCTTATTAGTGGGACAGTTTGCAGCTGCCTTGAGACTTAGATGTAGGCTACAATCTGCATCTTAATCTTCCTCCTTTATGGGGAGAAAGCATAGCCTGTCTCCCGTCTATATTTGGTGCAGGGTGCATACTTTGCTGTGCTAACACACACCACATCAGGAAGGAATTTCAAATGCTCTCAAGGAATTTAGTAACAAAAGTCCTGCTGGCTTTCCTTACATGCATGGCGAGGGAATGTACTAATTTTGTGTAATAAACTGTTCTCTTTCTGCTGCTGGAGCCTGAACAACAGACTAATGAACTGTCTAATGTCTGTTCATTCTCCTGACAGAGTTGAATACACTGGGCTGCCGTTTTCTCTGTTGACAAGCTTGCAGTTGGGCTGACTAGTGTACGAGTCACCTGTGAGCTGTTAAAACTGCTTCACTTTTGTGTTCATCAGAGCACAGCCTATAGAGCTGTGCATTTGTTTTGGACAACACCCAGTGAGACAGAAATGTTGAGCTTCACCGGGGGTGCTGATGGGGTAAGTCCACTCTCCAGCTGACTGAGGAAACTTCATTTCTTCAGTAAGCTTAAGAGGACATTCTGGTCTTCACCAGATGTGAAGGGATGTGAGAGAGAATGAGATGTGATCACTTTGTGCTTCACACTTGTGTATTGTTTTGTCTTGTTTAATCTTTTAACCCCATTCAACAGTTAAAATATTCATTGTTTAAATTTTTCCATATTTACACTTGACTCAAGTCACTTTTTTCTTTCAGTCTTTCCTGTAGCTGTCACTTTAGGGAAAGATATAAATCCAGCATGTGTTTTTTATTAGCTATGACAGCAAAATAAAATTAAACTTGCAAAGAAAAGTGATACCAGGTAATTAATGTGGTTGCATTTGGAGACATCTGTTCAGATGAGTTGGCTTAGAGGTGCATCTGTTAATCAGTCAAAGCTGCCAATGGCTTCAGAATTATCACAGGGACCTGTACTCTTCTCTCTCTCTCTTTCTCTTCCTTTCCCTAAGGGGCTTTTTGTCCTCTTCCTCCAGTTTATTGTTGTATGAAATCTCCTCGAGCTTATCTGTGAGTAAAGAATCTAAAGAAATAAATTTTTTGCACAGTGTTACATTTAACGAGGAAGGGAGGTTCTTTCTGAAAGCACTAATGTTTTAACGCATTCTCGGAGCAAGAAATTTGTTTTGCTGCAGGAGTTCTTGATTGGAGATCCCAACACCTCATGCTATCTCAGTCTGCTAAGCTGCCCATCTTGAGTCATGTGTTAAGATAACTAGATAAGAAGAAAACAGATCAGATGAGCACGTTACCACCAAGCTTGGTTTATTATTTCTCTATATTTGAAAACAATCAGGGCGATTGCACACTCTTCAGGAATTCAAGTAGCATGATGCCTACTGAATAAAAATGTAAGCAGTACCTATGTGTCAGCATTCCTCTTTACCCTGTATATAAGCCAGGTAAAGAACAGAAAGACAATTTTTAAAATAACAGATGCTAGAAAGAATGGTCTTTGTTTAGATAACACTTAGAAGCTGGAGTCTTCTAAATTTAAAGGCTATATGAGCTTTCTTAAAATAAGAGTGGAGGCTGAAGTGATATAACATGTGGTTGTAAGCCCTTGTTAAATTTGGTGGATATCTTCTATCATTTGATAAATAGTAGGGATTTAGGTACTATTTTGACAGACCCAGGTCTGTTTACTGTATGGGTTTTTTTAAAATGTTGTTGTCCTTGGAAGCAAACAAATAGTGATTTTGCTCTTACCATTGCTCTGAATTATCAATGTTAAACTCTTTGCCAGTTTCTTGATCTCCGATACACTGTTGGTTTTACAGTTAGTAGTGTTGTTTTTTTTCTTTCATGGAGACATGTTCAGTGTGACAGGGATGAACCAGGATACCGTTGCTTTTGGTCTTTTCTCTGCTTTGTGTGACGATGCTTTTTGGGTAGCTTTTTCTCTTCATGCTAATTTCTGAGAATAGTATAAAGTGTCTTCAGGACTGGTGATGCAGGAGCAAGAGTAGAAGGGTTTTTGTTAGGGTGATGCACAGGAAGAATGGGAAGATACAAGCTATAATGCTTCATTATACTTGTATGTTTTTAAGTAAAACGAAGCTGGGAACTACCAAACAGTAATCCAGGCAACACGGACCATGGTTCGTTCTTACCATTTTTTGCTGGGGGAAAGCACAGTGTCTTTTACCACTCAGGCACTCTTTCACAGCTGTGTCCTAGCCCTTTAGTGGGGCTTCTGTGCCTTCTTTTTCTATGGTGGCAAAGACAGCACAACCCCCTTTTTGGGGCCACCAGAGTCCTGGGCAATTTTAGGGCTGCCTTTTCTTAAGCTCATAGACTCTAAGCTGACAGGGAAATGGCTTTTGCCTGTGCTTCAGCTGTTACCTACCTGAAGTTAATCTCATTTACCCCATCTGGCCCTTTCCCTCTCTCTTGCAGGCAATAATATCCTCGCTTTTGTGAGCGGGGAGAGTTTCCTCCCCTCTTGGTGCACCTGCCCCACCCCAGTAACTTTGGCAGCAGAAGCTTCTCACTGTTGTGAGGGGAGCGAGGCCGGGCCGGGCTGCCCTTCGCCCCTGGGTGGTGCGGGGGTCGTGGGAGGACAGACTTCCCTCGGCTGTGGCCTGTGTCTGAATCTCACAGCCGTGCTGGGGGCAGTGGAGTAGCTTGTGGTATTCCTTGCTCTGCCTCTGCATGCTGTGAAGTCTGTTTGTGCCTGGCCCCCACTTGTCCTGCCTCTCCGGCCCTGAGCAAGAGGGTAATGTCTGTATGTGCCTCAGTTTCCTTCTTTTTTTTGGCAGCCTTCATAGTGTGGTTCTCTGCAGGAAATACTTCTTTCTAATTAAGTCTTAAGAAAGAGATGGTATTACAAGTTACTGTCCCCATGTGACATTCATGTACTTCTTGACCTCTGGGAGAAGGCGTCTCTGTTTCCCACCTTCCTCCCCTGACTGCTACTGTTGCCGGGATGGTTTTTATCACACTTGGTTTTGGTTTTTAGGAATGACAAAACTTGGTTAGGATTTCAACTAATTTGTGGTCCTAGAAACTTACTCAACCAGTGTAGGGTAAAGAGGAGCCTCTTCCAGGAGAAATACCCACCTCCTGCTCAACCCTCACCCTTGTATGTGACCTCTGTGGCTGCACAGTCACCTCTTTATGAACCTTGAGGAGACTTGCAGACTGCTTGCTTTCATGCCCTCATGCCGTCATTCCTGACGATAACTGAAAATGGTGCCTACTCAAAAGGAAAGATGGTAAAAGCCAGCAAAAAGCAGCAACGACAGACTTGTCTGACGTCTTTATCCCTCATTCAGGTGGGGCTGTGAGAGGGAAGCAGTGATTATGTACCTTTTTCCAAGCCACATGAAACCCATCAGTTTGAGGGATGCTTCCTTCCCTTGTTCTCCTTCCCTCCCTTGCTGTGTATGGCTGTTCTCCCAGGTGTGAGACAAGGAAAGAAAAGGAGACCCGTTACATTTACAAACCAGTCAAAGTGAAGGACCTCACGTCTTTGCAGTTGCAGGGAGTGAACTTTGTCTCTCCCAGAGGCATTTTCATAGTGCACTGGCAGTTCCAAAGCTCTGAACAAAAAGCAACTTATCTCCAAGAAAGACAGGCCCTTTTCCTATGGATTACTGTCAAAACTGTGATTAGCGCACTTCCCTTGCCACACATGAGAAAAAGCTGCTGATAAGACACGCTCCATGTTGCAAATGAAATGAGTTTCATCTACGTTTACCTCTCAAATCCTTTTTACATAGAGTTGTTACAGATAATAGCTGACATTGTTTACATTAGAGATACTTGATCTTTTTTTTCTGTTTTCTTGAGATTGTTTCCTTCATTCATTTGTTCAGTTTCGTTGTTTCTTGTGGACAGCAGGTGAATGCTCGTTTCCTCTTGTCATTCTTACTCTCTGTCTTTCACACAGCAGTAGCAAAGGGAAAATATTTCTCTCTACTGACATAGATAGACGGCCTGTTTCTGGCTTCTAGCAGGATTTCTGTTTGTTTCAGACAGGGGAACAGATGACAGCTAGGTAAGTGAACAAAATTGAGAAAGGCATGCTTGTTAAATTTTAAGGCATGCTTGTTAAATTTTGTTTCCCTGGACACAGCTGAAATGGATCATCATGCAATGCCAAAATCCTCAGCTTTTTCCCCCAGGGTTGTACTATAAGCTCTTTTCTGATTCCATGCTACCTTTTCTCTGCCTGCTACTCTGATGTTTCCCTGTCTTTATCTTGTATGCTTAGCATAAGACAAATAACAAATGCATGGATATTGTATTTATCAGACATTTTGAATCACTTAACTCAGCTGCTGCCAAACTTTCTTTACAGTCAACTTCTTGCGTGTGGTGTTTTTCCATGATTTCCAGCTGTCAGCACTATGAAAAATGATTCCTCATTTAACCTCAGTGAAAAACAGCTCTTAGGTCTGGCTACCCTAGTGAGATGACGGATTGGCCCAACTTGTGCCATGAAAAAGTACACTTAAAATGTGCTTCTGAGAGAACAAAACCTCAAGGACACACTTTGACATAGTACCAAAATTGGTTTGTAACTCCTTTTATAAGACTAACAAGAGGTCAGGCTGGTTTTTTCCAATCAGTTTTTCCAGCAGTCAAGTCCTGTTTGTTCTCAGTCCTGCCTGCAGGGTGAAAAAATCCAGTCACTTGTCTTCTGGAATATTTTTTTGAAATCTTGAGTATTTAGCAAGTTTTGTACAACAGATCTATCTTCTAATTAAACCAAAATAGAGCGCGCTGTTCTGTTTCAGTTTTGAGTTTTTTTTCAGGATTTCTATCCTCCAGTTTTTGTGTGGCCATTAAATTTCAAACATTTTTTTCTGCCATACTTATTACATGAATACCCACAGGACTCTTATGAATATCTATATAATGTTTCAGTGGTGGGGTCCATGGGCCTCTCACAGGTCTTACAAGGACTTTCGGAAAACTGTGATATTTGTTCCCTTGTTGGCAGCTTGAGGGTTTGTGGTTCTGTTTTGGCACAAGGAATAGGAAAATTGTTGATTTGATTTGCCAAGCCTATTTAGTTAAGCACAAACCACTACAACATGCTTCTGGATACCCCATTTGAAACTCATGGTTTGAAGATGGTGATCAGATTAAGATTATAATCTGCCAACAATTGGAGGAGGGGGGGGAAATGAACAAAAAAATCCCCCAAAATCCCAGACCTTGACACATCTGTTCAAATTCCCTGTAATTACCCTAGGTTTCTTCCAGTCCAAAATATTTTAGAATTTGCTTCCAGATCTTGGTTTCATTGCAGGTGTGTCTGTTCTAGTTTGCAATTAGCAAATCTAGTTTGTATAAAAATGTATCTAAATGTTACACATTTTTAAACAAATCAAGCAAGCAGGTGCTTAGAGGAGAGTTATGCAGTTTCTTGGGTGGAATTGTGTTTCCAGAGTGACCTGCAAACCTAAACACCAGTGTCACTTTCTCAGCTGTTCTGTGGAAGGAAACCTGGCAGCTGCTATCTCATACTGTGGACTACTTGTGGCATGCTCCGGGCTTCTGGCAATAGAATTAATATGCCAAACCAATATTGCGATTTAAACATGTCTATTAATTTCCCTGCACTGAATAAAGTGTTCAAGAATAGTTCAAACAATTACTAGAGATGTCTTCCTTATGCTAATTTAGAACAAAATGAAGATTATAGAAACAATTTATGATTGAATTGAAAAGCAGGTATCTTAATCTTAGGCAGGAATAAAACAGTCCTTAAGAATTCACACAAAGTACTTGGTTTCCTTCTCTGGTTGTTATGGTCACTATACTTTTAAATATTTTTGGATTAACAACCCTCTGTCTGTTTTGATTCAGTGTCTGACTTACATACACATGTTCATCCTGTTAAAATACTTTGACTAAGCGGAAGAATTATGTTGAGCAAATATATTCAGTAGCTAGTGAACGAGAAAATATTTTACTTGTGGAATGTGAAAATGTAGATTGTATATTTGCATGTTTTGAAACCTCAGAACACTGGGCTTGTCTATGTAGACTTAATAGTAAAATTTTTTCTAGCTGTTTTAATTCGAGAATCTTTTTTCCTTTGGTTAGCCAGTGTCAGGTGATGTTCATGGAAGAAACCCTTCACACTTCAGATGGTGACAAAAAAGAACAGGCAGCTTAATGCTACCAAACTAGGGGTGTGTCAAAGCTCTCTCAAGAATGATAAACTCAATGGAGTTGTCTATTTTTAACCTCCTGTTCTTTCCTTTTGGCAGACTAATCAGTGTTAGCTGAGCTGTTTCACTGAATGAATCCAAGCAACTCTGTTGCTTTCTGAAATGAAGAGTGGACCTTGCAAGAGCATTTCTTTAGAGTCTGCTTTAATGTATGAAGTCCCATTTTGAAACACCATGTCAAATGAAGCCAGTTCAGAGCAGAAGCTTTCTACAACAACAGTCAGTTCAGTTGCTGTTCAGGCTGGGGATGCCAGTATTGTTATAGCTGTACTTAAGGTAAGGCAGCAACTGCTAGCATGTTTGTTCTTGGCTTTCTGTTACTCAGTGTTACTACTTCTTTTAAATGTTCTGTGCAAATGAATAGTTAGCATAAAATGATAAGGCAAGATCACTTAATCAGTTAATATCTAATAGGGCTTCCTTAGAAGTTTAGACTTTTTTCTGTTCGCAATTTCTGTTTGTGGTATATTTTTTTAAAATAGAATAAATAATTTGGCCAAAATACGTAGACTCTTAGAGGCAAGGAATTCCTCTTACTCTGAAGAGTAAGAGATAAATGGAGAGTGCCATGAAAATGTGTTAATAAGCATGATGTTACCTTTAATTGTAGTTGAGACTCCTCAAGAGTTATTTTTAAACTATACTCAGCAATAATTTTATATAATAAGTAGTCTACCAACTCCATAAATGCAGATTGTTTTCTTTTTTTTTAAGTACTTGCTGGGGGGAAAAAAAAGCTTAAACCTGATAATGAGTGGTTATTTTTGAAAGCTATGAAGTCATATTCCCATGTGTTTTAGTAGAAGTCCTTTTGTGTATATAGTTGTGCTTATAAGCACCTAAAGGCCTGTTTTGTGAGCTGGAATCCGCACCTTCAGCTTACACAAAATTTGGCAGGGGGAGTAAAGCTAGATGCCTAGGTACTGAATCCCAGTTGGAATTTATTGGTAGTTTGATTCTTCATTCTCCAAGCAGCTAGGAAAACACACTAGCCTCAGCCACTAGTTTATCTGTAATGCAGAATAAGGTGATAATGAGTTGGGCTGTCACCGAATTAGGGTGATTATTCAGGACGGGGTTACCTCGGTTGTGCCGGTGGTAAGGTTCTCTCCTATCGGTTCTCACTCATCCTGGGAGACTGTCTGCTGCCGCAGGGGAGTAATTTTGTGGTAAGGAGGCTTAAGTTTAGGGTGAAGACATTTATTTTTCCCCTGTGTGCTGTGGGAACCATGCTAGCCTCCAGTGACATCACTGCTTCGTTCCCTATTGCCATCCTTCTCGGACTGTAGCAGTTCTGCCACACAGTGAGGGAAGAATTAGCTATGCTTGGGGTTGTTGTCAAGCTTCCTTTCTTTCTGTATCCTCCGGGACACAACGGGAGATTGCTGTTTGGGTTCTTATTCCAAAGGCTATTCAGTGTCCCTGCTGCTAGTTGTGCAATCTCTTTCTATATATATTCAGTATACAGAAAATACTGTGTGGTAGAAATAAGATTTGGGGTTATGGTTTTTGCATCTGCTGTAATATATTTGTACCTTCCGCCCACCCCTCCACCCACCAAGTTTCCTTAACCATCTATGCAACCTTCAGCTGAAAGGGGAGATGAGTTGGAGAAACATTTTTGGCTCATTGTGATGATCTTAGTCTTCACAGGCAAAACGAAAATCACAGTAGCCATTGGGTAAGACTAGAGTCTGGGATTTTGATACCTGTTTCAAATGAAGTGAAGTTTATATTGTATCCTCTGTGTCTTCATTCTGCAGTTGAATACATGTTTATGGGTCCCTGTGCTCCTATGACCATGGAAAGTATGTGTGACCTGAGAGTCTGTGAGAGCAAATAAATGAAGGAAAGCTTGTGTTTTCTGAAGGCTGTAATTGTTTACTTATTACAGTGTGGAAAATGGGTGAAGCTTCAGCTGGCTGAATCAACACCAAATTTATTAGAAATTGGCAGCAATCAAGATGAGACTAAAAAACTACTGCAAGATCACGAATTCCTCCTAGCTAAACTTAAGGTAAGATGTGATAAAACCACACAAAAATACACCTAGTCATTATAGTTCAGGTACAACAGTTGACATAGCTGCCTGGGCCTCCTGTTGCAATGTGGTTGTTAGGTTAAACTCCACACAGAAAAAACTGCGTTCAGCCTTTGTCAGTGTAACAGATCAAAGTTAGGCCTCTACACTGGAAAATATGCTCAGTGTTAATTACTATTTTCTGACAACAGCAGTAAAGATGCCCTGTTTTTTCCACTTTATACATTACTGTCAAGTCAAGTGAAAAATTCTTATAGCCCTCAGTAACTGCTAAATATAATGGAATGTCAATGTTTTAAAAAATTCTCCAATATTATGAAAAGTTTGATTAGATTATAACAGCTGTAAACACAAGCAAGCTCTTTGTGTGAAGTAGATATTCCAGGCACATTTTTATTGAATATTAATTGATGTAAGTTACGGTAAGAATGATATTGTAACATTAAATATTGCTTGTCTTGAGCTAGGAAGATTTTAGCTAAGTAACAGTCCTAAAATCAGATTTTAGCATTCTTGAGAGCAGATTATAAAAAGAGTGGCATTTGGAAACAGAGTGACATGCTTGTGTGAAAAAGATTAATTATTTTCAACATCGATGTTTGACACTGAGAAGAGTCTAAAGGCACCTAAGAAGAAAATTTGTTTTCAAGTTTTGATAGGGCACATTGACTTTATATCTGTAGACAAATAAATTCCTCTAAAATCTTGGAGTTGTGCACAGCAACTTATCTTAATAGATTCCATCTTTTTTTTTTTTTTGAGATTACATAAAATTCAGGTCTGAAAGAGCAAACATGATCTGGATAGGATCAAGTGCACTTGATTAAATACTAGTGACTGTGCTTCCCCAGTCATTATGAATCTCAAACATGAGATGATTTAATACAGTATGTATAGAATGTAATCTAATATGGTGCATAGTGTGGATTTTGAATATTACGAAGAATAGCATTACAATAAAAACCAAACCAAACAAACAAAAAAAACCCAAACCAAAACCCACAACAAAAAAACCACCCCAAAACCAGAGAGGATGGTTCTACTATCTTTACTTATGCAAGTGCCTCATCTTTATTGCCATCAGTGCTACACTCAGGCATTCTTGGAACAAGCTGCTCTATCCTGTTTGAACAATTCAGCATTAGCTGAGTTCTTACATACTGACAACAGGAAGAAGGTAAGTTTTGTCTCCTAATTATCAAAAATAAATTTTAGAGAGGAAAGAGACAACATAATAATTACAATCTTTAAAAGAAAATCAAAGGTTCAAATAACATTTTACCATCAAACCAAACCTTAAAGTGTTATATATTTATATTAAATATTATTTGTTAAGGGGAAGAAAATAATGTAAATGTTGTTCTAAGAGAGACCTTGTAGGTGTGGCTGAAAACTTGTAAGGACATGAACAAGGACAGTAAAACAATAAAGTCCTCTCCATAGGCTCCAATTTAAAATCATTGTATTAAAGAAAACAGAAAGCAAAACATAAAATAAAATAAAAGCTGTGATAGATGAAATTTCTAGATGCATCCCCAAGCTGTTATTCCATTTTTGTTTTAAAATCTTTAAACTAAAATTAAGTTTTGGATATGTTTCTTTTCATTAAAAAATTAATTAAATAGTGAAAAAATTAAATAATCCAAAAGCATTTCATGCTCTGCTCATCAAATGTTTGACTTTCTATTCCTATTATTTTAGATGCATGTTTTTCATTTAGCAGTGTTTACCTTGTTTTCTGCTCACAATAAATAGTAAAATAATAAAATAATCACAAATATTTTAGTTAATATTGATGAAAATGCTAAAATTTTTCACTCCTATTTGTGAGGCCTTGTGACTGATGGCTTGAATCCAGATGACTGATCCTTATTTGGATGCCTAAAGCTTAATAGATTATATCAGATCAGAAAATTTATTATGCATAAACTGTTAAAGAATGCTTGTCATCCAAATATATTAGGAATAAATGCTCATTATTTCATGTTTTATACCTGCAGTCCTTGCAAAATTCACCATTGATTAATGAACATTCTATAAATGGATTAAGTTCAAAATGACTATTTTTTCCTCAATAATTTAAGAGCTGCAATAATACAGGACTGCAATGCCATTATAATTTGTACTGACTGTGTCTTTTTCAGACATGAGCCTTTCTGTCTTATAGTAAGCTGTTAACACTTGTCAGTAATGATTCAGTCATTAGTTACTAAAGTTACTAAATCCACTGATCAAAAGTTTTTACACAAATGATTCTCAGTCTTTGAAGTATTGATTATAGTATTTTTTTTTCACTTAGCATTTGTTCATGAATTATGCATTAGTTATGTGAAGATGGATAAAGAGGTAATAATGTTTCAGTTTTAAAAATTTATGGACATAAAGATTTATGAGACGATAAAAAAGAATTTAGAAATGTGGGCAGGACAGGGGTTGAAAGGATGACACAAAATTGCAGTTGTTAGATGGTCCTTGTTTTGATGGTATCCAGTATATGCAATTCTGTTTGATATTTTACCCTTAGTGAGGTAATTTTATAAATTTTAACAATATTAATTACACAAATACATGAACGTTCTCCCAGCTGCAGTCTTATCCAGAGCAGTTTTTAATTCTTCCATATTGGCTACAAGTCATTATTTTCATTGACTATCTTGTTCCAACTAACTCTATCAATGATAGTCTATAGCTGCTTATAACACATTTATTTTTGCGCTTAATTAGATCTTGGCATTTGGAATGTGCTCAAGTAAAACTTGTTCCAGTTATGTGGCAGCATTGTGATATTTTATCTCAGGTTTACATATATTTTTAAAACATTTATATGCAACTATAATCATGCTAATATGGCATATAGCAAATCAGAAATACCTTGTTAGAACAGCACATTTATGAAAGTGAAGGCTTCCATAAAATGAATTACGAATACCCATCAAAAAAGATCTTTTAATTCAAAATAGTGTATTACACTTAATATTTATATTGATGTTCTGAATTGCTTCCCTGATTAAACTTGTTTGAATTTAAAAAGTTGCTAAATGCCATATTAGCTTCATTTGTTTGTAAATTTTCAAAGAAGATTAGAAAGTTACATTATAGCAAGAGGAAAAAAAGGGTGTTTTTTTCCTACTGCGCTTCATTAAAAAGAAGGGAGGATGGAACCCTTATGCTTTTTAATTTTAGAGCTAGAAATGGTTTACGAGTAGAAAACAGTATAATTAAGAATTTCTCCACTTGGATCCCCAGGAAGTGGATACAATTTTGTATGTTGTGGAATTTTTCAGTCACCTGAATTTGAAGTACAACAGTGAGGCAGCTTTGAATTGTTTTTGTATTGCTCTTTTATTGTTGAATTAAAAAAATGCAAAATAAATCATGTTTCCTGACAGATACAAATACTGGAGACACATATGCTTAACTTTGCTTGGATTGGATTAGTTCAACCCAATTCAAAGTTAAGCATTTGTGCAGGACAGGCAAAAATTCCTGCACCAGCAATTATTTGAATGTGAAACTAGTCCTGCTTAAGGGAAGAGTTAGATAATTAATACTAAACACATCTTTGGAATCAGTGCTGAAGATGCTGTGGACTTTTAGAAGATAATTTATGCAATAGTTGACCATTCTGGCATTATCCCGTGTTGTTTTGCAAACTCATTCTGGGTTCTGATCATCCTTTTGCTTTTTACCTTCATTATTCTCATCCCAGTTTATGTACTGTAAGTTATAATCAAAATATTCAGGCCATTCTTTCACCAACATCATATGTTGAGGATTCATAAGTGTAAGTAAGGACAAAATTTGGCACAGTGACCAGTTTCTAGTACTTCTGATGCTGGAGAAAAACAAATGTAATCCAGCTCACTATTCCAGGGAACTGTTTTTGACTTAGCAATGTTAACAGGAGTTAAAAAAAACCCGAACAACCTGTTTGGCACTCAATAAGGCAGATGGTACTTTAAAGGGTAATAGAAGGAACAGACCTGTTGAATGAGAAAGCAGTAATTTTTAGAACATTTCTTTACTGCTTTTAAGGTTCAGAATTATTGTGATAAAAACTGGTGTGTGTACTTTAGGGCATTAGGAAAAAACATACCCAAAATACTTTCCTTTGATAGAAGGTACTCTATCATACTCATTGCTGATTTAAATTTGTTCCATTGAACTTGGGCATTGGGAACACCCTACTATTTTAATAAAAAGCAGAATACAACTTTTGAAAAGGTCCCCATTTCAAATGTTTATGGATTAGGAAACAGACATGTTATTGTTAATAGAGTTGAAAGAATAAATGCTGAACAGGAAATGGTAAAACAGTCATTTCCAACAGAAGCCCTATCTGGAGATAACGTGCTGTCTTTGTGTTTGAATCTCCCAATATTAATGCTTTCTGGACAATTTTAAAAAAAAAGACTGTGCGTATGTTGCCATGCTTTTGGCTATGACAATATTAAAATCCCCACTAAGACAAACAGCGGCGTTCTTGGTTTGCTTCCAAAGTTCTGTTTTTTATCATGAAAGGGACTGTGGCAGAAACACTACAAAATAGAAATAAATCTAGCCTATAAACTTAAGTTTAAAACCAACACTGTTATTAATTTGGCCCATGAACCTGAAGATTGCTCCTAATTATTTTATTTACTTCAATTCACAGAGCTTAAATTGCAAAATAGTAATTTATATGCTAATATCCAAGAGAAACAAATTAGGAAATTACATTCTTCAAAAAGTGATAATATAATATGCTAATTTTTTGCATTTGATATCTTTGAAATAAGTCTTTCAGTTATTTCAAGTAAAAATATTTCCATAATGCTTATTTTTCAGTAAACTTGTTATGGAAAAAATTATTTGTTAATATCTTCTGAATTATTTAAAATTAATTATTGAGGTGCCCAACAGTACAATTAGCAGCAAAGTTCAGCTGCATTTTCATCATAATGCAGAGCAGATTTTTGCAAGTGATTTGAAAAAAAAAAGAAGGAAAGTAAAAGGTAAGATTTAATAAATATTTTTTCAATGATAGTTCAGCTCACTCACCCGTTTCAATATTTGCATAGACAAAATTCCCACTGTAATAGTATTTGTCTCAAAATAGCTTTATGACTACTTTCTGGGCTTCAAGTTAATAACTATTTGTGTTGTATAATTTCATCACTGCCTATAAACAAAGATTAATTTTAGCAGCATCTCAGTGGAGAGGATAGTTTACACCTCTGAAAATTCCAAGTTAGAATATTCACTGTAGGAACCTGAAGCTGGACCTTTGTACTATTTTAAATATGAGCTAAAGTCTGAAATTTGACCCAAAATAATAATGAAAAGAAATATAGGGAAGGAAGAAGGAAAGAAACCACTGAGCAGGATCAGGATTTAAAGATAAACTAGATATAACTCCATAATTATGAGAGAAATGTGTGATCCAGTCAGCTGTGCATGCGAGTCTGCTCAAAAAGTTTGACAAGCCCTACCTGTTTTTCAGGAAATAACAATGGCAGACAGAAATAGATGGAAAATAGGAAAAAAAGGCAGAGACTTTTTCAAAGTTCTCTCCTTCCAGAGCAATCCGATATCTAGTTCTGATGAGAATATTGCTCATTGGGAGCAATCTGATCATGAACCTCATCATGAAATGATGAACCTGAAATGAACCTGATCATGAAAGGAAGAGGGTTGAGAGGAAGCAGATGAACTACAGTAGTACAACAACAGAAATATTATGAAGTTCAACAGTCCAAATATAAAGTTGTGCTCTTTTCTGAGATGCAAATCATTGAAGAAGTTCAGGAAGAGTAAAATCAATTTTACCTATGAAATTATGACTGTACCTAAAATATTTGCATTTTTCATTTGTAAAATAATTTGGGATATTTTTAACATGAACAGGCATACATTCTTTTTGTAAAATGACTGGTAGAATTAAGTTTTGCAGGATGTCTGCCACTCATGAAAATTAAGAAAGTGCAGAATTTGACCTATTTTTAATTTATATGTTATCATCTAATACTCTGTTCCTGTTCTTTGATATGCTAATTATAATTCTGTGATATGCTATATTTGCATTTCTAATTTTAGCTAGGCCTGGAGTATAAAATTATAGTAACTTTGTACCAAAATACAGTGGCTCCAGTGTTCCTTTGTACTCCAGTAACTAAACAAATATGTAAAGAGTATACTAAATTATATACAATCTTAATCATGGCTACATTTCTTAGTGCAGTAAAAACTACCAAGACTGCAAACACAAGCACTCAGAACTAAAGAAGGAACAATTTTAATTCCGTGTTCCCTCAGTCCACAGGGTCTTCCAGCCTCTGAAGCCCCTTGCTGCAGATTGTGCGTGCTAGAGCTTCTCAGCAAAACTTGTACCTTGTAATGATGTATTCTTCCTTCCTCTTATTTTTAGAAATGATCAATTTTTATGTTTTATTTGAAACTTTCCAGAAAAATCCAGTATGGCACAGATCCTGTTACATGAAGTTTCATTCTGCTTTGGCAAATTCACAAGCAACAGAGTCTTAAAATGAAGGAGAACCATAATTTTAAGCATTGCAGTCTGCTTTAGGATTCCATGAACTGAATCTAAAATATCATGACTTTGAATTTTTCCTTCAAGGAAACATACCAACACCACCAGAAGGGTTCTATAGATCTGTGTTTTATTGGAACTTTATTGCACTTGTAAGTCAGTCTTTCTCTAAACCCTGTCCTTGTAAATTTCGTTTGCTCCTTTAGTTTTGTCCTGACATTAGCAGCTCCGCGTGGCTTTTTGGGTTGCAACATACTGTATGCTATCCCCTCTAGGCCTCTGGGAAGTTTAAGTCCTATTTGTATCTAGTCCTTATTTTCCTCAGGGGTTTGCCAGTCTTTGACAGTGCCTCGAGCTCCCTGATTACTAGGTATCTTTCTCTGTCTGCTTTGCTTTGCACTCCAGAAGCTTTCTGAATACATGGTAAGAATGTACTTAAATTTGTACTCTAGAAGGCCAAACTTTGTTTCCCTCCAGAGAGGGTGTGATACTCAGCATACAACGATCAGGAAAGGCAAAAGACAGTTTTTCCCTCTTTCCATGCTCTTTTAAACCAAACATAAAGTATCCAAATAATGGGCTGTGAACAAATTAATGCAAAAGCTATACTATCTATCACAGCTTACATAAAAAGATATTTCTAGACCTTCAGCTATTCACATTCTGTCTCTGCTACAATATCAGACCCAAATGTGCTCTGAAAATGAGTGGTGGGAGAGTTGTGTGGCTGTACAACCAGACAGTGAGCACCATGCACAGGCCCGGGATTGTACCCCTGTTAGTTTCCTCTCAATAAATCTTAACCAGAACATTGTTCCCTTTAAGCCACCAATGTTCTTTTTTGGCTTAGTGAATACAGTGGTATGGAAGTGGAAAGGAAAAATAGTATCTCACATGGAAATTAAAATTGGCCTGTATTTTTTAAAACAATGCTTTTCTGACATGGTTTTACTGAAACCAACAGAAGTTGCATGTTTGTACAAACTCCTGTTTGACTACATGCTAGGCTTTCCTTATATTGTCAAGCTTCATGCCAGTTCCTCAGAGCCCAAAGAGAAACATTCCATTCTGTTTTTTTGTGTTCACAGGGAGTGAAAGTTCATAAAAAGAAACAAATAGCATATGAAGTGAAAAGTACTCTGGACATGTTCATATCACATAATTATTAATTTGAGAAGTAACAGCACCACATACTCAGAGCTGGGTGAGCTGGATGCATTTCTTTTCTTTTCCCCATTCAAATTGGAAAAATAAAACAAACGCAAACCCAGACTTTTCCAGGAAACAATATCTTTCCAAATTTTTTTCTGCTCCATTGAAACAATAAATACATCTTTAATGTATTTATTGAGAAATCATACCAAAACAGAAAACTGAAACATCCAATTCCAAAAATGATTGAAATAAGGTTAAGGCTTTACTGGAAAGCTCTATTAAGTTGATTCAGTTAGAAACAAACAAACAAACAAAAAAACCCAACACTAAAAAACCCAAACCTCATCAAAATTCAGGTTTCTGTGAAATGTTTTGCTTTCCATTTACTAAGTTTGCTTCTAGGACAAGAGACACAAGTTGGAAAAAAGGAAATTCCAATTAGATATTAGGAAAAAAAGTTTGATCATGAAGGTGGTTAAATTCTGGAACAGGTTACCCAGAGAAGTTCTGGAATTTCCATTGCTGGAGATGTTCAAGACTTCATGGGATAAGTCCTTCAGTAACTTTAGCAAGGGGTTGGGCAGAGTCCCTTCCAACCTAAATTATTCTGTGATTCTGTGTTGATAAAAACTTCATATTTCAAAGATGAGAAGTATAAAACCAGTAATGTCAGTCTACTCCATTTAAAACTAGGTTATTCCCATATGTATTATATAGAAACTAAAATAGTTGAGGATGAATATTTCAAAAGTTCACAGTAACTAATGGCTTTGACAGTTGTGAAAAGCATAATTTCAAACTCATGGCAATAAAACCTTGATATCACTCTGAAGACGGTCTTATGTATTTGAACTCTTCCTGAACAAGTAAAGTTTCCTGTAAAATATTTCTCTTTTTTTACTAGTCTGTCTTCTCAAAATACAATTGTGTTCTGTTGCTGGGGTAACAGACAAATGACAACTGTTTTGCTACTATATTAGGTTTTTGTAGTATTACAGAAGTGATTATTTAAAAAATATAAAATACACAGCTGTTTTAAATGTGATAATTTCAATAGACATTGAACAAAAAATTACTATTAAGTCTGTATTTCAAAATTTCCATGAATCAGTTATAAAAACTAACAGGTTATTACACATGAACAATTTTCTAATTCTTTTTTGTAACTTTATGCACACTGCTTTTGCATTTCATTAAATATGGCAGTTTAGTTTGCTTGAACTTTCAAATTTTCTTTGGTTGGGTTTGAATTCACCACACAGTAATTGAATTTTAAAAAATAATTGTATGAAGCATGACTGATAGTTTTCAAAAGTTATGCCAGTTTTCTCTGTGTCTTAGGGATTATGTGCCTCACAGCTCATCAATTACTGGAAAATATAACATACCGGTCAGGTACAAATATTAATTAACAACCTGTTCAGAAAAAGGATTCTAAAAGAAGGGAATTTACTTCTGGTCCCTATACCAATTTTACAGTGTCCATTTTGAGTAGTTAAGAAAGATTTAACATTTGAAATGTCTTTTTAATGTGTTGAAGATGAGGTAATATTAGGATAAATGCATGTCTAGTTTTATTTCAAAATATAAAAGTCAGGCCTTTAAAAAGTCAAACTTTGCCAAGAAATTCCAAATGGAGCCACCTCAGATACCACCTGTTTTTCCACAGTGTATTCAGGAGAGCTGTGAAAGTGGTACGATAATTTGGGAGAAATTAACCTACTAGTGACAAGCAATCTGTGTGTGAAGTTCTGAGAATATTTTACCTTTTTTTTAACATGTCAGTATGAAGTCATGACAATTAATTCTTTTCATAGATTAATATTAAGATGTTGAATTAGTAAAGAGACTATAAGAATCACATACTCGTTTAATTCCTGTTATATTATATTAGTTACAGAGCTGGTCCAGAATGTTAAGAAAATCTCATGCTGGATAATTAATGAATGCCACTACTTTTATAGAGTTGTTGTGCATGCAAACATGTTATGTCTCAGTAAGAAAGTGCTTTACTTCATCAACTTTTCATCCAGTAGTATTAAAATCGCTGTTTTAGAAGTAGCATTTATTTTTTAGATGTATTGATAGTGTTTGACAACTGTTTTCTCAAGCCATTCTCTGCCCTTTCATGTCAATGCTATTCATGGACAAAATAAGATGAAACACATGTTACTGCACTCGAAATTCTCTGGCAGAAAATACAACTGTTTCATGCTACATAGGAAATGACACCTCTCTATATACCTTAACTTATGGACAGAGGCTATCAATTAATTGCTTCTTTGTTATGTCAATTTTATTAAACAGAGGCTGTCAATATCTTATATTGGAGATGTGGTATTTTAGTGATGTGTACAGATACTCAAAAAGTTAAAAATGTTTTGCAAAGTCTCCTTTTACTTTTTTCATGAACTAGTTTCTCATGAAGTAGAGTGTGAAAGTGATTTAATTGCTATTACCTGAGTGTGAAAGAACGCTGAGGACCAAATTCAGTTTAGAGTCATAGCTATTCCTGATGAAGTAAATTCAGATCCTAGGTCTTCAATAGTGTGATGGAAGAGGTGTGTAGGACATCACCTTTCCCAGGGCATATGGGAATTTTCTGAATTTCCTTAGCAGGGTCTACCAATATGGGTCTTCTAAAGCCCAGACACAGTTAAAAGTTATTTTTAGTCCTCTTTCCTTTAAAACAGCCATCAAAGGGCAGCATAAATTCAATCTACCTACTGCTGGGGGTTTGTTGGATTTTTGGGGGTTGTTTTGTGGTTTGGGGGGGGGTGTGTGTGTTGGTTTTTTTGTTTGGTTGGGTTTTTTTGTTTGTGTTTTTTTTTTTTAAGTGCTGATTGTGGTCGAAAACAAAATGAACCAACTTGAGTAAATTTTCAGTAAAACTTTTGATAAAATTAATAAACTTAAGAAATTAAGCAGATCACAAGCTGGTTAAATGCTTCAAGGTGTTAGCCTGCTCTAGCCTTTTTGGAAGTCAGAGGGGAGACCAAAAGGGCTAAAGCAACATTGGTTTCCTTGCACCCTAAGGATCAATGCTTATGCTTTGGAGAGCAAACAGACTTGCCAAATATTAGGATGTAGACGTAGGAGAGTGGATTTGCGTATGCTAGTGAACATTGTTGTTTGGCCATGTTCTGCAAAATAAAAATACTACATGTAAGTCTGAAAAAAGCCTGTAAGGACCATGGAGCTATACATGCAAACAGTGATTTTCAGCTAATAAATAACCAGATTGCAAATCAGAGATTTCTGTGAATGATCACAATAATTATGACGGGAAGTTTAAAAAAAAAAAAGTTACTTTTATTCATCAAGTCAATTAGCTAGCATAAACAATGTTGAATTGAAAGTACTTGAAGGTACAGCACCCCATCAATTGTTGCTTAGTTTGAGAGATTCACTGACTATCCTCCTAATAAATGCCTCCAAGCATTAGTTAGAAAAATTATTATTTGTGCAGTCTACTACAAGCATTTTATATCTATAAAAGAGGTGCAGGAGCAGCCTTGCATGAGCTACCCAAATGACTCTGCATTGTTGCTTTAGCGCTATTTCTCAGTTGCCAGTGCTAGAAGGCAGTGATTTATTCTGCCTGTTCATCCAGTACTTGGTGCTTTTTTGAAGCTATTGAAAGTCAGATCTAGTGAGAAATTTTGCCATCTCAAGAAAAGCAGAAATGATCAATGTGTTTTCATTGGTCAGGAAGGGTAGTATGCCACTCACTGCACACCTTTTTATTATACAGGGAACTTTATTGGTTTGGGAGAAACTACTACACATTTTTAAAAAGCTGTTTAAGTTAAACTCTACATAAAAAATATGAGTGAATTGAACATTAGCAGTTTTACTGAAAGACAGATTTCTCATATAGCAAAAAGGAAACAAAACCCTATAATGATTACATAAAATTATAAAGTAACAGAAGTATACCTTAAGAATACATAGTTTATTTATTTATTTTCCCCCCAGAGCTTTACTTGCTTTGACAGGTTTTAAATATTTCTTAAATGTGCTGCACAAAGGTTAAAGCAAGGCAGTTCCTTGGCCCCCCAGAGACAAAAAAGCAGGTTTTTCTCTTCTATGAATAATATATACTGCCTGAAAAAATCTCATTAGCTGTGGAATGAGCATGGATTTGGCAAGAACTGCAGTATAAAATCTATCTATCTCCTGCACTATATTTTGGGACTGGTTACTTAGCTAAACTGAATTTTAGAAATTTAAAGTTTATGAATTAAAATTCAAATTGCACTGAAAGCATAAATAAGGAAATCCAGTTACACTTAAATAGAGCAGGATTAGGTCAAATAAGTATATTAATTCTAGCTGTATATGCTACAATTATACTTTTTAAACTATGCCAGTAACTTTAGATATTCTTGTATATTTGCATGTAAGTGACTGAGCGATGAACAGTTTTGCAAGCTCAAGACAATGCCAAAATTCTAATTAGATTAGTACTTAACAATTTCTTCTGTATATAAGTGAACGAAGGTGTGACCTTGAAACTATTCAACCAGAAAAAAAATAAGGTAAGGGAGCAATTGATAGGTGTTTGAAGAAGTTAAACAGTATTATGGTAATGAAAAACTTCTGGATACTTTGCTGCATATGGGTTATTAGAAACTTATGTTGTTTCTGTTTTGAATGTTATATTCTGAGTTCTGACAGCACGTCTATCTTACGCTTAGACCTTGTGTAGACATCTGCGAACTAAGTTTAAATCAACTAGCTCAGACATAGCTAGCAATGTAGTAGCAGTAGTATGAACCACAATTACCCATTGCTTCTACTAAAATCATCTGCCAAACTTTACTTGTATACCTTTAGAAACCTTTCTAGGAATCATTCTATGCCCATCAAGAACAGGGTTTGTTCATTTGCAGCCAGTACATTTAATCATAGAATCATAGAATCACTAAGGTTGGAAAAGACCTCTAAGATCATCCAGTCCAACTGTCAACTCAACACCACCATGCCGACTAAACCATGTCCCTAAATTTCTTGTGCTCAAAGCCCTATAATGCTTAGTTAAGTTCCAAGCATCCTGTGGCAAGAAGTGGTAAGTTGCAATAGGATTGTTCTCAGATCTTTTTTGAGCTGCACTACAGAATTTACAGTGCAGATGGCAGAAATGGTTGGTCCCAGCTTTTAGTGAAGATACAATCCCAGTGAAAGCAGTAAAAACAACTTGAGAAGTAAATACTGCACTAGCACTGAGTTCTAGGCTACTGACACTGCACTGCACTGAATGAGTGACTTAAAATTTACCTTAGGCGTGTCTTCACCAGCTGCACTCAAAACAGATACCATAGTGTAGATTTACCCATTGCTGCACTGTTTTCACTGTAACAATGCTGTTATAAACTGGCAGCACTGTAGATAAGCATGCTCAAATTGGTAAGGACAGGAGACAAGACTAAGAAACAGGAGAGGGCTTGATTAAACTAGAAAAGGCTACAGTTACAGTAAATTTAGTGTTAGGGCTTATTATTGTTGCAATAAATACAGTCCTTGCAATATACTCTTTTGTATAAAAGTATGATTCTTGCACAGTACCATGGGTTTCAAACTGTTTATGAATTGTTGTGGTATAATTTTGTCAAATATCTCACAGCTCTTCCATCTGGTAATTTTTTTTATAAATGATTCTTTGGGAGAAAGCTTTCCAAGTGAAGAGAGGTGTTGATTTCAATTTAATACAATAAAATGAGATCTTGATGATCTATATTGACTTAAAAAAAAATAATTAAAGACAATCAGTAGTAGATCTTTATGAGCAATGGTATTGAACATATTGTTAACTCATCACTTTAATCCAGTTTTGTAGTGAGATAATTGGAGGAGAAGCTCTTGCATCTGCTCCAGGTGTTGCTGGCTCAGAAATGCATTTCTTCTTCTGACCTAGGTTCTCCTGTCTGGCTCCTGTTTCCTCTCTCCTTTTCTCAGCTGGGATTATGTACACAAGGGGATAAAAGTGAACAGCCAGGGATAAAAGTGAATGGATGTTTACAATGCACAGAGAAATGCCATTTTCCATGTACCTCTGACAGGATTTTCCTGTACTCTAAGCAGTTCCAGAATATTTTGCTATGGAGCAAGTTTGACTTGACTTCTCAGGCTTGATCAGGCTATAAGACATTTGTGGGTTTTGTCTTTATTTATTGCTACATAAACTGGCTTGAGTAGTTTAAAATCCATAAATTCAGTAGCTTTCCTATTGAAGAATACACTGAAATGAAATGTGAAGATCAGATGCACATACTTCAGTGCAACTTTTTGCAGCTCTACATAAGATTTACCAAGATTTAGAAATATTGTGAATAGTTCATGCCTTGGTATGCTCCTTTCAGTAGAAAGTCTCTTTTTTTCCCTAAAGCCAATCCTAGCTACATAACATTTTGTAGGTAATGTTGTTGAAATGAGATAATTCTGTAGCAGCAGAAATATACGAATATCTCAGCATGTTTGAAAGCAACTCTGTAGCCTATAGACTACAAGTAAAAATGCCTGCCTATAAATAAGAGGGTAAACTGTGTGTTATAACATTAAATAATTTTAACTTAGTTAAAAAAAAAAAAAAATCACACGACCTTTCACATTCTTTAGAACCTTTGAGGGGTAAGAATCTGTGATGAAGCACAGCACTCATAGCAAAGAGGGAAGTCGTTTGGGAAGTAATAAGCTGTCTTTGGGTTATCTCAACCCTGGGCTGGAACATCTGCTGAACTGACTTTGAACAGAATGCAGGGGGCAAAGAAACAGAGGGCAAATGGATTTTTCAGTAATAAATGTCTCTGAGGTTGAGTGGTCTGTACGCTCCACGCTGCTTTATGTTTCTGTCCTCACCTGGCAAATGACTGCTTGAAGAAACAATCTTATGGTTTCCCTTTTCACTAGAGCCACACTTTGCAGATTGGAAATAAACTGGGGGCTTTCAGGCACTCCAGCTCTCTTGAAGTGGCTGGAAAGTGAGGGAACGAGAATCTCACCCATGGTATCAATTGTTAAAACTGTAGGGTTTTTTTATCCCTTGTCTGTTGAGAGTAGGTAGCTGCCCAGAGAAGCAAGTATCCTCACCAGTTTCCAGTCTTCTCACTGAACTTTAGAACAAACCAAATGATGAAAATTTTAACACTGCATAAAAGTGAGTTGACATTTAGTACTTGAACTCTGACATGAACTTGCACTTACTACTAGAAGATTGTACAAGTGAATCAAAATCAAAGAATCAAAAAGCCACATTGAGGTAGTTTGTTGTAGGACAGAGCCCTAAATTTTAGGTCTATTTTAAAACAAATTTTAAGACATAACAGATATTTCCTAGTGTTGGGTGATAAATGACAAGAATGGAGAATGACTCAGTCTGTACATGAAACCTTTGTTATTTTGTTTTCCCTTTTGTGGTGTCTTCATATCCTTATTTATCAGTAGTTAAGCTATTGAAAAAATGAATGAAATCCATAAACCTTATTTATTTTCCATTTTTATAGCTTTTAAAAAATTCATATTTTATTTCCTGATTTGTGATTCTTCTAGAATATTCTTTTTCTAAATGTAAAATAGTGTTAGTGTTGAATTTGGGTCTTGAGTGCTATCCCTTTGAGTAAGTGTCCTGTAGACAAGCAGAGCTCTAGGCATTTCATGTTATGTTATCATATGTAGTTAGAAAATATTGATTATTTTGATGAAATTGGACAGAGAACAAAGCAATGTGACATGGAAAATTAGTAATAAATTCCTCTTTTATGTGTCTGAAAAGCTATTATCCAAATTATCCATGACTGTGTCTTCGTGGTAACAAAAACATTGTTTTATACTGTGCTTTTATTGGGGAAGCCTTTTAAAATCATCTTGCAAGCAGTCTGGCTGTGTTTTCAAAATAGATTTTGAGAATCAATATCTAGGTCTGTTTTGAAACAATATAAGTATTGTATCCTGCCTTTATGTTGTCTGTGAAATGTAAAGAATAACAGGAACAGCCAGCATTAGAAATAAATTGGAAGACTAAAATATATTTCTTGCATGTATAGACTACGTGTAGAGCAGCATATTATAGTTACGTATGCTCATTTACCTATTGGTAAATGGCTTCGATTAAAGAAATTGTTCGTTAGTATTCCTTGTGCAAAAGCTTAAAAAAAACTTAGTGGCATAATTAGTGAGATGAGAATGAAATAGCACATGAGTCTACCAATTTTACTAACATTATATAACACAGCAGAAATGTGACTGCATTATTAATGCAGGTTTGCCTTTGATGATGTGCTTGATCTGTTTTTATTGTGAAAATCCTCTGTGTCTGAAGTTAACCAACAAGGGAAAAGTGGAAAACAGAGGATGGGGCCTGAAAAGATGGGTAAAGTGCCTTCCAGATGAAGTAACGTCTTTCTTCCTGTTAGTATTGTATTGACCATTGGAGATTTCAAAGCCTTACTTAAAATGCAGTGTTCTCAAACAAGTGAACAATGTAGACGAAGATATGCCCGATTATGCAGCCATCATGCCTGTAGGTTACTTCTGAAAGTAATTACCAATAGAAAAAAAAAAACCCAAACCTTCATTATTTTCAGTAAACTGTAATCTGTTTTCTGAGAGAGGTAGAAATACTATATACTACCCTTTTGCTAATTTCCCAGTTCCTTGAATAAATATCAGGGGAAATAACCCCTGACTTTTTGTCATTTTTAACTGAAAACAATGACTGCTAGCATATTAAATCTCCAGATTTGTTTTCTAGCCATCAACTTTAAAGTGAGCTTCTTATTTGCAGCAGAATGAATTTGACTGAACACTTAGAATTCTAATGTCATTTTATGGAATTTCTATTTCAGGTGTGTCATAACTTCATTCTCCACTAAAAGCCAATATTTTTTACAGGATTGTTTCTCCAATAATAAGACATAGTCTCCTTTTGCTGAACTGCTGTGATGTCTGAAAGAAGTGTCATGCTTAGGAAACCCAACAAATAAAGGAAAGTGGACATAATGAATGGAGTCATGAAAGCAGAATTTTCCATGTTTTTATCTTTTAGCTTATGGTATTCACTTTTTCAAATTAATTCAAACATATCTGCTAAAAGCAAATGCTTGGCATAAAGAAGTTTGAAAATCATTTTATGTCAAAAATATTGGTGAAGTATTTGCAGCTATATCTAGTAAGCACTCTGAAGTACTTGGAGCTTAGCCTTTTTTTGGGTTGAATAAAGAACCAAGGCTTTGTTGGCTCTGAAAAGATTGTGCATATATTTAGGAAAATCCAGTATTACATGGACAACGTCATTTTTATAGCTTTGCCAGTATAAAAAAAATTGAGAAATAATGATGCAAACCAATAAAAGAAAAACCAAGAAAGAGTTGAAAGAACTGTGTTAAAGATTGCAGCGAAAGCTGGATTTTCATTTAAAATTTTCATGAGCTCAGTTCATTACCTTACCATTATCATTATTTTGATGAAGCTGGGTTTTAAATTTTATTACTTGTACAAGCATATAATCTCTGCAGTTTGAAAAATATCATGAGTCAGTGCTGCTCTTTTTTTATTTCTAATAATAAGTATTCTGACTGCTGCATGTAAGACTAGGAAAACACCTGCAGCAACCCTTAGTTACCTTGTCAGCTAGATAAATATTCTTGAATAAAGGTTGACTGGAGTACTTTGGATTCCCAAGGCCAACTGCTTTTCCTGATCTGATTCTTGTCTCATTGTGATATAATGGAGGTATAAAAGAGATGCTATCAATAGTTACATCAGAGTGACAGTATTTACTCCATGCAAATGACCTCATTTGAAGTCAAAGAATAATTTTAAATAAATGTTAATTAGATTTCTACTTAAATACAGAATAGGTAACATCTGGGGAATTTGAGCTTTTCTTCTCATAATGTGAGGCAATCAGGATAGGGATTCAATAGAACAAAAAGAATTGGTTTTACAGAAGGATTAAAAAGCAACACTTCCCATTCTTGGTATTCAGCAAATAAAATAGAGTGTGTTATTGTTCTCTAGAACACTGGCTTTTGATCAGATGCTCTTTTTGATGGATTTGTCACCAAACAATAAGCATGCATTCATGTTGCTGATAATGACTTTTCTATATACTGTAGAAAAAGATGGGTTTGTTGGTGCTGCTTTTATGCCTGTTAATTTTACCACTATTTTCATAGTTGGCTGTCTGTAAAGTTGTTAAAATAATTTCATTCTATTTTTTTCAAAGAAAGAATAAAAGTTCCAAAGTTTATTATACTATTCTCACAATACTGCTTTTAGAGAGAACTGATGAGTTTCTTCAGTTCAAGCTGATATCTTTGTGTAGTATACAAGGTCTAGGGAGGACTGGAGGTTATGGTTCTGTGTTTAGAACAATAAAGTTTTATGCAATTTCCTCTTTTCAGTTGGATCTATCAGGAGAATTTCAAGTTTTCCAATTCTTTAACCTTTATTAACGTCTGTGTCATGAGAATGAGTTATCATAGATTTTAATTTGCCTAATACAGATTTCTTTTGCCATTATACATTCATGTGATAGCACCTGTAATAACAGCAGAAATTGGCAGTTTATTAATCCATGCTCATAATAAAACCCGAGATGGGAGTTGGGGGGGTGGTCGGANGCTGGGGTTAAACCATGACAATAAAGAACAAATGTTAATCAATTTTTCTGACACACTAAAGATTTTCAACATAAGCTGGAAATGGCCCAGCAGGTATCTTTCCCATAGTGAGATAATGAAACACAGTAGAACGATTTTCTTGACAATAGTGTATTATTATCTGGCGGCCAGCTTGAGCAATGCAGAGAGCTGAGTTTGAAACTTTTCTGGAGAATACATGCATATGTTCAAGCCACTCTTGTCTGGATTGTCTGTGCCTTGTCTGTGTTGAAGTCATCGGAAACTTATAGGTAATTTACCTTACAAACTCTTAAAGCTTGTAACGTCAGGTAATGTAATATGATGACATGTCAAAGATGATCGAAAATATCTGCATTGTTACCACTTCCAGAAAGATCTATGTTTAAGAAGATGTAAACTTATATGAATCTAAATATTAGAGATAGAATAATAAATTCTCTTAGCACTTGTTTTTAAATGAAATTTCATAAAAATATTGCCTCTTAAGTGCAGATAAAATTCAGAAGCTTGCTATGAAACATGCAGGAGCAGCTACACTCCTATCTCTAGAAACTGGAAATAAAGCAGGAGTAGGAGACTTGTGGGTGGTTTATCAGACCTACTGAAAAAGTATTGTGACACCAGTATCAGCACAGTGTTTTGGATTCTGTTTACAGATTTTTTTTTTTTTTTTTTTAACTCTTCTCAGGGTTTGGAAGACCAGGTATGGGACCTGCTGTATGAAGCAGACAAGGCTGCAGAGGAGAACAAAGGAAAGAGTCAGGTTTATGATGCCATGGCGGAGACCCTTGGGGATGCATGGGATGCCCTCATCATTATGCTAGAGAAACGACAGGCACTTCTGGAACTTACTTCAGTGTTCTTTGAAAATGCTCTGGAGGTTTGTATTTAAATCAAATGACTCAATTTAAAACCTCCCACATCTTGCAGGTACTCTGTCCACTGTAATTTTACTGTGTTAAATATGTTCATTGCATTCCTCAAGGTTGAAGCAATTTAGAAAATAAAAATTTCCAGATGCATCCTTCCTTTTCCACCTTCTGGATAGTTCAGGATGAAACTGAACAGAAAAAACATATAGACTTTAAGAAATATCTTAGTCATGATATCTCCAAAATTTGTATTTGACAGAAAAATGACAGTGAAAAATGGAACTGGACCAAACCCTAAAATATATAATTCAATGGCTATGGACATTCTGCAGAATATCTTTCATTCTTTATGATTCAAATTATTTGGCATTGAAAGAACTAAATTCTCAGATGCCTTCCCTAATGTTTATTGAAGATCGGCCACTGAAGGTTTTACAATGAAATATCCATACAGCTATTGTAATTATGCAGACTAAACATTAGTCTAGCTTGTCAGTCCCTTACCTCAGACTTCCGTGTGCAGATGTGCACAAAAGGAGAATTGTGTGAGCCCAGAGACAGATTTCAGAGTGTCGTCTTTCCCATTTACCCATTTGTCTGTATATCTTATCCTAATTCACCAATACACAGGGAGCTAAAGCAGAGAGGGATTCCATGTTCACTCTGTGTAGCCTCATATTCAATTGTCCCCACATCCCTGGAGCTTTGAAGAGTTTAATAGTTCTCCCTGATAATTTTGTTTCTACAATAGCCCACTGCCACCTATAAAATACAGAAGCAACCATTCTACTACTAACTGTCCTAAAAACTCCAAGAACAACAATCTACTAATTATTTTGTCCTGACAATGTGTATTATACAAATAAATTAGTACAGAGTTGGCATAAGTGTCACTAATAAATTCTGTACCACCAAAGGTTGACCTAGTGCAGACTAAATCCTTAAGGGGCTAGCTGAATTGCCCCTGCAACAGGCTTATATCATTAAAACAAAATGCAGCAGCTGGAGCACAGCACAGATCACACCCATTATATATAGAAGGGAAGAAGAAATGCAATATCGATTTAAATAGGAGTTGCTGAAATTTCTTATGGAAAGGCTTTTCTTTTAATGACAGCCTGTGATTATGAAAATCTTTGTTTTATTGTGATAAAACACAAAACATCTCAAGAATAGTCCTTAGTGAAAATCAGAACTCAAATCTCAAATGTTGATACCTAATGGATTTCTTTTATAGCACACACATCAAGAGGGAGAAAAATGTGGAACAATAGAAAAGACAGAAAAAAGCAGAGTGCTTGCTTTTCATCTTCCTTAATTTCACCGTAGGTTTCAACATCTTTGCTTACAACGAAACACAAGCTTGAACTCTACTGGTTTCTTCATTCTTGAAATGAAGCAGTATAATTGATAAAGATTGGCTAAGATGCAGAATATGTCTCAACTCTATCTGAGCTACTCATACTTGGAATTGCACCTGCAAAGGTGGAAGCCAAATAAAGAATTCCACCAAATAAAGAATTCTAATCTTAGTTTTAACAATCTCAGTGGATTACCAAGTCTGCTCCAGATCTCCCTGAAACACAGCATGTTTCAATATTTAAAATATGGAACCCATGGAAAAATTAGCTGTAAAGGAGTAACCTAAATTCAGTCTTCATTACAGAGATGCTGTTTCCCGACTATAATTAATTACTCTGTTTTCTATAATATTCGTTAGCTTAAATTTGCTACTCATTTCTGCCTTCAAAAGATTTCTTTGAAGATTGTATTTCTGTCTGATGTTGTCCTTAAATGTTTTTTTCCCTCAATACTTTAACATTAGAAAGAAGTTCTGGGAAGGACACCTAAGTTAAGTTAAAGGCTTCATTCATGTTAAATTATTTTACTGAAGGCTTTGAAGTTAACAGATTCTTCCATAAGAATTTATTTTCAGTGAGTCTGAAGGCTATGTAGGAAAGATGATTCATAAAATGACAAACTAATTACGGAGTATGTCAACTGAAATTTGGGTTCCCTCAGTCAATGAGAACCTCAAAAAACCAGAAGGTTCATAGAGGCCACAAAGCATCTGTATCTAGCAGTCACTAAAAATGCATTTTTCCAAGCATTTACAAATTCTCGTGAATTTTCCCTATAATACAGAGATTATGGTGGAGTTCTGCAAAAGAAAATTATACCATGCTTCTTCCCACCCTTTGTTTTCTTAATGCAGTTTGCTGTTAAAATTGACCAAGTTGAAGATTTCCTGATAAATGCCCAAGAGTTTGACAATATTGACTCTTTGAGAGAGCTGCTTCTGCAACAAGAGCATCATACAAAAGGTACAAATGGTATTCCACTCCTGATGGTGTGTGATTGTGCGCTGACTCCTTGAAGGATGATTTACTCTTCCTGTGTGTATTTAAAAGAAAAATAAAATCCTAGAACAAATATGAAAATGTTCTATTTGGAAAAATATAATGGTGAAATAACAATTTTTATCATGCCTCCTGAAAGGTATGAAACTCCTGGTTTTGAGCCTAGCGTTCTCATGGTTCCATCTTTGTTGCTGCAGAGCAGCTAGTGGCAAGCTTGTATTCTGATTTCAAGACAGTCCAGGTCAGGTGAGCTGCTAAGAAACCAAGCTGACTGTTAGTGCTGATTGGCAAGCAAGTTCTAAAACCATCCTTCTGTTCCATGGGAAAATTCATCAAAGTTATCATAGCCATCAATAAATTAGCATTTTCCTGTGGAAAACTTTCCATTAGAAAATTCCCAATCAACTCTAGTAACAATCCCCTGTAGTTTCTTCAGAGTGGCCAAGGGAGAAGTCTGCCCTCTGCTTTCCTTTGCCTAGGGATGGAGTTTGAAGAAAAAGTGGTGAAGTGAGGGTGAGAGCTGTCAGGTAGAGGTGGCAACTAACGAGCTTCAGAATCTATTTGTCTACAGTGCTTCCCTGTGTTTTGCTTCTGCCTTTGAGGAGTGGGGCTGTGTTTCACTTCCCCATTGAGTTGTCTGATCTGTTCCAAAAGGTTCTGCAGCTAGAACTGTAACACTCTTGGAAAAAATGTGCTCTCTCCCCTTCCACCACAACTTTCCTGCACATATGTTTGCCTAGAAAAATTCTTCCATGTGACTTCTTTTTGTTCATTCAAATTTTCTTGTGAAGCATCTTCTACTTTGTTGTGATGTTAATTCAAAAAGGGCAAAAAAAATTTTCTCAAAACCAATCTTATTGTGTGGCTACTTCAGACACCTTTGCAATTCCATATGGTTCTGTATTTTTTATGAGACTTAAGACTCCATCTTTGTAATTTTAACTAAATTTTTCTAGAAGATTACTAATAACTGGCAGAATGTCAATTGTACTTTATTATTCACTAGTAGAGTACCAGCTTAAATATTTTTAGCTACCTTGAATGCCAGGTATTCTTCTCAGGAGACTGAACAGAGAATTGAACTCAGGTAACTCTAATACTGGGTTTGGTGCTTCCGATTCAGTGTTCATGGGAGCAAAGCGCTCACTGTATAGCAATTTTAACCTGAAGTATCTGGCAGTAATTTATTGCTGAAAAGAGGGTCTATAAACCATAAGAATCAGATGAAATGATTTGCCAGAGAAAGACTGCCTTGATGGGGATAAGCCTTTCCTCAGATGAAGGAAAGTTGTTGCAATTGGTTGGCTTCTTAATCTAACCACATCAAATTTGGAAAACTGATATTGAGCTATTTGATAAAAAACAGTGTTTGTATTGCTTTCTGCGAGGAGGACACTATCTACCCACTCCAAAGTAAGGTAGCTGAAAATACAACCTTTATAAAGTATTGGCTCTACCAGTATGTGATGAGTAGTTTATCACAAATGTTTATTACAAAAAAAAAAAAAAAGTTTTGAAACAAATGCATTTCAAATCAGAATTAAAAAGGTGAAAATATATTAATTATCCTCGTTTATCTATTTCTGTATGTATTCCATTTTGGATGGACTGAAATGGAATATTTCTGATTAATACCACCTTTCTGGAAGGTAAGAAGTAAAACGGACAGGCTTGTTGCAGGGAGCTTGTGAAAACTAAACTCTCTTGTTAGCCCTTGGTGGCTGGAGAAGTGGAGGCGTTCTACTTCTGCATCTTCCCTAGGTGCTTCATATGAAAGGTGGAGATTTAGGGTGCTTTGCCTTGAGTTACCAGTACATGTACTCAACTGAGAAGATCAACGTTTTAGCTGTTTGCTGCCTGTTGCTGGTTGCTTCAGTAGCAGCTCCTTGCAACTATTCCTTTCTTATACTTTTCTTCATTCCTACCTTGCCTCTTATTCTGGCTTGGCTCTCCTTCTTCCTCATTCCATACCTAAAAATTTTGCCTTTTCATTTGAAAGACCTATAAATACTGATTGTAGTCGGTTCAACAGATTTTGTACTATGTGGCTTTAAGGATCTGGAACGAAGACAGACACATGACTAGTAGGTCATTAAAGTGTACTAGTCCACTGAATTTTAACCCTGAATGTATCTAGGGAGAGGTTATGGAAAGAAGGTAAGAGTTCCTGATATTCATGACTTATTTAGTCATAAGGTTACAAGAGCCCTCAGACAGGACAACTTTTTCTTTCAACTTCTGTGAGGGACATAAAGACCTAAACTTCGCTTGCATCAGTAATGAAACACTACAGAGGCTACAGACCCACACAGAAAGCAGGGTAGGAAATTCCACTTCAGTTTACCTGAGGATTGGGAAACCATCAAAAAGAACTCAGTTTTGAGAAAAAAAATCTCACTTCTGTGTTTTGTCTCAATGGCTCTCAGTACACTGTTTTATATATATAGTTATATATAGTTATATTTTATGTACCATTATAGGTACATATATGTATGTGTATATACTGTTATACTTTTGTAGGTTTATATAACAGCTGTCCAAAGTGAAATATCTTAGGACATATACCTTCTAAAGTAAGTATTTATAACCTGTTCATGTAATGTATGAAAATACATTATGCTCATGTATGTAAATAGATAGGTAGTTTTAAAAATACTTGAATTATATTTGAAATACGCTATTGGAATTACAAATCACATTGGGTTTTTTCCTATGAAATTCTATTCTTACAGAGCTTTTGGAAAAGTCACTTGCACTTTTAAACAAAAGCCAAGAGCTAACTGAATTCATAGAAGAATTCAAATTCTTGGGGCCAAATGCAAATACGGAGCTGATTCAGGGAGCCCACAGCAGCTGCTTGAAAATTGACAATCTCCTTGAAATGCTACAAGACAGGAGACGGCAACTGGACAGATTGCTTAAACATCAGCGCCAAGGACTGGAGCAGGTCCTGCAAATTTGTCTGTGGCACCAACAAGAGAACCAGGTAAGGCATATAATATTAAGGGAAGCCACAGTAAAAAAAACATCTAGCAACAGATTTACAGTGAAGACTATTAGAGAAAATGAGCTTAAATATATTTATTAGGCTAATATCCCTGGGCCACTTCTGTTTGATGAGATCCTAACTTTTGAATATTTGACCTTGTAACTATAACATACTCATAATTTATTTTAATATAAATTTAATGTCTTCCATTATGTGGATCCCTCCTCAAAGTTATCAAATGTGGTGCTTCAAGCCAAACTAGATTCCCTTCAAATTGAATTCCCAGCACAAACAAAACTCTAGCCACATGAGTGATAACAGTAACTGGCAATAGCAATTACAACTGCAGCAGGCTGTTTCTGGACTAGTCAGTTAAAGAGAAGATATAGCATAGTTAGCCAGTTGGTGTGTCTGAAAGCAGAGGGTTATTTTGTTTTGGAGTCAAATAAAAATTCTTTAGGGTACTGTAGTGATTGCGGGTTTTCCACACCTGCAACCTGTTTCTCTCTCTTCTTTCTCCCAGCTTAGCTCCCACCTCTTGCTGATTTTCTCAAATACAACTTTTTAAATCTTCCTTTCAGAGCTTAGTTATATTGAAGTCTTTCTCTTCCTCTTTCCAGTCCTACTGCTCTCTTTCCTTTTCATTCCTCATCTCCCAACATTAAGATCAGGTAGCTTTTCTCTGTGCTCCACATTATCAGAGAAACTTCTGCAATATAAGACTCTCCTTGAGAAACACCACATAACTTTACCAACTTGTCAGAAAAAAAGATACGGGGAGAGTCCTGCTCTGCCTCTTTGGTTATTAGGTATGCTGAGAAAGAGGAACCTATGCAAATTTAACTGCCAAAGTCTAACAAAACTAAAGCTGAGTTATTCTCTGTGTTTTGTAAATAGGCTAAAATTTTGTATGGACCTCTGACAGTACAGTCCTGATTGCGATACCTCTGTAAGTTTCCTTCTTTGCCTCCAAAATAGTTTCCCCTGGTATCAGAAGAAAATGTTACACTGTTACCAGTAGTCTATTCTGCAGGCACTAACTTTGCCTGTGAGGTTGTTTAAGAAGAGAAACACCTTATTTGACAATTACAAATTACAATTGTAATTTGACAATTACGAATTCTTTGTAATTTTGCATAGAGATGACAAAATTTTTGAGGTACACAAGCAAGATGACAGCCTTACTTCTGGAGCACTGAATATCAGTAGCTGCCAGAAACAGAGCAAGAATTACTTATTTAATGATTAGATAGGGGGAAAAAAACAGATAAAAATAGTATGGTCTTATGCAAGTGTCGTAATCTTAGTATGTAGTTATAAAATAATAGCTGACAAAAATACTGAAAAACAAGAACTGCTATATAGGAGACTGTATCCATTTCTGTGCAAATCATTAGAAACCATCTAGTGCTTGCTTAGAGATACACATTATTGCGGCTCTTACTGTTGTTGATTTTTTTTTTTCAGTATCACCACATAGCTATACTATAAAAGAAAGATCCTCAAAAAGAAATGTTGTTTCAATATAATGTATTCTAATAAATTTAAAACAGCTACAACTGAACTTTCAGTATCAGTCTAACTCACTATGTTGGAAATATGTCCTATTTCATCTAGAAAAATGATTCTTTCTCTATATTAAAAAGTATTAGATGTTACTACAATTACTTGATCATGTTATTCCATAGTATAAAAACATGGAGGAACATTCAAAATGGAAACATTTCTGAAATAGCTTGCTGTTGAGGAGTAAGGGATAAATATGTGGGGTCTTTTTTAAAAAAAAAAAAAAAAAAAAAAAACACATTGTCTGAGATGTTAAATGTCTCAATTTCATAAAATTTACCAGGAAATTCTACTTGTCCTTGTCACATAAGGACTAAATATTTGGGAGCAACCAGCTAGAATTCACTTTAATTTAGGTGGGATTGAAAAAATTGTGCAGAGAATTTTTTGTATACATGTTTCCATTTCCTCTCAGGTATGTGCTCATATCACAAAGAGTAAGTATAGAAACTGTTTTCTACTGGCAAGTTTCCTGATCGTCTGAAGAGAGTGGCCAGTATTTAACTACATGTTTGAGGCTGGTATACACATAAAGGGACAAATTCAAATAGTTTTTAATATCATGCTTATCAGAATATACTTGTTTAGTATCTGCATTAGAGTCAAATCTGGTATAATGTATGATTTGTACATTTATGGTCAATTAATTTGCATGCATCATGGACCAGTAATGTATTCACATGTAAATACAAACACTGGAAAATTAACTTTTAGAGACCTTATGTAATATTTCTCTCTCTGGCCTCTAACACATTATGCATATATTTGAGTGATGACAGAAATTAAACTCTCAAAGCCTCTTAGCACATCTGAAAACTAACATTCCAATCTCTGTACATGGACTGAACTCCTCTTGATGTCTAGTGGTGCTACATATGCAAGAACACCATATTGAACTCCCACTGACATTAATGGGAGTTCAGGGGATACAGAGAAAGCAGAGAACTGGAGATGAGCTCTGTGGTGTAAGATCTAAGGCTGGATTTTTGCTCTTTGTATTGCCTCTGTTTTGCTAGGCATAATAATGTGATGTGGAAGACTGCATAATGTGTGGGTTGCTTTTTTAAAAGAAAAGCCAAGCAGCTGTAAAGATCGCTACTTATAACCTCGTTCCTGAAGAACTAAAAATGTAGCACCTTCCTTTGATCTCTAATTGGAATATGATGATCTGATAGTCATGACTGTAACATGTTAACATGTTTCTTTTTCAGTATTTTCAATATCTGAAAGAAGTGTACTTATTTTACACTTAGAGAAGGGTATCTGACCTTCCTTTGTGGAAGTGTCAGCATCATAGTTTCTGATAATCTCTTTCATTAATGAAAATCAGAGGCAGATTGGCCTATTTTGTGCGTAATTAGTTATCTTTGGAAGAAGATTTATGAAAGTAATTTTTCTTAATCGATCTAATCATGCATATATGAGACAATTAAAATTATTCATGGTGCTTGGTCACATCAAGGGCAGAGATGAGAGCTGAGTAAAACTCAGGGGACAGGTGAGTACACCCACATTTGCTATCTAGACAGATATGTGGGAAACAAACTATCTTGGTATAAGTCACAGTTCCCTTTTTTAATTTCATTTTCATTAAAGGTAGTTTAATTGACATAAAAAATCAAGTAGTGTAGCTCAGTGAATTAAAGGCTGTCATCGGATTTTACCCAAAAAAATGCAGGGCATTCTTCTTCATTTGTAATCTTCACATATTAAATTGATAGGTTTATGATTTTACTAGATTCTTGCCTAGAAGAATTTCTGTATGGTAGGATATAGAAAGGTTCTGTTGTTTCTTTGCTTGAAAGCAAATTTCTGTTATGAAAAATTGAGATTTTCAGTTTAACATCTGATAACAAGGATCTGGAAATCCAAATGTGTAAGTGCACATATATGAGGAGAAATCCAGAGTAGTAGCTAATGTGTAGAGAATTGTCTAAACATGGACTACATCTGCTGGTGGTGTGCTCTTTGCTGGTGTTTTTTCCAATAGCTGTACTCAGCATAGTGCTGCTACTGTTACTGATAGCTGGAATGAAAATACTGTTTATCTCAGACAGTTTGGAGGCAAATCTGAAGATTATCATCTAATGCATAAGGCTATTTGAACCATCGAAATGTTATATGAAGTTTGTCTGTGAAGTTTTGACTTCATGTTGGATTCCAGCACATTCTGCAAAGGCTTTTATCATAAATATGAAAAATTCTATTTTACAATGAATACTAAGACATTTAGACCTAAATAAGTTTAAGTTATTCAAAACTCTATAATCAGATCAACTTAAGATTAGTTCTCTGCTAGCTACTTCTGATGAAATCATGCTGCCAGTGAACTTAGCAGTGATTTTGCCACTGTCTTAACTATGGCCAATGTTTCTCCTCTTGTGTATTTCCAAAGATATGATCTCCTGTCCTGTTTCTCCTGATAGTGATAACTTAGTTCCTCTTACTACTCTTGCATATATGGGCCAACTTCATAGGATTCCCAGACTTTGATCCTATGTAAAAAAAGCCCCACACCTTGAAAACAAATGAGTTTCTGACATCCTGTTAATCTCACTCCATTGTCGGTCAGTCATAGTCTTCCCAGTGAGTATATGTATTCTTGTTAAAGTATGCATGTACCTATATGGATTACTTGGTTTTAATATTTTACAATTGCAAACGTTCCCTTCAAAATTGAAATGATTATTCTTATTAGCTAATATTCTAAATAACTTCTGCTTTTAGGGACATTGTATAAACAAAGTCCTTTCTTAAAAACAAGGAAAAAAAGGAGGCCAAAAAAAAGCGTACAGTGCTTTTGTCTGCATAGGCAAGAAACATCACAAATGAAAAGGACTGTTCCACTATATTAGAACTTGAAATGCTTTTATTGACTGGTATACATGATATTTAGTGGTGTTTGTTTTTTTTATCTCCAGGGTCTTTTACAGTGCTTCACAAACATGATATAACAAGCCACTAGTAGCTACTCTGGATCAATGCAATACTGTTACTTAGTTCTCTTCCCATAAAAGATTATTTTATTATTCCTCCTGCTTATAAGGCTGTACTTGATCATAGAAAAATCACTAAAGCCTAGACTTTAAACTGAAGTGCTGCATTTTTCTTTAAAAATGTGTCTGTGGTCCCATTTTGCCCTAACTTTTTATTTATGAAATTAGACAAGGGTGCTTCACTAGCAATATTGTGAAGATAATACATTAAGGATTAGGGAATGGCTTAGGTAGTATTGTTATGAAAAGATTGAAATGTCCCCAAGATGAACAAAGACAGATCTGTCTTGTCATGATGATGCCTTCACATACTGATGATAAAAATATTATTTGAGATTTAAGATAGTAAGTAAAGCATCCACCACCCAAATACAGTGATGATTGTGATGAAAAAAGACCTGTCTGGTATTTAACAAAAGTCAGCTTATTGTAAATGCACTGCAGAAATTATTTGAGAATAGCTCATCCTGCAGTTCAGAGTAGGTATGTCAAAATACATAGTGCAGGCTGCTCAAGTTCCAACTGCCTGAGGTAAGGTCAGATTTAATTTATGGCATGTAAGTATGTGTGTTGTAATACATACAGGAAGAAAGGGAGTGAGAAAAACAAAGTTTTTCCTAGGGGGAATAATTTCTAGGAAGAAAAGTGTGTTACTTCTTAGTTTCTGTTCTCTGCTATGTTTGCTCCTTCTCTCTGTAGCCTCACATTAGTGTCAGATTGTTCAAGAGGTTTGGTAGACCCCAGGAAAGTATGTGTGTACGAGCTTTGAATCGGTGTGTGCAAGAATTCCCCTCCTTCTGAAAATATCCCCGGCCACACCAGTGCACTGGCGCAGGGTCCAGGCCTGGCAGCGGGGCTCAGGAGCGGGCAGCCTCTGTGAGGAGAGGCCGGAGCTGCCTCGTGCCGGACACAGCCGGTTCCAGCCGGCTCCGCAGCAGCCCCACCGCAGGGCAGAGCTGAGCCCCTCAGTGAAGCTGGTGGCGCCTCTGTTAAAACATATTTAAGAAAGGGTAAAACACTGCACAGACATAGTGACAAGTGAGGGGAAAGAAAAAAGAGCTGTGAACACCAGGGTCAGTGAAGAAGGAGGGAGCGGGAAGAGGTGCTCCAGGTGCTGGAGCAGGTGTCCCCCTGCAGCCTGTGGAATTTTTGAAAGAGACCACACCACAGCAGGCATTTCCCTGCAGCCTGTGGCGAGGACCGCATCGGAGCAGATATCTACACTGCAGCTCACGGAGGAGTCCGCACTGGAACAGTTGGATATTCTCTGAAGGAACTGTGGCCATAGAGAGCCCATGCTGGACCAGGGTGTCCCGACAGGAGCTGCAGCCCCTGGAGGACCCGTGCTGGACTAGGGGAAAAGTGTGAGGAAGAAGGAGCAACAGAGAGGAACTGTTATGTACTGACTATAATCCCCATTCCCCATCCCCCTGTGCCACTCGGTGAGGAAGCGTAGGTAGAGGAGTTGGGAATGAAGGAGTGAAATTGAGCCTGAAGAAAAGAGCTGGGTAAGAGGAAGATGTTTTAGTTTTTGTCTTTGTTTCTCACTAAATCTATAATTGACAATAAATTAATTTCACTTTCCCCAAGTTGAGTCTGTTTCACCTGTGATGGTAACTGGTTAAGTGATCTCCCTGTCTTTATCTTGACCCATGAGCTTTTTCATTTTGTTTTCGCCCCCTGTTCTGGAAAGGAGGAATGAGAGAGTGGCTGGGTGGGTGTCTGGCAGCTGGCCAAGGCCAACCCACCACAACAAGCTAAGCTACGCTGTTGGTTTGGATCCCCCCCGCCCCAGTTATTTGTTGGAAAACTTGCTTCTCTTTCTAAATTGACAGTGGAAAATGTAGGAAGGCAATGGAAGACTATATGTAAGCATTGAAATCACCTAGACCGTAATCAATGCAAAATGAGCAGTTTAGCAGCCTGAGAAAAATGTTGAAGAGCCTTTGATTTCTGATATAGATTACTTATTGCAAACAGAGCAGATAATTATTGTAAATGAATGACAAAATCTATTTTTTAAAGAACAGAAGTAATTTTAGATTTCAACCAATCAAACTGAAAACAGTCTTTTTCAAACAGATGTATTAACCTTCTCTTCTTTCCCATCCCTCCATCAAAATCACTGAAAGTAAGGTTCTGTGGATTTCTTTCTTAAAAAGCAGTTAAATATTCCCAGCTGTTGTTTAAGAGCTAAGCTGGCACAACTTAGTGGAAGCTGTAGTGGAAGCCAACTGATTAAACGCACTGTAATGGAAAGAAATATTGACAAGTGGTAAAGGGGTGAACACTTTACTGTAACAGGGTTAAAGAATGACCTTTTCCTCTGCCTAGCATTACAGAAATACGAGTTTGTTTTGCTAAGCAGATACATGATACAGAGAACAGTCCTAATTTACAGAGAAAGTTTTCTTTCCCTTTTAGCACAGTTTTTATTGTTCATTCCATTCATTTGTATTTTGGTGGACCCATGGTAAATATTCTGTGAAAATGTGCTTCCAGGAAAAATGTTTCGATCAGTAAGTACACATCTGGAGGATATACTCGAGAAATGAAGGCTCAGTAGTGAAATAATTTGTTTACTTTCCTAGCTTGGTTGAACTCCTGAGATAACATGCCCAATTTTTTATTTGTAACTTAAAATATTCCAACACATTTTAAAGGTTCTTTCATTTTTAGAATTGTTTAAATTTATTAAAAATAGCTTCTACATGAGCAGACTAAAAAAAAAAAAAAAAATCTGTAGTGTGCTATTGAAATCTATAGTACCTAGAATACAAAGTAATTCTTAGTATGCCATATATGATTTAAGTATAGTGGTGATTTTCCAGACTGAAAAGATTGGAGGAAGTCTCCTTGATACTAATAACTCATTCTGACTACTATTTTAAAATGCAAAGTTTCACTCAGGAATTCTTGCCATGTGCTGTTTACAAGGAAAGTGAGAGGTACCTACTGTAAATCAAGCAGAAATAAATGCAAGCCATTCTGTTCAATTTAGAAGATATACTTGTATACTGCATATGTTTGCTGCATATACTCGCTGAAGTAAATCTAATAAGATGTAATAATTTTTTTTTTAAGCTACTAAAGATTATTCCACATAACATTATCTCAATAGCTTTACCGGGTTTGTAAAACCAGGAATGGAGAGGTTCTATTAGGTCATAAGGCCCATTTAGTCTTTTTTTTTTCTTTTCTTTTCTTTTTGTGTTCTTGCTAAAGTGTTCAGATTTATAGTCTTTTACTTTACTTTTACACAAAGGGATATTTTTAAGTTAATGTGATTCTAGGGAAAATGTGCAATATCTTTATTGTGTTATAAAAATGCATTTATTCTATGTGTGACTGAAACCTAATTTTTCTTTTACTGTGTTAATTCATAATTTGGTCATACTTGATGAATACATTTTTGTCTACTTTGTTACATATATTCCAATACATGTTTTGACCACAATCCTTTCCTTTTGCATTTATTAACATTTAAATAATACAAATGTAAAAATTTGAATAAAAGCATGAACATTAGGAATGAAAAATGAAAGGAATGAAAATTAGGCCTTCTTTTGTAGATGAAACTGTCTTTTACATATTTTAAAAACAGGACAGTTGCTTCTCAAATTTTTCACTGACTGAATTCTTTTTATTATTTATTTAGGTAACATCTTGGTACAAGAAAAACATCAGAGATTATTTTCACAAGCAAAACTTAGGCTCATCTCTATTGGAAAATGAAGAGTTACTTCAAGAACTTGAAGAAATGGAAGTCAAAGTGAAAGTAAGAAATATGATAATTGATTGGTGAAGCAACTTTAAAAATGAGTAGCAAAACATGAACTCGGGGCATTTAATAAGCACATATAGGAGTAGATACTTGGTATACCTATATGTCTAAATGAGAATTTTTCTCATTTTACTTCTTTTAATGCAGGCCTCCATGTTTCTCAGTGTTTTTTTCATTTAAAATTTTAAAAACTATTGTAAGTTAAAAGAAGAGTAATCCTTGATGGTTTTTAGCTGGTTTTTCAATTTAGTGATCAAGTTGCAGACTGGTAGTTTACATATTAAACCATCTTGCAAAAAAAATAAAGAGAAACAAATTTATTAGAATATTACCAAAGTTTAAAGTTCATAAAGGATAAAGAGCCAGCCACTTCTACCATAATTAATTGTCACTGATCTGTGTACATTATCGGAAGAGGTATTTGCGCATTTATTTCTTGGGAATAAAAGTAATTGAAAATACTGTTTTCATTGTGAATATCAGTTTTCCAGAGACTAGATCTGTTATGATCACTCATAAAAGCAAGATGGGATTAAAGACAATGTTGATACACACACAAAAAAAAAAGAGAATATTTTTATTATGTAAATTGTGTATATTTAGAACCTTTTTTAGATACCTTAATTGTGCTATCATCAGGTAAGTGCTGTTGCTGGGTCAGGATCATTCCTCACAGTATCATTTTCAAGCAATTGTATTTAGATAACCTCGATGACCAAGCAAGCCTTTGTCATCCAAAAACCATTCCACTAGAAACAAATGCCTTTTTAAAGGCTATTGTGTCGATAGCAACTAACAGATTTACAATTGTTCAAAGCTTACAAGGAAACATAACTGTGTAGTGAAATGTCACAGGTTTGCCTGTTTACATAATTTGCAGTTAACTGCTTCAGGGTTGTCATGTAAGCAGAATACAATAATATTTCTAACGCTTCTCCAAGCAGCATGTTAGAAAACACATTTTCTTCATCATAGGGAAGATTAGTATGAAAAGCTAAATTCTGCTGCAAAGCCTGAACAGACCTTTGGCACAAGAAAAGCAGAAGATAAACAGTAAATGAGTAAGGCATGGAGTGTTTCCAGAGGAATAGGGACCCACAAAAGTATTGCTGAATTTTACAACTAGCCAAATGATCATTAATCTTCCCCACGTTCAGTGTTGAAAGGCTATTCTTGTAATTTGCTGTCTGAATTAGAAATACTCTAAGTGCGGAAAGGAGAACAATATACATTTTCATTTTGTATAATAATCAATCCTTTTCATGGTTGAGCATCCAGAAACTAAGTTACAACAATAACACTTATTATTACAGTTTCACCTAACAATTCTTCTCCCATATATTAGATCATTCGTATCATCTTACTGAATTGTTTTTTTTTTTTCTTAAAGTCATTTAAAAGTGTTTAGCATTAAAATTTTCTGTTACACATCTATGTGAACTGTAATTTAGAACGTCTTACCTTTAGCCTTCTGCTGTTCTTACTAGTAGCACGTTCTAGCAGAGGGAAATGAAATTCTTGAAGTGGATGTTACTGAACATGTTGGTTATGCTTATGATGTGCAAAAAGTGTGATCAGTCTGAACTGCATACTGCAAATATCTTTCAGAAAGTTGAGTTATGGGGCTTTGTGCATTAGTTTTTACAGCACTGAACTGCAAATGTTGAGACCAGGATAAAGGCCTCACATCTTGATTTTAAAATTCAGATGAAGTATACCAATCAAACGTGTATTCTAGTAAATATTTGTTTAGATAGCAGAGATTAATATTAGATGTTATCACTTCACAAAGTAGTGGTTTACCTGTATGGTTGGAATACACTGTAATACAAACCAACCTAGAAATAAACTTTGCATCTTTGCTCACAGACTAAGCAAAACCAGGCTTATAAGATATATCATGTCCAAACATTGAATTCCCTAAATCTTTGGCAACTCACAGGCCTTCAGCATCCGATCACTGATCTGAAGTACTTTAACTTCATATGTATTTTGGAACTGCAGTGCTGTTGTGTGAAGTATCCGTTCTGAGAAGCTGTTGACTAATTCCATGCAGAAATTTGGGGAACACCAGTGAAGAACTAGGTACAATATTAAAAAAAGTTATTTTACTAGTCCTGGAAACAGAAATATTATTTCCTCTGTATTCCCATACACAGGTGCACAAAATTCCCTTAAACCACTTTTCCAGTAAAATTTTCATTTCAGTTGGTCATACAATATGATACTATTGTCCAGAGTCACTACTTTCTAGGATCCAATCTTTCATTCCAGTAATGACACCAATTCCTGATAAGTCTGAAATTACAGTTAGCTGGTTTGTTCAAATGAGCCTACTTTAAAAAAAGGTTGTACTAAGTCTCTAAAACTAACCTTTCCTGTTTATTACATAGCACTCCACTACATTTTGTGCAGCTAAAAACTTTATTAAGCAATGATTTTGTATTTTCTTCCAAATCACCTGTGAAGTTATTAAATATAATGTGGCAAGAATGTGTTTAGGGATAGAATTATCTAAAAAATAAATACTAGCAGTTTATCTAGCTTTCTGTAAAGCAAACATCTATAATTCCCATGTTTTCAGACTGCATTTAGACCAAAAGAATGTTGTGATGTATAACAACTCTGCTACATCTGTAATGTACTTTGCAGACAATGATAGTATCACTGCAAAATAATACTGACTACCTTGTAACACAATCTACTATAAAAACGTGCAACATATTCTGCTTTTTGGAGCTCAACATTGGCATAGATTTTATACACATGTATGTGATCACCATGCATGTGGGTATGGGCACTTTTGTGGTACAGAGCCATCAGAATTATTTTCTATTCGTCTGGGTTTTGTCATATGAGATTTTTCTGCAAGGACTAACATTCTCCCTGAAAACAAGAGTCATTATATAACTTGTAATATGTGACAAAATTGTAAAACATTCATAAAAGTACTGCCAGGTTCACATGGAAAATTAGGGGAGCATGGGGGGGACGGGGAAAACACCACAACCCCCCCACTCTACATATTCTTACTGAATTGTTATTCACAGGGGCTAAATTATCAATGTACCAGTGTATCCAATGAATTAATTACAGGCAGAAGTTGGGCTCAGAAAAAGTTCGGTTGTGAATATTTCTGCAGTATGAAAGAAGGGCTAATTTACCATCTGTTCTGAAAAATACATATTTTTATATTTAATTGGCTTGTGGTTTAAATGCTACTTTATCTACTGATAAGTCTGTCTGACTGATCTGAAGTCAAATAGATGTGTTTCAAGGTTTTCTCAGCTTAACCTTAGAATATTCCAGTGAAGACAGTTTTACACAACTTCTCAGATTTTAATCCAAAGTTACTATTTTTAAGTAAGAAATGTTTATGGTATAGACCAAAAAAGCCCATTTATCCCACAATAGTTGTTTAATAACAAGCTGAAGTTGTAGGTATTTCTACTTTTTTTTTTCAGGCTTGTGCTGGATATTTTTGAAGGCAGAAAAAGTTCAAAACTTTTGATTAAAGCCACAATAATTTTACTTCATCAGTTTTAACACTCTTGAAAAATACCTCATTAATCAAGAAATCTAGAAAGAGCTCATTTTCCTTGCCAAATGGAATATTGAAAGCAAGTGTTTAAAAGACTGACTACTGTAAGGAAAAGTAAGAATAGTGAGCTAAGGAGACACATTGCATATAGGCAAATACAATGCAATGTGTCTTTAATAGGTCAGAGGAATTCACAAGCATTTCTTGACAAATTGAAAAGTCAAGGTAATAGTAGGCTGTGAAGGTAATAGTAGGCTTTGTGTTCCTTTCAGGGAAAATGAGTAACAAATATTTTAGTGCTGACTGACATATTTTTATGAATTTAACATGTAGAAGGCTGAAGGATGGAAAAAACTGACAAGACTTTTCCACTGAGTTTGTATGTCCTGTTGATGGAAAGTATAGGCTTTTTATGTGTAGAATCTTTTCCTTATAAATAGAAAGCTGAACATGAAATTGTTGCTAGCTATTTTATAGAAAATTGAACCAATTTTGAGTGATGATCAAATTGGATAGCAAATGAGTCTAACTACATTTAATACCCTCAGAGTGTGCAAGGTTGTAATGTTCATGGAATATTGTAAACTATAAGTTATGATAATTGGTTTTTTTGAGCTTATGTGAATGGTTAGAGAAGCAGCTTGCCTCAGTATAAATGAGGCAGAGTTTAACCTGTTCTTTAAGATCACCTAAAAGCTGCTATTGGGCACCTTGTAGCAAATAAATTTATTAATGTTGTTATAGTGAAATCCTCTTATAGGAAATAATTTCACTACAAGTTCAGTCATTTTCTTGTAATTAGCCTTGCCTGCTGAATTATAATTTACACATTGTGATACAGTGAAACAATTCAGAACTTTTTTGATTTTCTGTGTCTGCTTCTAAGCTAACTATAGACAATTTCCTTTTCTGTTACTTTAAAATATGCTTTTTTCATTCTTGCATAAAATATTATTTTTAATTATTATACAAATAACATATAATAACAAAATGAGGATGCATATATTCAACCACACCTTCTTTGCCTTTTTTTGGTTAATTACTATTAGTCCCAGTTAAAAGCTCCCAATTGTGTTGTTTTCTAATTCTTATTAACATCTATTTGTTTAAATGTAAGTGAAATTTTTATTAGAATCCAACCAGTCATTCCAGCTGCAAGTATTGGAAGATGATAACATTGTGGTTCTGATAAAATTGGATGTCAGGGGTCCACACCTTATTCATAAATAGGCCAATTAAACTGTGTATATGGAAAGACCTCCTTTCTATTTTTTCCCAAGATAAATTCTTTGGGTAAAAAGGAACAAATACAGCACAGCAGACTGTAATTATCCTCAAAATCCTCATTCTTGCTGAATATTACTTAGGGCAGAGAGAAAAGACAGGACTTTATGAAGGGGGAATTGTGCATTAAATAATACAGTGCAGGGTTTCACTTAATTAAAAGTACAGGCTGAAGATTATTGCATCCAGATCTCAGAAATGGTCATTANAAAAAAAGAGAGAGAAAAAAATTTGCTTTTTTTGTGCCCCAAATTAATATCTTTTTATTTCACTAGGAAGCTGGAAGTGTCCAGTTCAAGTCCTCAAGGAATACTTATATGGGGTTTTTTTTGAGTGGTTTCTTGGAAGTGGTGCAATTTCATTGCAGGATATTCCAAACCAACAGTATTTTACACAAGTATACAAGGAAATATAATGGGCAGCATTTGTCCTTCAGGTGTTTGTTTGTGGAAGAGCTGAACTTGAAAAATCTCTGAGAAGGCTTTTCATAATCTTTCCCTTATGGAAGGAAAGAAGGGTTAGCATGAGTGAGACAGGTTTGCATCTTTGTAGGCATAGAGTGCAGATATATTGAAGCATAACCAGAGCTCGGTTCTTGATGGAATTCTGGCATTCTGACACATCTTTCTTTTTCAAAACGAAACAAAGCTAAATTTGTTGAAATATGTGGAATTTGTTTTCTTACCAAACCACTTAGAATTTGGTTGAAACATTTTAACGCTATTGAATTATTTTATGCTGATTTTTTTTTTAAATTGGTAATATGATAATAAACATTAAAAGCAAAAGTAGATTTAACATGAAAAAGCTAAATGAGACATTAATGTAGATCTATAGATTTTTACAGCTGCTTAGGTCTTCCATGGCAGAAAGGTGAAGAGTATTCACCACAGCAGAAAAATGACCTACAAACTCAGCAGTATTGTCATAACTTTCCTTTTCCTATTAATCAGATTTTCAAGATGAAGGATTATGTTGCATTGCACAGAAATAGGATACCAATCAAATAAGTCTGTAATCTGAGACATTTCTACTACTGTAGTGAAGGTGTTAACAGTCCTTTTATGTTTATTAGTATGAAGTCTTTTTAAAAATTTTCCTTCTCAAAAAGCTTACTTAATAATAAGCGCTAATATCCTTTTAAATTGGTTTTAATTTAATGAAAATTTGCTTGTTAAAATCTTGTTTAGAGTCTTTTCTATCATGTAAAATGTGCATCCTTTTTTTCCTCAACTTTGCTAAATGTCTCTGTTTTAACCTGCAACAGTTAGTATCACAGACTAATTCACAAAGAAAGGTTCATCACTTAATACACCTTGGTAGTTTTTTTTTGAGAGACATTAAAGGTATTTTTATATAATTCATGATTTTGAGCCTATTGCATTGCTATGTGTTGACATCACACCAGGCATCACATTCCTTATTCCCATGGGTTTGTTCATATTTTAAAATTACTTTTGTTACCCATGTCAATACCCTCTGTTTCAGCTTTAGTTCATGTGCTGTGAAGCTGCAGAAATGAATCCAAAGTTCAAGGCAAGAACATACAGGCATGGTCTAAATGCATGTGTTTTCCATTTCAAGGTGTGTTTTTCACTGTGTTGGGAATTGTAGGGTGTCTCTTGCTTGCTAGTTGTTGGTCCAGATCTAGACCATACCGATAGGGAGAGAGAGATAACTGCATCTGGTGGAGAAGTCTATGTAAAATAAGTTGCTGATCTTTTTGAACAAGTGTTTTCACCATACCAGTTGTTGTCACACCAATGGACAACGTCAGAAAAGGAATGCACTGAACTACACAGACCAAAATAGGTCTATTCCTGCTTACTGTGCTTCAAAGAAGGATAAAGCAGCATGGTGGGACACTGTGAGGGAATTAAAATTTCTGCTGTTTGTGAAAGATCTGTGAATAACCAGATTACTTCTTTTGGGAAAACTTCCAAAACAACATCTTTCACTAGCAATAATTTCACTAAAAAGAAACAATAAATGTGAGGTTAATGTTCTTTAAGCATGCTGAAAATAAAAGAACCTACCCTGTAATCTTTTTGTGCCATATGCACAATTCAGAGTGTTTTCATGAAAAAATTTCTGTCTTATTTTTTCTGTCTGCTTTACCAGACATTTGATATAAATCTGTGGAAGGAAATGCTAAATGAATTTCAAAAAGGTTCTTCTCCTATTTAATTCATTACCAGAAAAAGTGGAGGAAATATGCTACCTAAGGCATGGGAAATTCCAGTATATTATCAGATGCTCCTTTTGTTTGCAACAGTGGAATAAGGCACCAATTTTAAGTGTTGACAAGCACAGCAGGGATAAAGTACACTGTGTAACAGTTTTTTACTATTTTATAGTTTTCTCTATAAAAACACAGCAAAACCAAAGAAGTAACTAAACACCAAAGCAGTAGTTGCAAGACAGGAAGAGATGAAATGGTGTTTTTCTCTTGATGCTCTTAAAGTAAAACTCCTTTCCATTTGGGCTGTCTAGACTGAGACATCTTTCAATACCTCTATAACCTAAAGAAGATAGTGGGACTGAATACTGTAATAGCATTTATCACAGTTAAAAAAATGTAGGAAAAAAAGTATTCTTCATGAAGGTTTAATCCCTAAATTGGGTGTATAATTTGGGTCAGTACACTAGAAGCACAAGTCAGTTCAGTATGAATAATTGAAAAATGACGTAGGAGTCAAATAGACAATCAGTTCTGATTAGCTGAATATGCTTCCAAGTGGTGCAACGCAGACAAAATATCTACATGCAAACTTGTACTGATTCAACTGAATCCATTTTAAAGCACCTTAGTTTTAAAGTACCTATCTCAATTAAGTGTCAGTAATGTTTCTAACTATGGCTTGAAATTCTGAAGTATGATTTTCCTTTTTAAAGCATCACTTCAGTCTGTCACTGCCACTAGGAAGGTTCATGGTCAGATAAGGCAGGATGTGCTTTGAACAGACTTGTGTTTTGGTGTGGGAAATCAGGGAAAATGTATAATAGAGAGTGTCAAGGATGATAGCACACTCACTGTAAGGGAGAGTAATTTGATTTAATTGATTACCAGACAGCCCTCAGCAGAAATTGTCTCACTGGAGACAGCTATTGTCTAGGCAATATTTTAATTTGTCCTTGGTTAAATAGTTGGACTTAAGGGGCTGTTTGTCATGGGAGTGTGGTCTTACCCAGCAGAAGTTTCTTGGTTTTATGTTATCCAGACCATTTTTCCCAGCAGATACACCAGCAACTACTACTTCTACCTGTGAAATTGTGTCAAAGAATGTAGAATGCCACCACTGAAAACTCTGTCACTAAAACCATAATTTGCTGAGAAATCCCTCTTAGTAGAAATACTGTTTTAAATGGTGATAACTTTCAGGCCTATAAATGAGATACATGTTTTCCAGTATTTGTTATTATTGTGCAGGTATAATACTCTGCTATGTGTAGTTGATTAAAATGGAATTTTTCCTGTTAGGAATGGAATTCCACTGTGGAACAACTGGAAGCTGAAGCACGTAAGATCTTACTTTCGGAGGACTATACAGAAAAAGAACATCTAAAGCTTTCAAATCAGAAAATCTGTCTGTTGCAAGAAGAAGTGTGCTTCCATATGGAAGAAAGGAAAGCCCTGCTACAGGAGGCCAATGACTTCTTTCATACTGCTGGCAAGGTTGGTAAGAAGCCAAGTCTGTAACAACTAACCTGATAATACAACTGTCAGTATGCTCTTGAAGGCTGGTATACATGGGATTATGCAAACACAATCTGCCAAACAATTTGGAATAGAAAATTACAAATCTGATTACCCTTTAATATGACCTTTCGCCTCAAACTTCTATGCAAAATGGCAAATGCATTTTAAATTTTTTTTTTTTTAAAGTATATTGAGAGGAACACTTGGTTTCCAAAATAAGGCATTTGGGAAATATTATCTGCCAAAAAATTGGACTTCAAGATCTGTCATGATGGCATAATGCTCTGTGAAGATACTGTTCTAAAATACCCAAACTGTTACAGGCTAGTATGGATACCAGAAACTATATCTATACTTGCAGAGGTCTCCACAGGGGCTAATTAATAATCAGACATGAGAAAAATCAAGGACAATATACAATTCCTCATATCAGGCACGTCATATACTACACAGTCTAGACATGATGTAACACCAAAGTGACCAGTTAAAAAAGCATAAAACTCCCTTAGTCACAGCGCAAATGATGAATTAAGGCCCACACCTATACTGAGGTCAGCAAGATAACGTGTAGGCAATAATTTCCATCACTGATATGCTCATGTGGAGAAGCAGTGATTCAGATTCCAGAATTAGATTATTGCAGCTCTCACACGAGAGGGCTAAAAGGGGCTTATCTGTCTACTGAATTCTATACATTGCTTGTTTTGCGTGGATTGTTAGGTACAGGAAGCCTTGAGTAGTACATTTGTTTAATTTTCTGTCTCTTCCTAATCTTATGTGATGAAAATGGGTAAATCATTGATGACCAAAAAAAGGAATATTTTAAAACTAACTAAATTTTTACTTTTTCAAACATCAAGTCCATTAATAACTACTTGTATGAAAATTACTTTCATAAATTTGGTCATTGATTTTTGTTACAACCTACTTATAATACTTTTTTTCCTCTATAATATAAGCTGTTTATCATGCTTGAATACTTTAATACACTTCAGAGTGTTCTGTTCATCATTTCTTTTTGTTTGTTTTTTTTTTTCATTTTCTCTAATGTGAGCATGAAAAGAATATTCTTGTAGACTTTCTCTTCAAATCCCTATCCAAAAACAAAAATATCAGATATTTTTTCTTCAGTCATCTTCTGAAGTTGTCTTAGACTAGTCATCACGTAGTCTTATGTGGGTTAGATTACTTTTGATATTCTTACTGGCTCAAAGCCTAATATCTTAAAGTTCTTTTTCAAATGTTATATTACAGGGTACATTTAATCACAGTTTAAAATATATAATTAATTTTTAAATTAAACTGATTCAAGGGGGAATTTTAATAGGTCTCCAGTAAATAAAAGTTGTCAAACTTATTGTTCAAATAAAGACAAAAGACTGAAGTACAAAAAATAAAAAGACTGAAAAAACCAAAATCACTATATGGGAATACAATACAGTCAAGGAAATGCATGTAGAAAGGAATAAAATAATAACGGAATAATAGGCATAATAGAAATTACTTGAGATTCAGTCACATTCAGTCAAGTAGAATTAAAATGGTGAAAGTGTGCATTTATGTGGAAACAAAATGAGTCTTCAGGAATCCATGTCTATTTTTTGCTGTAAAGTGCTCCCAGTTAAATCTAAAATTTTATAGGCTGGTTACTGAAAGTGTATTCACTTATATTGCTTCTGAGCCTTTCTCTTTTAAGAGACTAGATTGAACTTGGAATTAGTCTTTCCAAAAACTAAATTATCCTCTGAACAGTTTTCTGTGGTATAAGAAAAATGATTATAATCCAATTTGTAGTGGATGTGTGCCCATATAATAAAAATCAAACCCCTGTTTGGATGCTAATTTGGCAGTAACTTATACTGTCTTCTAGAAACTAATTGGAGAGGTGAAAAGTAAGTTGAGAAGAAGATTTTTCTCATTTTAAGAAGTAGTGATGTAAAATCTTGAAAACTTCCAATATCTCCCAAAAATGTTTAGGATATTGAGGTAGGACGAGGATGACCCAATTAATTTAAAAGTTTTCAACCTGGGAACAGCTGATAGAAGAATTGATTAATAAAGAATTGAGGGAGCTTAATATCATTATCTCAAATCTATTGATATGTGTCAGGTTAACAATAGGTTTTTATGAGAAAACCAAATAAGGATCAATAAAGGTGGAAATAGTGTTATAAGAGACTTCTGTAAGGTTATATTAGTGTTATCTCATGTGTTGATGGTGAAAGTGAATAATACAAAATCCTCAAGCCACTTCAAGCTGATTCAGAGCCAAATCTGTTTAAGCCTTAAAATGGGAAAACAAGTAGGGATTTTTATCAACAGATGAGCTTCCAGTGGAGTACTGTGGATTGGTTGCTGGTATTTTTCTGCTTATAATATTTGTAATTTATGTAAGAGTAGTAGGTAATGAAGACAGGCAATCTATAAGCACCTATATGGGCAAAGAAATTTTAATAGCATATGATTTTCCTATCCAGCAGACAACAAAATTCACAGACAGATGTCAAACTTTGCCAAATTTCGACTAGTAATAGAGCATATTTTTTAACCAGTGAAGAAATGAGCTTCAGAAATATTGGAAAAATTTACTACAATTGTATTAGATTTTTCATAACTGCAAACTGGATTATATTCTTTAGTTAAAGCAAGAAGTAATTTAGTAATTCGTTTGTCTTACCATATAACAAAAGTAAGTTCTGTTATTACATTCTAGTATTAATACACAAAAATTTGTTAAAGGAAATTTATTTGAGTTAGAGCAGAAGGATTAAGCAAAGAACCCTCTGTCTCATCGGTTCTTGATGTCAGTAGAGAAATTATTCAAGCTTTTTCCAGGTGTTGCTATCAGATCAGAGAGCTATCTTTTAAAAAATGAGTTCTTAATTTTGTTGCCTTGATTTGTGGCACAAAGCTTTTGAAACATTAGGTCTTTAGCCAGTGGTGCTGACCTGTTACACTGAAGTTAAAGAAAACAAGGGTTTATGTGCTTTTTGGAAATACTAGACACTTAGACTCTATCTGAAGGTGTTCCACTGAGTTTTAAGTCTTTGATAATTTTGAAAATCAGGTGATAATTTTCCACTGAAAAGAAGGACTTCAGCATTAAAGACCACATTTAAAATATGAAAACTGTCTGTTTCCGTTTTACAAGAAGCCTGTTCTTCAAGGACATATACATCAAGTAGTATTAGTAATGCAAACTTTTTTTCCAAAACCTTTTAGTTAGAAGACTAATTAGAGAAGTTTATTTTTTAAGGTGTCCAAAGACTAAATAGGCTTTTTTATTTTTTTTAAATATATTGTTTGCAGTTCGTTTATAGAAGCTATAAAAACAGATCATTTCCAACGATAGCTCCAACAACAATCTTCATAGCTCTGTTAAATGTCCTGAAAAAACAACCTTAACACTTTACCTACAGTAATTTTAGTTTTAAGCACCAGGTGGGGCTGTAATCACATTTGCCTTTAACCTGTACTATGTTCCTTCGGTATTTTTTTAAAAATACATATACAATACTGGGTGTTGAAATTATTTACAGACCCTTGAAGTGAGAGATATCTTTTGCTCCCATAAGTCTGATCTTTCTTGATTTCATTTAAAAAGAAATCTGAGATGGGCTGATGGAAACAGTGTTAAAACTGTTGCTGATTGCCAACCACCTTCTAGTTTGGACAAGGAGCTACGCAAATATAGGTCTATTGCTTTGAGAGCAAAGGTAGCATCTTTTCAGAATGCAGGGCTGTGCTTTGTGGAAGTATCTGCTGAAGAAAGCATTAGGTCAGGTGCGTCTCCACAGCATGCCATCACACCTGTTATGTATAAGCCCTATAGTTCAGAAAAGAGACATTTTCAGTTGTTCTGAGGGTATGCCTGAACTTCTGGACTCTCTTTACATGTAAAGAACAAATGAGCAAAATAGAGTATTAGTTGTTTTGAACTAACTTGAACAGAACTCCTTTTAGATCTTGTGTATCTCATTGTCCTTTTAATTTTTAATGAATTCAGAAAAATAAAAATACAGAAGTATAGCACTTCATTGTGTTTGTGCTTTTGAGTTCTGGTGTACATTTGGCTGCGTTCTGTTGTACATTTGGCTGCATTAAGCAACATTTTTCTGCATGTTTGCAAGCTCCTTGGCTCTTTTGTCATCGTGTACATTCCTTGCTAAGCTTTCCTTTAAATATCAATCCATTTCTATGTCTGTCGTTACCTTCAGTTTGACTTTCTGCAGGGGGATCTCTGCGTAGCTATCCTCTGAGAATACCTGGGAAATGACATGTGGAATAGTCTGAGATTGCTTTGGTTGGCAAAAGCTTGAAAACGTTCACTTGGATAGCTTTAAGTAAATAAATAAGACTTTTACTGAGTACAGTATGCTTGCAGATTCACATTTTTAGTTAGCTGCAGAGTATCTTGTACTTTGGCACATAAGTTACTTCAAAATTTATCTTTTGATTTTGAACTCCAGGACATACATGATTTATTATAACTACTTTAGATGCTGGGTTTTTTTTCCTCCTGTGTGCCGTTGCAAAATTAAAAATCATTCAAGATAGTATAGATAGTAACTAGCTTTAAAGTGAACATACAGGAGGGACTTAAAGGTGCAGAATTCTCGGCATAAAGCTGTGGGGATTGGAATACAGACCCCTGCATGATCCAGTGAAACTTATTGTGCTTAACCTTCTAGACTCTCTTTTTTCCTTGTTAATGGAATTTTCAGGTTTGTATAAGTTGTTAGTCGATTATTTTGTGGTGATAACATTCAGTATTTGCAAAAATAAATATATAAATAGAGGTTCATGTTGTTGAGTAGAAGCCTTGCTGAAAAATCCTTTACTTTCTTTTGATCTTGGTAATTAGTAAAGCATAACGAGCTACAGAGAAACAATTTAACAGGCACATGACTTTGAAAGCAAGACAACTATATGGAGCCATATGACAGTAGAGAAGAAGAGGATGTACAGAGGGTTTATATCCTTTATTTCCTTGAAAAGATCTCAAAACTATAATAAATGGATGAGAAGGACAGACTGAACTAAAATAACTAAAGCAAAATCAAAGAATTAAAATGGAACAAAGAAGAACCACAACAAAATTCACCATTCATGTTCTGTATGTACACAACCACAAAACAGAACAGACTGGGGAAAGCACACTGCATGATTTTTGCTGCTTTTTAAAAATTATTTAAAATGGATCCCAATCATGAAGAATGGTCAAGGTAACCATTAACAAGGAAATTTAGAGAGAAATATTAAGTTCCTTTTTGAATTACACTTGAATTTATTACAAAGTGGTTTTTTTAATAGCAGGAAATGCCCAGAACGGCTCAGGAAGGAGGGATATTATTTCTGCTCATAGGAGTTATGCCCATGTTATCTTCAGCATATTAGTATTCATTTTAATTACAGCTTGTAAGGTTTTTGTCATTTTTGCTAGCATAACTATTGTTTTTCCCTACCTAATCTTCCATGCTGAAATGAAAAAAAACATCATAGTGTTAAGCATTTTAGATCACTAATCATAACTCTCGTGCATCTTTAAATTGTGAATATATAAGTTGCAAAGTATTTTTGTGTTATCAGCTGATAGATCAATTGATACAATTTCTAAAACCATATCATTTAATTTATGCTCTGGTACCACAGTTGCATGTATTCTGTTGTCTATGCCATAATATGCTTATGTTATAAAAAAAAGGTCAGACATATATATATATATATATGCTAATTCTTGAAGAGAGTCTGAGGTAGAAGTAGAAGGCTGGCTTTGTGTAGATTGTTTAATGTTGATTTGGTTGACCTCTTGAAACTCTAAGTTTAGGGCCTGATGTTGCTATTCTGAGCAGAATAGGAGGGGTATAGAACTACCAATGACTGCAGCAGCAGCTAGGGGAAGAGTCAATCCAGATAATATGTTGCTGTAACCAGGCTTCTTACTGGCAACGGAAATTGAGCATGAGGAAACATAAATCTTTGCTCGTGGTAGCAGCCTTAATTGGTCAAAGTAGCAACAGCACTGAGAATGCAGGCAATGCAACCCAATAAAGCTGGCTATCATCTTTGAAGGTTCAGAGTGATGAACATGTAAGGCACTCAGATATGTTTAGGAAGATAAGCTGCAGAGAACACCTGATTTTTTTTTTTTTCCTCCCCTTTGTGGTTCTCTTCTAAATAGTCTCTTATCCAGCTCATGTTGTTGTCATTGTGCTCATGTTGCTCTTTGATAAATGTAACAATGGCAATAATATATAACTTCTTGATTTATTAATTTTAAATTTCCCTATTGCTTTTTAGCAAGACTCAAAACATGTTCTTACAGTTGCTGCATACCTAGTTAAATGTGCAAACTAGTAATACTTATTATTCTGGCTTAGTGGTTAACTTTTTCTGAAATGCTTATAAATCCATAATTATTCTTAAACACTTTATAACATTCCTATGACTCTTTAATTTAATATTCTTAAGTATGGTCCTGAAGACTAGAATTCATTATACAGAACCTATTACACAAAATAAATAAATTTCACTGCGCTGCTAAGTTCATGTGAATGGCCTCTATTTACAGAAAAAAATCTCTGAGATTCGCATATGTCCATGAATCTATGAGTTTCCAAAGATGATTTTAATTTCTGTCTTGATCTGAAGTTTATGACCTTTTTTTATACTTAGTGATGACTAAAAAGATTTCACATTTTAGGAAAAGTCCTTCCTGGGTACCTTCAATTACACTCTTCTGATGGAGTGTTATTGTTCTTAGAAAATTTTCTTTGCATGGTCAGGATATCTTTTTTTTTTTTTTTTTTTTTTAATACTGAATCCTTTCTTCTGCAAGGAAAAATAACCTGACAGAGACAATAAAATAGTATGCATGTCCTATTTTAATCCATTGTGTATAGAAGTTGAATTACTTTTGCTCATCTTTCTTCATTTATTTTCCTTCATTTCTCTTGCATAGATTTCAATTGTTTGAAAGGGCTCAGGTATCTCTGCTCGCTATTTTGAGTCAGCAATATAGCTATCATTCTCAGCTGCTGAGTTCTTGGTCCATATGTAATATGCTGTAGCAAGCTGGATCACATTGTCCCCTGAGTATCTCATCGAAGTTTCACTTTTCAACTTTTTATCAATGTAAAACCTTGCAAGAGTCTTTAAAGTCAAATTTAGTCTGCCTCAAAGTTCTTTTGTTCCTCTGATGTAGCAATTTTAAAGTTGATGTAATTAAGGATAGTATTTTAGCATGTATGTAGCTTTCTTGTCTCTCAGATTTCTTCTCAGTGATGAACTGAGGCTTCAAAAGCAATGTATTTTCGGGCTGTAAGTCTGCAAAATTATTCACTGAACTAAAGCTTAGAGTATATATAGAGATTTGCAAAGTCAGAACACAAGTTTGATTGGTGTTATACAAGCTGAGGATTTCCTTTAAAAAAAAAAAGTACACAGAGTAGTCCATGTTATAGTCATTATATTTTTAATTCGTTACATAAATGTATATGTTCAATGAGAAATTAATGCTATTAGACATTGTCTACTGCTTTGCTTTGTTTGGATTTCATGTTTTTCTGGTGTTTAGAGCAACAAAAAAAAAAAATCCGTGTAAGAGAATATGGTGCTAATCATGCACAGTAGGTTTGGGCATGTTTCTATTTTACCAATTACAATTACTAACTTTAATAATGGAGTATTGCAGTGTTGTCCTTACTCTGTCTAAAAAGACAGGAGTCTTTTTTTGGAGTACTTTTGCCACTTTCTTCTGGTATTTGAATGAGAAACTTCTGCTTGCACTAAAGGAAGACAGACAATAGGTATAATGAAACCAAAGCTACACATGTGCAAAATCAAAGCCTAACTTTTTAATAAAAATATATTTAATTATAATTTACTTGTTGGATATACATTTGATATATATAAAACATTATAAGGAAGAACAATTTTCGTAAAACTCTTTAAGAGTGCGCTTCAATAAAACTTTGAGTGCTAATACATTGTATTACTTGTTATTTTGGTTCTGCTTCAGTATGTTACATTGGCCTGATTATTGCTGAAAAAATGGGATAGTTTTAAATTCAAAGAGTAATCATGATTTTGCATGTCCATAGTTATATTAACGTTCACCGAATTATACCCATGTTCTTCTGTGACCTGCAAAGTTACTATCAGGCCCTAAATAAAAATATTGCTTTTTCTTTCTGAAGAAGTGTCAAATATTAAATTTCCATTGATCATCTATTTATGTAAAAGAATATACATGTAGATTTTAAGTAGAAATATTGACAGCAGATTTTTTTTTTTGGCAGGTACTTGATGGTCTTGAAGGTATTGAGAATTACCTTAAAATCTTTAATTCAGAAAGCTTACATTTGCCTATCTTGACAAAGAAGTATGAGGAATTACAGGAAGCAATTAAAGGCTGCACAGCGAGTACCTTGCAAAAGGGACAAACTTTACTTAACAAAGCAGATTCTCACAGGTATTCCCTCCATTTTTGCATATCTGCTGCGTTCCTCCATATTTACCTGTTGCTTTATAACTCCACTAGTTAGAATCAGACTGCATTTAAAGCCAGTGTAGTTAACTAACAGGTGTGCATTTAAATGACCTGAAACTCAAAGTTTCTGCCATAGTTATCTGTTAGTATTTAAACAAACCAATCTCTTTAAAAAAAATCTTTAGGAATACTAAATGCTACTTGTAAGAGTGGTGTCAAACAGTGGAATTGGTATGTTACAGCAGTGTTCAGAAACAATGGTTTAGTTAACCTTTTGGAAAAGTAAATGTATGTAAACAAAAATTAATATATCAGTGGCTATGAACACTCTCTGCTGCCCAATGTAATCCTTTTGGACCTTTTTGAAAGTCATTATAACAATTATAATGTGATTTGATGCAAGATAAAGATACAGGTGTTAAGCCAAGTGCAGAAAATATGGGTTTCTCCACTTCTTAGTAGTTTTAATTCATGAATGAAATAACTTTTTTCTTCCAAAGCTTTTGTTAATGACAGTGATGATGTACTCCACAGATATGATTTTTACACTGATGTAAAGCGTGACTTAGTTTAGAATCAGTCCTAATAGCTTAATATCTCCTACTTCTCAGGTCTTAGTAGGAGGCTGGTGCAATAAGAATGAAAACCGTTTATACTAATGAGTTCTGCTTCAAAGACAGAGCAGATGACCATGGCTGATAGTTGGCTAGTGGTCAGCTTAGCTCTACCTTCCATTACATGTTTATGTCATTAATTATTCCTGAACTTTGGATAGCTTTACTTCCACAGAGCAACTGAAAGGCTAGATAAGATTTTCATTCCATCTCATGAACTTGCAAAAAAATTTATCTACAGCACCTTCACCTGTCACAGCAGATGTAATTGGCTTGAACCTAGCAAAGGGATGAAATAGAAAATTCAAATAGAAAGTTGTTTTGGGAACACATGCAGCTGGCTTTACAGCTATTGTTACTATTTCAGCATTTCCTGATATTTTAAAGAGAAAGGAAAGGGATTCCCTTCAGTGAAACTTTGATTTTGATTCCTAAACCAGCCACAATTCCAGAACATATGCTGCTGTTCTCTAGGACTTGATGTTCTGATAGACATTACCTCAACAGAAGCAGATGTCGTGTTTCGAATTATGTCTGCACAGCATTGATTAATGTTAGGAATGCTAAAGATCTGGATAGAATGAATCCTGAAAATAACAAGTCATTAATTTTCTTTCTTCCTTATTAAGAGTTTTTAAAAAATGTTTAAACAGTCCAAATCAGCAGTGGGATAGTAAGATATCATCGGTACACATCAAGAAGAATGGGATGAATTTGTCAAAAGAATCCTGTCAGTCATTTCTGGTAAAATTCAATAAAAACAGGTAGTGCCACAGGCAGATCCCCTTTGTCCCAAAGCACTGCTCAAGTTATTATATAAAGAAATAAAAAAGGTAAGATTTCTGCTAGAAGACACTATAATTTAAAAAATGGCAAAGCATTGCAGATGAAGCAGCAGTAATTTAGAGAAGGAAGGTGAAACTTAAAACAATATCAATAGGCAATCTCACTAGAAATGTGTTTTGCTGTTTCTAAAGAACAGTGAAAAATCCCAGGCTCTCAAACATTTTAAATGTCTACTTGCATCATAAAAATAAATAAGTCCTTTTCTAAGAAAGCAAACACAGAGTATTATAGCTTTTCAGTTTTTTCCTGCTGCGTACAAGCTTCATTGTCTGAATATAATGAATTTGCTATATATTTCAACAAGTAGTGCTAGTGCTTCCATGCAGGTGGAACACTTTATATTCCTAGGCATGGCCTTGAGGATTACAATCATGGAATAATTTAAACTGGCAAGGAACTCTGGAGGTCATTTGATGCAATCACTTGCTCAAAACTTGTCAGTTAGATTAGGTTGCTCAGAGCCAAATTTTGAATTCCATAGCCTCTCTGGGCAACGTGTTCCTAGTGCTTAAGCACTCTCCTTGTGAAACATGTTTTTCTTATATCTAGCCAAAATTTCTGTTGCTGCAACTTGTGAGCAGTACCTGTTGCCCTTTGAAAAGACTCTGATCCTGTCTTTTGTATAACCCCACTTCTTCATAGATAATGAAAGACATCGATTAGATCACCTCCTCACATCTCTACTCTGAACAGAGTTCTGTCAGCACCCGCTTGTGCATCATGTGCTCCAGCCTCCAAACATCTTGGTGGCCTCTGCTCAATTCACTTCAGCTTGTCTGTCTGTCTTGTACTGTGGGGACCCAGGCTGGACAAACTGGTCTCCAGATACAGTTTCACAAGTCCTTAACAGAGGGGAGTAACCTGTTGGCTAGTCTCTTCCCGATGCACTCAGCATGAGGCTAGCCTTCAGTGCCACAAGGATGATCTTGACTCACATTTAGCTTTTTGTATACCATGACAAGTCTAGGTTTTTTTGCCTAACCCATGGCTTTAGGACGTATGCAGAAGGCACCCAGACAGCTCATAAGCCTAGTAAGGCNTGTAGATGAGGCACTTAGGGACATGGTTTAGTGGGCATGGTGGTGTTGGGTTGACAGTTGGACTCGACGACCTTAGAGGTCTTTTCCAACCTTAATGATTCTATGATTCTAATGGTGACACAGTGAGTTCTGTCAGCAAACGTGGTAAGGTGTTATATTCCAGAATATTAATTTTCCCCAGAAATGTTCATGTTTTGAAAGAGGAAAGAAAGAGGCCTCTCTTTGTCATGTATAAGCCACTCTGCTATGCTTAAATGCTGGCCAGGATTTAGTCCAGTGATTAACCCACATGGGACAACAAGATTTGTATGAACAGCTGAGGGTCAAAGGAGGAAGATTTGGACAGAAAGCAGAACTTCTGTCAAGACTAAATCCTGATTACTATTTTGTCCCCCTCATTGCACAATTCATCGATAGTCTTAACTGCCCTTACAGACTTCCCATTTCCTTTGTCTAACTGGGCTGGAAAGCCTGAGGGACATGGGCAGTCACCATTTGAAGGCAGTGAAGGCTGTGGATCTGAAAAAGTTTAGGTATCTTTTCAAAAAGCTGTTTTGCCATAAGACAGACAAGAACATATAATCTGACAATGAGATACATAGCTGTTAAGTGTTTGCAGTCTGGTAGGATTCTTGAACTAGCTGGCAGCAAATAGAATTTTGTGTGGAATTTGAAAATAGCTGCTAGCTCCCTTAAGGTGTAGTTAGAGCACAGTAATGTTAGCATTCCTTCAATCATTTGTGATAGAGAAGATATTGCATGCTCTGCTACTTGCATGGCTTTACTATTTTTTAAAAAGAAGCCAGATTCTCCAGTTTTTCAGACAATATATTTATTAATAAAGAGAAGAAATTATCTGACCTTGCTCAGGTTGGGTGACACTTTGTCGATTTTGATGAGATGATGCCCTGAATTGCACTGTAACTTCTGAATGAAGATATGGGAAAACATATTTTTAATGCAATATCAAAGTGGCTGCCATGTGTAGTACTTGTTTAAATGCACCAAGAAGAGACAGAGTAGTTGAATATTAACAGAATTAAAGCGTAGATGGATTTCTGTATCCACATTGTTTTGTTTTTTTAACTTTTAGAGTACCCAAAAATAAGCCAGGCACTTTGTATGCATATGATAAGACAGCTCTAGTAGTTTATGATTTACAAATCTAAAACTGATAGCCTCACATTTAAGGCTAGTGACACTGACTTCAATGGCATAACTGGAAATCCAACTCACAGGAAAAATGGAGAAATATGACATTAATTCTGTCCTACTTTCAAATCTTCTTGAGGTTTCCGGCAGCCTTATTCTAAAAGATAGTCCAAATAAATGAAAATGCTGAAAATCTTCACATTGGAAGATGAATAGATTATAGAAAAGTGACAGAAGGCAGTTCTTCCTTGTAATCCTAGAGTGTTTCAAAATGAAAATGTTGGTAACTCTGATTTTTGAGCTCTCATATTTTTAAATTAAAACCAGCTAGAAAAACAGGAGGAGCAAAAATTTATGTATTAATTCTAAAAAAATTATACAATCAGTAAGTCTTGTCTGTTAAGAGAATCCTTCTTTGTCAGCCAGTTAGCTTGCCTATAAGTGTAAGAACTGTCTTTATTGTACTGCTGTTATAAATTTATTGTGTTAACTCATCACAAATCAATGATACTTTCAAATATTTTATTGACATCTAAATTATAATTTTCAAAAACTATAAATCTTGTTCTCATTGCTTTTTTTAAATGAGTGGTGCTAGTAGAAATTTTTAAACATACCTCTTTTTAAGGAGTACTGAAATAGAGGAATGACATTTTTAGAATTTAAGGATAAAGCACAAAATAAAAAGGTTGCTAATTTTTGAAAGAGTAATTTACAAAATTTGAAACCACCTACTGCCTAAAAAGGACTTAAAATTTGGTTTCTCTTTATGACCAATTCTTGGATCAAGTTCAAACAGAATGTTCTATTAATACCATAATTCATGTTAGTAGTGTATAATAAGGTTTTTCTTTGAGGTTGCAGAATTTAACTCTCTGAGCCTGAACTGAAGTGAGGAGAAAATTTCCTTTAATTTTAGAGGACAAAGGAGGAAACCTTGAATAAGTCCCTGTATTAATGAAAGTAACTAAAGTAATGAAAAACTTATTTTGCACGTTTGTCTCACAAAAACTGTTACCATGAATAAATTTCAGTAGTAAATCAATTGATGTGTGGGTTTCTTCTTTTTTTTTTTTATATCAAAACTTCAGATATTAACTGTATGTGGTAACTTCTTTAAAATGTGAAGAGGACTGCCTCAAGTATTCAGATTGTGAATTGCTTCCCTGATATTAAATGTTTTAAGTTACAAGACAAGCCTTTGTTTTGTAAATTGATGTTGTCTTTTCTCCTGTTAAAACAGCATCTTTAAAGAAAGGTTGACTTAAAATGTATATGACATTCTTTTTTCAGCTATTGTAAAAACACTGAAATATTTGAAAGTCAAAAAAACACATTCTTTTTCAAGTAGAAGTGATATGCCATATATTTTCACTCTTTCTAGGCTGTTCCATTTGTGGTTTTAGTCTTCAGATAGTCTGAATTATTTGTGAAATGAGGTATTTCCCAGTGAATCAGAATATGTGGCATGTGAATCTAACTTACATACTGGTGATGAATGATTTGCTTGGAAATGTCATTCCTGTGTTCTACTCATTATCAATTTTGTTTGGATTCATTTTAATATTTCTCTTGATTATTTTAAGGGTCACAGTTTAAAATTCATAAGTTACTTGTCATACACATCAACAGAAAAGGTGTTGGGGTTTTTTAAATCATCATCCTGATTGTTGAGCAAAAATGAGAAATAACAAGTTTTACTCTTCCATTTTAGCTCTTGGGTGACAGGAATTCAGAAAATGATGCAATATATTCAAAAAAAAGTAGATAAATTAATCAGGCAGTGTCCATATTATAAGGAACTTACTCTGAAGAAACAACAATGGGCTGCATCACTTGAAGATCATCTAAATAAGGTACCTCATAACACATCATCTTCTTAATGCATTCATGAACAGTGCATTGCATTTCCATAATTTAGCTATGTGATTATTAAAGTTGACTCAAATAATTACAAATAACATTGGTTTGTTAGAGAGCACACAGTTGTAGTTAGAATGCTGAATGCTGTTATCAGCACGAATGAACCTAAAGCTGTTCTGAAAAATGCGGCTGTTTCCATGAGAACATTTTACTAATAATCTTCAATAAAGTATGGATTTTCTTAGATAATGAGCTATTATAATTTGTTCTTTTCGAAAAGAAGTGAGCAATCAGGACTCTGACCTGCATGCAGGTTTCCTATACTGTTTCTATGTCTTCTGTTTCATTTGGCTGAAGGTAAAAATAGAAGTGTGCCAAAATTGAGGGTTAAATAACGTAGTGACTGTGAACCTTCATTAAGGCTGAAGGAGAGTAGATTCTGTTCACTGTAAAAATTCCTTTATTCATTAAGATACTGATGCATCAAGGACATCACAGCCTTCTTTAAGCTGTTGAATGTTCTGTAGTACTGCAGACCTTTTTAATGACTTGTCAGAGATGGAATGGACACATGGCTCCTAAATAAGGTTCCACGTGTAAATTCAAATTAAAAAATATAATCTTTTAACAAAGTTCATATAAAGGAAATCCCAGACCGTAGACCAAAAAAGTAAATCAAATTTATTGACTGAATAACTAAGTCTGCAATCTGATATTTTATAATAGTTGCATGAAGTTTATAATGAACTATTCTGAATCAAATAGGAAGTAAATTTGCCATAAATTGGTCCCTTTGCATAAAATTTATGTAGAAGAGGCCTCATGGTATTAGAACACGGTGAAAATATTGTTGAGTTTAGCTGAAAATAAAAATTTGCTGATAGCTGCTGGTCTTGTAGAAATTATGTCACCAGCATATTGTGAATCTTAAGATAAAACTTCAATTATGGAAAATTTTACTCAAATATAGACCCCAATTTTGACATACGGTTTCATTCCACACTTTGTTCTAATCAGTTTGTTCCCAGTCTTGCATTAGAGAACATTTTGAAGATTTTAGTGATAACAAATGATTTTTCATTACAGTGAACAGTATTTATTGTTTTTTTCCTACCAAGCAGAACACTTTTCATTCCAACCTTCTGCTAATGGAAAGTATCCCAAAGAATCTGGTGCTAAATTCAACTGCCCCTGAGTTTCATTTAATAAAGTTTGAACCTCAATCAGCAGCCACTTCTTAAAATATATGGTACATGTGACTTCACATGTCTAATAATAACTATACATATTATGTCTGGTATCATCTGCCTCTGTTCTTCATAATCTGTTTTGTTATCATCATGCATATATAACATCTTACAGTGAAAATGAAACGGAGTTGTGTACATGTATCTGCACAAAAATAGGTCTCTTGGCTTGGAGGAGAAGCTTTAAATGTACTTTTGAAAAAAAAAGAGCATAATAAAAGTGTTTTTGTCAAGGTTATAATATCTACATTATAATGCCGTTGTACCTTATTGAAATAACAAGCTTGGGATGCTTAGGATAAAGGAAAACACTATCAACAAAATGAGAGCGAACAGGAGTTTTTTTCTCAAATTCTGACCATACCTGTTAAAACTTTTTTAGGAGAAATAGTAGAATTTTCTTCCTTCATATTTTCATTCCTTAATTTCTCTGATTATACAAAATATATAATCTAAACACCAACAGACAAGTGTTACTTCACGTTTTTCCTACATAAAGTGATGTTTTATACTGTTTATATACTCTCTACTTGTACAAATTAACAATATAAAAATGATGCTTTCAAATAAAGGTATCGCAGTCGATTAATAAAATCACCCCGATGCTTGCAGTTGGTATGGAGATTGGTTCGTATTTGTGTGAGTCGGAAAGAGTTTTGAAAAAGCACCTTGAACTGGCTAAACAAACTAAGGTAAAAAAAAAAGAAGCTTTAATAATGCTAAGTACTTTTAGAAACAAATGCATGATGTATGTAATTCTAAATAATGTGAGAGACTGAGAGTTTCTTATGTATTCTTGGAAAGAAAACAGGTCTATAGTTTAGTTTAAAACTGTAGTTAATGAACAAAACCACAGATAACATTACAAGTCAGTTCTTCTTATATCATTGCATATCCCCATTGTCTCTATCTCATCATGTTATTTGCTACTACCTCAAGATCCCAGTATCAACCTTTGGTAGGAAGACTCTTCAAATGTGGATTGCTACTCCTAGCAAGTTTAAAAATTGTCTAGACAGTCAGAGGCACAGAAAAATCTTGAGGTTTATTACGTCAAGTAAAAGGGATGAATCAGCAAAAAAGAAAAAAGTAGTTCTCAGGTGGAGAAACTTTGAAGGGGGCTGAGGAGTTGCCATCAGACATCTGTTGGTCATGTTGGGATTGCAGCCATGGTATGAAAGCACTGCAGCACTCAGCTCTGTAACACAGATGAGGCTATTTTTTAAGTCACATTTAGGGCCTTTCCAACTCCTGTAGCAGTGCTGCAGTATCTGAAAGTGGCTTAAAACTAGTTGAATCCTCTCCATCGTCTTGACACAGGTGCATATTTCATAGCTAGACATGAGCAACATGGCAGTATATGTTTTAGGAGTATCCTATGTTTTAGGAGTTCTTAAAACTATATTACTCCTTTGGAGTTTTTTGTTTCAGGCAACAGTTTGTTTCCAGCAACAAGAGCTGGATCTGTACAGTGTCTGTGGAAATAAGATTCACTTTAAGGAAATTCTGGTGAACACACAGGAAGAATATAAGAAGTTCAGCAGATGAGCAAGAGCCCCTCTTTGTTCCACAAGACTGTATAATAGTTTTTAGTGTCTTTTCTGCTAAATTTTTGCATGCCAGGGTGTTACCTTTGTTACAGTGTACAATCTGCCCTGACAATAGTAACCTCTCCTACCTATTCTTTCTGTGGATTGTGATATGTTAGAGTTTGCACTCTTGACTGAATGCCAGAAGTAGATCTGCTAAGTGGTATTGAGGTAAATATATAAAAGCAGGTAAGCACATAGACATAGATATCGGAAGCTATGAGTTAAGACAGTGAATCTGAAAACCAGAATCCCAGCTGAAACATGGAAAATCTTAGTAACCCAGCTCTTGCTCGGACAGCATACTGTGACTCTTCTGGGTCTGAGCAGTTGATGCAGTAACAGATATGACCCACTATTTGATCTCCATCTGACTTCTGCAGATTTGCTGCATGCAAAAACATGGGTTTGGGTTGGAATGCAAGGCAGTCTAGCTTGATGGGTAGGGACTAGTCTGGAGCTAGGAAGCAATTATTGATTCAAGACTGAAGGCATGAGTGGAACTAAGATCCATAAGGCAAAATGCTACAAGGACAGGCCATAAAACAATTATAGCAGTGGCTTTATGAGGACCCAGTGCTTCTGGAGTCTTACTGTAGAGTGGACACTGAGTTGTTCTATGAGAATCGAGTATCAGACAAGCAGCTAAGAGGGATTTAGACTCAAGAGAATCAGTTCAGAAAATTGGGCTATACTATTTATTAAATGAATTGTATCAGTTCTAGCTATCGATGTTTCTATATGGAATGTTTCTGGGTTTTTTTTCATTCTTCCACTGCGAAGTGGTTTACTTAATCTGAATACTGAGATTCTTACTTTTTTTTTCCATTCAAAATAGCTATTTTAATAACTGCATCCATAGTTTTTGGTGTCAAAATGTTACAGGAAAGAAAGGGTTATTTTCAGCATATAATGTCCATTATGAACTCTTATTCAACTAAGTAATTGGATTATACATAAGAAAGTAATAGTAGTGAAAATTGACAATGTGATATCAATATTCACAAATCTTTTTCAGTCATTATGCATGTTGTTCTATGCTTGTACCCTCAAAGGAAACATCACGTGAACTGGAAGCAGCTGAGAGAATCATCAAAGATATAGAAGAGTTTGAACCTGAGCAGATGGCAGCTTTTTCTAGCAGAACTGACTTTCTGAATGAAGCACTGAAAAAAATTGAAAAAAATATTAGTTCAAAACTAGAAATTCTAGAAACTTATGTGGCTTTTTTAAAGTCAGCTATGGAGGTACAGATTACTTATTTATTCTCTAACTAGACTGTGAAAATCTTAGTGAAAAATGTGCTTTTAGCTAGCTAAGACAAATCCTGTAGATGCTGTGTCATGGAAGCACTGCAAGTTTTTGTAAGCTCCTTTCTACTTTAAAGGAGATTCGTTCCATCAGGGCAAGCAGGCCTGATCATTGAACTTGTGTCAGCATAATGACTAGTCTATGTACAGATTTTCTACTGATTTAAATCACCATTGTAGGAAGTATTATTATTGAATTTTTACTTTCTCCTGCGCAACATGCTCTCTCTCATTATATACATAATAAAAATGCTTATGTATATGTACTCCAACTCTTAAATTTACTGATTTTGCTTCATATAATTTTAAAAATGTCACATAATAATTGATATATATATTTAT